>VYZM01003378.1:56155-75524 GCA_013398915.1 Dromas ardeola
TGTTTGCAAAGAAAACTTAATAAAATTTTTTTTGTTTTTTTTTTTTTTTTTAGAATATAAGAGCCAGAGAAAATTCCTTCTTTGTACTCAAGTGGAGAACTCAAAATGCTGGGATTATCCTCTGGATGTTTGTGTGCATAATTTGAGAAGAGGAGGGCTTGCAGCCAAGGTTAACACTATTGAAAAACATACAAGATACTTGATGGTATATTTTTGGTGACTTGAAGATCTAGATGGTCCTTGAATAGAATACTTTATGATGAATTATTGTCCGTTTTGACCTAAAGGTCCTACCAAGAGCTCTCTTAAGACCTGAGCTGTGCAAAGAGACAAGAGAAAAAAGAGAGGAAAATTAATAGCTCAGTAAAGTCCTCTTGAACCATATTTGAAATGGAACTAAGGATATGTTCTGCAAATGTACCATAGATAAGCACTCAGATCAGCAGGTACCAATTAGTGAAGAAAGGCAAAAACTGTGTCTGATCTTTGCCCAAGAGTTCTGCTTGCCCTTGCACTCCTTTTTATGCCCATGCACTAGTTTTCACTAATTGTTCCATCCATTGCCACTGCTCATTAACAACTCTTCTGGCTATTGGTATAACAATGAAGGTATTACACTGAGCTGTAAGCTCATTTTTTATGACATAAATGTACATAGGGAGAAAATGGCAAGTGCTTAACACAATCTTGTAATAGAAGCAAGCTAAGGTCACATTACTTCCTCTCCCTTTAAAATGTGCAATGAAAGAGTTTGGATTACAGTTATCTAAATTACCTTAATTCTACAGTTTTCCAGCTTCAAAGTGCTTGACCTCCCTATTCAGTCTATAAAACATATGTATATGTACACACATACATACGTATACACTTGTGCATATATGTGTGTGATAATTCACATCAGAATGTTTCATAAGATACTCAAAGATACTAATTGGCTCATAATCATTCCCTCCTCTTCGCTTTTGAAATAATTAGAGATTTCATGTTTTGATCACTGTGAGGTGCTAATGACTTTTTTAAAATAACATTTGTAACCAACAGAGTTAATCATATGGTACAGCCTGGTTTTATAAAATTAAAGTAAAACGTTTAATATACCTATATATTTAATACTGTATTTCTCTCAAAACCTGAGGAATAAGAGAAAATAGAATATTCATGTGAGAAGAGGAAACAACCAGGAGAGTAGAAGAGTAATTACATACTCATAAAGAGCATTATGGGTTTACTGCATGGCCCCATATATCAATTTCTCAAACAAAATATGTTCTATTCATGTTGTACTGATAATTCCATGTTTGTTTGTTTGTTTTTTACTGTAAACTTTTTATAGCTTTATCTAATCATCTTTACTAGTCGTTAATATTCTTCACTATGTTGCTTCTAAAACGAGATTTTAAACTCCTTGGGGAAAGATCGCAAACTTGATTTTTCTGTGTAAAGCATCTAATAATCTTCTGTCCATTATAAATTAGTGGATAAAATATGGTTCTCTAAGCATCTTTATTCCACAGAACAGACGCTGGTTAATTCATCACACATTAAACAAAATTAATTTCAAAATTTAACATCAATCTCTCAATAAAATCTGTTACCCACAGATTTCTAGTAGCCAAATGCAATTTACTCTACATGTTCTTCAAAAAGAGTAAAAAGCCTCAGAATATTTGAGTGCTATTAACTCCTAATGAATACGAACACAAGTAACTAACCACTATATTTTCAGACTACCTGCCATAATTTCTGGAAATCCAAGGAATAAACAGCTTATTCAAGAGTCCAAGGTGCACATGCAGGTCCAAGTTGAGCTTAATGCTTATTTCTTATTTCTTATCTTAATGCTTATCTTATTTCTTCCTACCCTTCCACAATTTTCTTATTTTAGCCTTCTCAGACTCTTGCTAATGCCTTATGTTTGATAGATTTTGAAATGTCTAAAAACACGTTCCCTTTCCAAATTTCATATTTTGCATCAAAGCTTTATTCTGCATAATTTCTCCTCTCTTGTGATGACTAACAAACTGTCTCTACTTTTCCTAGTCAGAATTACTTTCCTAGAGCCAATGTTTAGTTTATATTATGAACTCTTTCAACTAGAAAGAAACTCAGTCTTTTAAGTGTCATGGTGACTTGCAGTAGCAGTAGTACAATGTCCACTGACAGTCTAAGACATAAGAAATAGAAGGCATGCAGGGAGAAGCAGTAAGATGCGCTGCAGTCACTGAGAGTTCGTTTCTGACATCCTAGCTATCACTGCACAGAACTAACCCTTCAGATTTATGCGATGGAAAAATAAGAAACTACTCTCCCTACAGCCATACACACACAACTGCTTTCTTAATGGCATGCTACAAGCAACTGTATCTGAGGAACATGTTCAGTAAAGTAACAACATTTAATGTTGTTGGAACTATGGAAATAATGGAAATAATGTTTCATGTATTTGTTTACTCTCATGATACAGTATTTTAAAAGACTCCTGAATTTTTCAAAATCACATGTCACTACACCTTTCAAGTGGGAGATTTTCAAAATGGTACCTAAATCAGCACTTCAAATTTAGGAAGCACCTATTCTAACTTAAATGAAAAAAATAAAAATAAAAATCTCACTGTGTTCTATTTCCTACCTACCTGAACGTGCTGTAAAGCATAAGGAGTAAGTATTAGTTAACCATTTTCCACTTTTACAGCACTGTTTATCTGAGACATTCAATGTATTATCATTACTCACTCAACAGCAAAGCAGAAGTAGGTAACGATTAAAACTAAGTACACAAATGAAACCTACCATTTCTAGTTTTTAAGTATCAGTCAATGTGACAATTAAAGGATAGGGGAGGTTTTTATAAAGAAATAATATTTAATATTAGCCTAGGCCAAAAAAAAACTGTTTCATTTTTCCAATTAGACCAATAATAAGTCTTTCCTGTAAATCCTACATAATTATTTTGATACACATTTACAAAAAATAAAAACATTAATCTCTGGCAGTACTTTTGACAAGGAAAATACATAATGTTCATTTTATGTAAGTATGTGAATAGTTTAATGTAGAGCACTGGTATTTAGTTATTAACTGTTGCCTTTATCTGTTATTTGTAGTATGGAAATTTGTTTATATGCATGTAATGATTACAAGTACACAGTAAAAAAAAAAGGTGTAAAAAATCAGTGCTTCTCAATGCTCCAATATTAAAAAAACCTCCACAACCAAAGCCACCAACCTTCCCCCCTCTCCCCCCCATTAAGTATCTTTAATGGGGAAATTCATACTGCAGCTTTTTCTGAAGAACAAGCATTTAAATAGTATGCAAGATGAAATGAGCCTAAAGTGTTTATTTCCCAATGGGCTGGAAAACCTACATAACAGAGCCTCTCTCCAGTAGCTCCATACCTCCTTTGTGCTGGGGAGCCCAGCACTGGACCCAGCACTTTAGATGTCTCTCACTAGTTCTCAGCAGAGGGGAAGGTCACCTCCCTTGATATGCCAGCAACACTACTCCTAGTGCAGCCCAGAATACCCTTCATATCAGATAATGCTGACCATTATCTAGAAAAGATAGTCATCAACAACTAGATAGCATTGTGCATTTATAAATAAAGGTTGGCACAATGGAAAAAAAAAATACAGGAAACTAATACAAATCTCACGCAAAATGTTTTTATGCCTTTTTCTACCTAGACGTTATATTGAATGAGTATTGATGGCTGTGATGATTTTGACACTGCAGGCAGCTCAGGGAATGAAGGCGTTTTTGAAATAGAGGACAAACATACTTATTTACAAATGTGAGAAAATACCTTAAGAAGCCAAGAAATTGTAAAAGATTTAAGAAACTGATCTAAAACTTCTACCAGTCTATCTCCACAGAAACACCGATTTGCAAGGAAGATATTAACATATCACAGTAATATTCTGTGTGCATTACAAAAACCAACTCCTGGTTCCCTGAACACCAGTTCACAAAAAAGTAGCCTTCCCTTTTCTGCTTCTCTCGTCAATTATTGTACCCTTTTTTTTTTAATTTAGTTTCAATAAGCATACAAATATAACTACAGTGCTAAGACTGCTGTTGGGTCAGTCTTGAAATGTGGACTTATCTACAAGTCACAGAAGCCCCTAAAGCTCTCACAGGTTTAGTGACTTGCCTTGAGGACTTGTTGCCCGTCCTCAGTGTGATCCTTCCCAATCCTATGCCTTGGCTTCCTAATTACTATTACAAAGGTTTTGTCCAGAGACTATAGAAATTAAGAGCAGGTTCTGTGTCATAAAGTGGACAACTGGGGAGAACATTGAGCTAGTGCCAAGTACTAATGGCAATAAGTACAGCAGAGTTATATCAGTGTGGAGCTAATTATCTCTGCTGGGACATCCAGCTAATTAGCATAGCTGTCAGGCCATACTACTGTGTTTGTACAGATTTACAAATTAAGCTACTGTGCCTGTCCAGAACCGCACTGTCTTGGACCTTTGTGGGAGGACCACAGAACATCGTGCTGAGCTGGAAAGGTGTGCCTTGAAGCTCCTTAATGGTTCACAAGTGCTTTGAGAAAATCAGGAGGAAGATGCTTTACCGTCACAATGGATTATTACAATTTATTTTTGAACTTAAGAAAGAGCTTTTCACATCTTATTCTTGCAGTTTCGATCAGCTCAGATTATATCTTTATTAACGAAAGTTCTGGGCATCTCTTTCAGATGCAGCATGCCCTGACTGAGTTTTGAAGCTTTAGATAAGAGCTTTTTCCATATTTTTAAAAAGAAAATTTATTTCAATTCCACATATCCATATGTCTGAGTTTAAAACTACTAGGCTGAAAATTCATTAGAACAATTTGATTGAAAATTAGAAAAAAATGCTCTAGAGATTTATTTCAGTTTTATCAGTCTGCGGTAAGGGTTTGGTTTTATGAAGCCAAATAAATGGTTGGGCAGTGGTAGTTGGAATCAGAGCAAATGCTCTGTGCCCTTCAGACCTCTGAGATTAATGTTTTGACAAAGGATTCACTGCCACAAAATATATGCAAAAATATGCCAGGCATACGCAAAATGAAACACTAAATGCTATTAAGCTCTGGGTTAGTAGTCCTGTCCTTGAAACAGACACAAGCATGACGATTTTGAGGACCAGCATTATTATATGTCAGATAAGCAAAGTTTCTTTGACTCTGGCTTCATTTTTCATTGCAACTATATAGCTGGGCTAGTTGTCTTCCCTGTTTGTGCTAGTTACTGTCATTCTGATAGTTGTTTCAATTTTTAAGACATCCATAAGTTTTAATTCAATCTCTTTTCCGTATGTTCTTTCCTATCAGCTGACATATGCAGAAGAGGAAAGATCATCATACAAAGAGTTTAAGTTATTTTTAAGTAAAATACTTAGTTTGAGCTACCATTTTCATTTCAATATAAACCATGTGACTTGGAGCATCTATTACGGCAACAACATAAACACATAAAATTGGTTTGTTTTCACAGATAGCTTATTTTAAAATGTAATATGCACTAGATTTGTTATTTATAGTGACTGCTGTGATTTGTGACTTAATGAAAGTAACTCCAGAAGATGAAGCAGACACGGTGTGATTGATAGTGAATTATGTCAATGTATTACCACAAAAAGAGATGCTATCTGGCTTCATGACATATGAAATTAGATTCTCATTTTTTCACTCTTACCAGTCTAGATCTTCAGTATTTTTTATGTCATGTATGTTTTAAGTACTCACATTTACATGTCATACTTAAAAAAAAAAAAAGTGTAAGTGGCTAATTGACGGTATCGGATTTTCTGAAGTTATTTCCCAAGTAATTTTGAAATAACAACTCTATGGACAAGACGTCAGTCATATTTTTAAGCCAATTGGCCTAATAATTAAAAATATTTCAGATACAAACCAGGCCACTAAACATGAATTCAGAAGGAAACAAACATATTTACACCAGAAAGTCCTTTGAAAGGTTTTGAAGGTACTTTTATAGTAAGTGCGAACTACTGTTATCATCGTATTCACTGTTATTATTCTTTAGCCTTTTAACAGCAATCATATCAATCTGAGAAACTTCACTCTTGCGGTCAGATAGCTTTTTCTGTTTCTATCATGCTTTCTGGTATTGTATCCAATGTGAGTTTTCCCGTTTCTCATAATCTACCACATGCTTCACCATCCTCATCCCAGCAATGTGTTGCTTACAAATGGAGAGAACTCATCTAAACTAAGCCAGCTCTTAGGAGCCCATTCATTCTGTTTGTTTCATTTACTGTAAATGAGTCGTACTTTTAAAAGATCTTAGGTTGACTTCCCTTCTTTATTATTTATTTCCTAATGAGAAATGAACTGGAGACTCAGTACTTAGGTATGTAAAAGAAGATAAGGCTCTTCCTACCTAAATTTAATTGAATAGGTAGCAGCTATAAGACATTGCATATTATTGCTTAATTGCCTGGCTGATTACCTATTCATTATTTGCCCAAATGCTTATTTTCCGTATTTCTCATTAACTGCATGGTTGCTAAATTGTCACGTGGCTTATACTTTACTGATCTACTGCCCTTTCATTGGAACCTGTACACTTGTACCTCTATAATGAATTTTTTTGTTGCCTTCGGTTTTCTTCCCATATCAACAGAAATCCTTAATTTTATGATTTTCCTATTCCTTTTGTTTATCTCCATACACTGCTTCCACTTTTCTTGTCCTTTTTCTGTATTGCTATTTCCATTTGATAGAATTTAATTCAATTATGATTCCTTCTACACAAGTTTTTTCTTTCCCCAACATTTTGCTCTCCTCTGTGTTGACCAATAGGCCTGAAATAAGCTGCCCTAAGTTAAAAGGCTATATTAGGCTGATTTAAAAATGGCTTTAAGAGTCCTTAGCTAGCTAATGTAAGAGTCAAGTAAGCTAATGTTAACTGCATAATTTATAACAAAATCAGGGTTAGGGATCTTTAGGGCTCAAGCTGAAGTCATGGTTAGCCTAACAAGAAGCTGGGAGATTCTAGACATGAGGTCAGTAGCAGCCCATACAATCTGTGCTGTGATAGTGTCTTCTTTTTCTACCTCCTTGACAAATCCTACCAATTCCAAATAGACAACACATTAAAATAAAATACTTTTATCATGTTCTAGAAGGCAGGCAGGCAGTCTCTAAAATAGCTTATGTATGCAAAATTGTCTATAGAGTGCCAGAAAACCTGCCATGAAACAGTTAAACTGATGTCCTAGGAGCACAAAATATTCAGTTTGAGCAAGCACTGAATCCCATACAGATTAAGCCTCACAGTTCAATATGCCTGCTACTACTTCTCTTATCGTAGATGTTATGCATATGACTAATTTCATCACATCTTTTCTTTGAACAGGCAGGTAGGCAAACATAACTCAGTCTAACATAGAGTCTGCTTCAGTCTTGTTCTCTGATTTTTACTTTTTAGACAAATCATTGCACTTCAGAAGTTCCAAAATACATCGCTAACTGAGGATTGAAGTAGTGGTAGCAAGTTACATAGGTGGAATATAACCACTCCAATTTTCTTTTGTTTACAAAATCCCATTAACCACCATTTCATCCCCCAAATCTCGTATTACATAAATAGATGTCTGACAGCCTACATAGCTGGTTTATGAAATCTCTGTACTCCCATAATTCCATGCTAAATCTTCTCAGTACAAAATACTTGTTTACTGACTTGAACCATGCAAACATTCTATATTTTTATTCTGTGCTAAATTTTCCTTCTGTGGGATGTGCATACTAGTTGCAGACATGGTTTTAAAGAAAAAAAAGATATGTGCAAAACTTCTATTGTTCACACATACCTGCCCCACTAACCGCAAGGGAAATTAATTCACCTCCAGAAAATATTCATTTTGTTCCAGTCTGCCTACCTGAGTTTGTTGTATGAATTGACAGAGACAGACCTTGCTGAGAATTGCAATAAACCACTAGGAAGTTTATTTGCAGAGAGCAGACATTTTATCAGTCTGACAATACTATTGAATTCAAAACCACAAACAATTTTAGTCTGTAACAAATTGAACATTGTGCAGACCTAAAATAGTTCTGGCTGCAAAGCTTATGCACTTTTTACCACTTACAATAACAAAATGAAGCAGCACTTGTACATCGTGGATGCTCATGTCATAGAAAGAAGAGTTTATCAGCATCTTGACCACCAGGTCGTAGTCCAAGAGGGAGGTTTTGGCACTATGATTAATAAATTATTTTAATATGTGTTTCACAAAGAATTATGTGGATGCTACTCCTTGTGGCTGCAGGTACACTCTCCCATTGCACCCCCTACAATGCCATGGAGTCAAAATTCCCACCATGCTATACCAAGCTAGATATACCTACTGTACCCAGCATGGTGGGAGCATCCACAGGTATCCAGACACCCTCCAGTGAACTTTCTGGCTGTCAGGCCCCAAAGGGTGGTGTGGCCTGCCTGTCACAACCCCACTCTTTCACATCACAGCTCAGTTCCCCATCGTCTTCTGCAGAGTGTGCTTTTTTGGAAGTGACACATCACAGGCAGGACACCCAGCCCACCTATGGCACTGTTGTGTCCCAACTGTCATGTCCATTGAGCACCTGATGGGGGCTGCTCCCCCATCAGACACTCTTTTACTGCTGCCCACTGTGTGCATGGGGCTGCTATCCATGAGTGGCCATTTTGAACCCATCATACACATGTGATCTCTGAGCAGCATCAGATTAGGTGCCTGTCTCCTCCTGCCACATGCAAAGTGGAGACTGAGAGGCCTCACATCTGCCCCAGGCCGACAGGATGTCCATGCAGCATTTCTGGAGCAGCCTCTGGGCTTGGCACGATGCTGCGCAAGCAACCCTGCATGCATATATGGGAAACCAGGACAAAATACCAATCCAGGAGAACATGTACGTGAGGACAATAAGGGAATCCCCAAAGGGAATTCCCAGAACGACCAGGAGAACCAGAAGACCCATCTGATGGGCCCGTGAGTCAGAAATCATTTTGAGGAAAGCCTCATGCAGCGGGGAAGGGGGATGGGAACCGCACAGCTATCTCGAGGCTGTGTCAGGCTGCTGGCAGGTGACTCAGTGACTGACTGAGGAGTGACAAGACCAATGTGTGCCCTGTGGTGCTTCTAAAACTGCCCCAGCCCCACAGCCATTTTTATACCTGGTGCCAGCCATGTCACACCCCCCACACTGTGACGTGGCCACTGCTGAGCTGATGTCCACTGTGGCATGGCCACCACATCACTAGTTTCCAGTGCCTGGAGGCTGACATAGGGCCCAGCCTGCAGGGCCTCCCCAGGGAGGCAAGGCTGTGTCTCTTGATGCTTGCTTGAATGCACAGGGATGGACAAAACCCACAACCCGGGCCCTTGGGGAGACATTGACGTGCAGTACCAGTGATCCCTCACATCTGTGCGGGGGCACCTCTCACCTGGAGGCTGCCATCACACAGCAGTCCCTCAACACCTCCCTTTGCTCCCCTCCTTGCTGTCTTTCTTCTAGGCTGCAAGGACACAAGAGATGCACAAGAGTCATGCAGAGTCATAGGGGGCACATTTCAACTGTATTTAACCTTCACGTGAACCACAGTGTCTGGAACTGGATGTCACGCCAGGGCCGCTATGGAAGACAATAGCCCAAGCCAATACTGAGGCCTGAAGAGGCTGGATTCTGGTGATTTAACCTGTCTTTCAAGGCTTACATTCTTACACTTTTATCAGCAGACTTTCATAATCATTGTAGTGGTTCTGAAACAACTTTCTAAATAACCTTAATGGTCTGAGCATAAAGTATTTGAACAGTTTCTTTTTTTCTTTTTTTCCTATTATGATTTTTTTTCCAGCTGTCACTAACGTAATGTGAAATTGGCAATACAGATTTCTTGGTTTTGTTTTGCTGATTTTTTTTTAATTGTGTATCAATGTTTAACATTGTAAGAAATACACTCTATGGTGAAATCATACAGAAAATAAGTTCCTTCTTGAAGGTGAACTTACTCAAAATTTCTGCCTAATTCTTGCATAGCTCAGCTTGTCTTCAACCATCCTGACTTTCTCTGTCAATGCCACTTTCTGTGGTATTGATCACTTTGCTGCTGATCTCAGGAGAGAATCAGCTGCTGCTCCCAACCATAAATGCTGCATAGCACAACCCGGATGAAGAGCTGTACCTGATGTCAGCGGCTATCTCCGTAATAATCAGTAAAGTTCAGATTAGCCAGAGAGGTAGCCCTTGATAAATATGCAGCAGGACAGTCAGGAGAAGTATGATGACAGTGCACGAAAAGAGTGTGTCCGTCCTAGCAATGGCATGATGGCATCCGCTGCTTCTGCTTCTTTTCAAAGTTTTTTCCAGTTGGTCTCAGATAAAAATGGATAATGTGAGGTGAATAATAGAGAATGAAAAAGTGAGAAGGCACATAATAAAGATCACCAGAATCCAATAAAATAGAGAAACAGCATATGAAGATTGCATTAGGTTAGAATTTAAAGACAAAAATGATTGCATACGAGGAACTGAACTGTAATCTTCATTTATAATTCTAGGCCAGGAAAGTGGAAAGTTTATGACAATATATTGCTGAAATATACCAGAAGCTTGGGAGACTTTTGAGAAGAAAACTTATGAATCATAAAAGGTAGATGTATTGCCAGTAGGTACCAAACTGTCTACAATATATAAGAAAACATAAGTCCAGAAATCTTCTAGGACTTTGAAAAATTGTAGTACCAATATTCATATTGATATGAGTGGGGAAGGGCTACAAAAATGGCATGTGTTGCTGAAACCCACAGCAGCAAGTCATCAAGTTCCTAGGACATATCCACCTGCAAATTCTCAGGACAACCAGATCTGGAATAGAGACAGTGATTAAATCCTGTCAACTCACAGAGGTGGGACAAGACAGAGACATTAACCACTGTTATCCCTTGATTGGTACCACTGAGACACATATAAAACCAGCACACTCCTAAGCAGAACCCAGGAAGTGTGGGGAGGGGCTTTAAAACTGGTGCCCCTTCATCCTCCATGTTATTGCAGCAACCCTGGACAGACTGTCTGGATAAGATTGTCTTCATGCCTGAGTGCTCAGCAGACTGCCTACACACAGCGGGGTGCTGGTGTGTATGAGACTGTGGGTGCGAGACTGAAATCACTTGTGATTTAAATAAACCTTTCCTTTCTGCAAGGCGTTGCATTGAGGTATTGCAACGTTGTCTTTCACGGGGCAATGGGGCAGTCATATTTTCATGAGATTCTGAAGGATACATAGACTACAGTAAGGTGTAGCTGTATGTATATATGTATATATGTATGTGATACGTATATTGTAATAATCAATTCAGCATTTACTCATGTAATTATAACTTGTGAGATGAAATAATCCATCTGTCTAACTAAAGGACCCATCTCTAGTGCTAAAGTAAAAAGGAAGACCAGCGTTCCTAGGACTGGGTCAGTCCCATCCTGACAGGCAGTTCTAAATTAAGCCAGAAGAGTTGTAACTGCTCCAGCACAGAATTAAATCCCTCATGATATCTTTCTGTATCACACTGTAGACAACTAAATTTAGATGTCTAACTGTAGCAAAGCCATTAAAAAGCATAAATATGTCTATTTAGAGCCATTCTAGATGCCCTAGAATACACAAGATATCTGCTTAGAGCTACCATACGTGACAGAGAATCTGTGGGAGAGCTGCAAAGTGACATCTTGAGATGGCAGGATACTTTAGGATATCTAAAATGCTGCCAGACACGTAACTCTAAGCAATTAAATTATTCTGTACAGAGAGCATTCAGTTACCAACAGATAAAGAATTGGCATTATGTGGGGTATTCGAGACATCCAGGCAGAGCAGACCAATACAACACAGCATTTGTGTCCAGACTGTGACGGTTTTAGGTGGGACTCCTCATGATACCTGAAGTGATACTGCAGAGACTGTTTTCAGATACCCAAATCCTGCTGTGTGCATCTTGATGTGTAATGTGTCTGTAGTCGATGCAGTTCTGGGCATCACAAGTGGAATTAAAATAAATATTTTCTTCAATTTGAGATGCCCTTGCATATCCTGATACCTGGCTGATCCAAAAGGGCAACCATTTTTCTAGGTCCTGTGTCTTATCTGCCAGTTTCATGTATATTCACATACATGGACATATACAGGACAGCTGAAGTGATCATAGGCAAGTACCTAAAGCACCTGAATGCTCCCTGGTACTTAGACACCTACATTTATTTACCTTCACGCTCAGGCTGAACTCTGCCTGAGCAGGATAAGGACAACATTGACCCAAGAGAAGTGGCAGATACCACCTTCTTCTCCACCCTCCAGGGGATGTGGTGGCCATGTCACAGTGGGCAGCAGGTCAGTGGCACAGGGGCCACGAGGTGGCGGCTGCCCCCTGAGTGAGAGGTGCCCTGCACAGACAGGAGCAACCACTGCTGCTGTAGCTTTTTGTACATCTGAGTGCATTAGAGCAGGCATCAGGAGTCACAGACACGTTTTCCTGGGGGCTGTGGACTGGGCCCCATATCAGCTCCTGCCTGGTTCGTACTCTTGTCCCAGCCATGTGGGTTGGCACCCTCAGGCAGGGAAGCATGCTGTGTCATAACGCCTAGGGCTGGGGAACAGGAAGGTGCTGTACTGCCATTGTGAGGTCCAGCCCAAGACAGCACTTAACCCACCCCAGCACTCCCTACTTCACTGCATGGATTGCAGAAGCAACAATGGCTATTCAGGGGTGTGACTGGTGCCTGGCCAGTGCTGCGTCCATGTTCATGTGCCCTGGAGGTAGCAGAGGCTGCCTTTGCCAGACGCGCTACCTTTTAATATATACCAATGCTATCCACTACTGGCTAATCATCAAGGCTGAATACACAAGGGCACAAATAGAGGTATACAAAGCATACAAAACATTTTCTGTGATGCTGTGGACACAGACCCAGCCTTCCATTGGTCCAATGTTTCCATGCCTTCATTCTACAAAGGACCTAAATAAAAAAAAACAAAAACAAACAAACCCCAAACATATTTCTCTTATCAGTTCTATGAATAAATCAGAAACACTGTCTCTGAAATACTGCTTCATTTGCACACCCTACCAGATGCATTGGATGCGAAAGCAGTACATCTCTTGACTTGTGGAATAGTCACGGCTCACAGCAACTCCTCTTCTTTCCTTATCACTCCTCCCATGCCCAACTCCAAAGGGAAAATCATTATTTTCTGCATGCATGTGTATGTGGTAGGGGATGCACACTGGCAAGCTTTCATGATTCTGAGCCTACCAGGTCCTTGCCATTACAGCGTTTGGCACTCCTCTCCAAGAGCTGCTGGTGGCAGTCTTGTGAAAAAAACATTCAGGCAGCTTTAGCCTCATGATTACTGTGAAGAGAGTTGGGGACAGCTGTTTGTTCTGTCATGAAAAGGTTGCCAACCCCGCAGGTGCTTTGGAGAGCATAAGAGCCAAAACTCAGGTCCTGCTGAGACCTCACCTCACAGAATCATGGAATCACAGAATTGCCTCATTTTTTATGAGGCCCTGGTGGAGACTTTTGAGTATTTTGAGGTCCTTCTCATAGAAGTGCATCTTCATATGAGTCAGGAGCAGGCACATGTCAGATATCAGAAAGCAACCAGCTCTGGAACAAGGATAAAGAGCAGCAAGGCAATACATTGTCATGGTTTAACCCCAGCCAGCAACAAGGACCATGCAGCTGCTCACTCACCCCTCCATTTCCCCACCAAGTGGTGTAGGGAGAAGGAGAAAAGAAGGAGAAAGGAAAAAAAACCTCGTGGGCTGAGACAAAGAGAGTTTAATAGAACAGTAACAGAAGAGGGAAATAGTAATAAAGGTAATGATAATAATAATAGAACATACAAAATAAAGTAATACAACACATGTCGCTCTCACCACCCGATGACCCCATACCAAGCAGTGATCGCGGATTCCTGCCCCCCAGCCAACCCCCATTTATACACTGAGCAGGACATCTGTGGTATGGAATATTCCTTTGGCTAGCTTGTCCTGTCTATGCTCCCTCTCAGTTTCTATGGGAAGCTGCAGAAGTCCTTGACTAAGGTAAACATCATTTAGCAACAACTAGAACAGTATGTCTTATCAACTTTCCTCTCATACCAAATCCAAAACACAGCAACCGCTAGAAAGAAAATTAACTCTATCTCAGCTGAAACCAGGACATACACAGTCTTGTCAAGAGCAGGGTAAAGAACCTAGGCTTTCTGTCCACGGGAAATCATTAGGAAACCTTTGTGTCAAATCATACAACTATGTTAACAAACTTTGAACTTAGGTTGTGTTTGAGAGGTGTTATGAGTTAATAGAGAATGAATATAGGTTTAATGTAAAAACTATTGTTCCATGGGTCTTAAGCATGTCTGTGACACAGGAATATTTTTTGGCTTCCCATGCCAAAAACAATATAAAAAAAAAGTATTTTGCTGAACCAGTATTTTCTGTTATAAAACTGTTTTGATTAATACTTTGCAGCAATATTTTTCATCAAATATACTGAAAGATATATAGTTTTTAAAGAAATATACTTATTTATTTAAAATGTCTTAAATTGCCATACTGTTCATAACTTAGGAGGTGGATCGTGGGGAGAAACATGACTTCACACACCTCAGGTGCCTACATGCCCATATTTGAGTCTTGTCAATTGAGCTCAGAGTAGCATGGAGAGATGAGGCTAATTTGCACCTCAAAGCATGACCTCCTGTGGACTGGAACAGGGTGGTAAAAAAGAATCATAGTAAGTAATGTTTTTACACTTCACCTTCATAAACTCCTATTTGGGTGTAGATGACAGAGATTTTTAAAAGCAGCATCTGCCAAGTTTAGGACAACAGATGCCACACTGGAAAATTGCATGGCTGCTCTGTGCTCTGTGGAATTTGTAGGCAATGAAGGGGAAGGCCATCACACCAAGTGAATGAGGACAGAATTACAGAGAAAATAATTTGTGGTCACTTTATTGAATTATGATATACATAGACTGTGGAAATCGGATTTCCCTAAACCTGCTGTACTTGAATTTGTAACTTCAACATTCTTTCAGTATATTTGTTGAAAAATACTGCAGCAAAATATAATAATCAAAGCAGATTTATGATAGAAAATACTTGTTCAGGAAACGCTTTTTGATAGATTTGCAGAACAAATACATTCCACAGAAGAAGATTTCTCCAAAATGAAAAAGATATTTCAGAAAAAAAACCCACTATCTAATATACATTCTAAGCAAGTATCTACATTTGCTTTTTTCATTACTGTTTTAAATTGTCTTTTGGCATTTGTAATGGCACATAATTTGACAGGCTGCAGGGTGAGAGGTTATATGATAAGTAAATAAAAAAAATAATGTACTGTCCAAAATATTGCAGAAATGAATAATTCTGGCCACATATAGGACAGTCAAAGGGAAATTTTGATGCTGGCTCCATGCTTAACAGGATGGAGAGGTTTCTTTCAGGAATTCTTTATGGACAGAGGAGGCAGATGTTCAGCATCTCAGATCTTTTGCTTTCCTGTCTCCCTTCCAGTGAAGAAATTAGAAATGCAGGAATGCTTAGTATTTGTAGATTTTTACTTTTAGCAGATAGAGACAAGTTATACTAAAGGAGCAATAATTCATGCTCATATTTGTTCTGCTTTCCAGAAAGCTGTTTTTCAAAATGAATTTTCTTACAGGACCACTAATGTCAGATGAGCCCATTTATTCAGAAGCTGAATATTTTTTTCCTAAATTTAGAAATTTTATATTTGTCATAGCACAGAAAACACATCATAGGACTATTTTTACTTTCTACTGCGTGCAGTGGCATAACTCAAAGTAGGATAGACCTGTGCCTACTTACTTACCATGCATCTTGCCTACAGGATCTCAGTACCTGGGAAGAAAATTTGCTAAGTGGTCTTGACTTCTGTAGTTTCACAAGTAAAACACTCACATTCCCAATACTGAGTAGACCCCATATGAACCCCCAAACCTTTTCCCCAGTTGAGGAAAAAAAAATAGAAGTATGATGCATGAATTCAAAATTTGGATCAAGTAACTTGTTAGAATCTTATTTATGGTGCTGCTCTTGTGTCACTGTAAAGAACTACTTAGGACATTACTGTTAGTACACTTCTAAGTAAAATCGCATATATACTTTAAAAAGCCCTTTTATCTGTAAAAGATAGAATTTAGTTGGAGAGAGTATATCTTTGGCTTAGTGGGGAAGTAGGGGCCATTTAAAAGAATCAAAAAATTGTTCAATAACATTCCCACATAAAGAAAAGATTATAGCAGCAATATTTATAGACAACATGGGCATGCAACTGACTTTTTAAATAGCTACAGCCAGTAAAATATGCAACTTACCATCTTTTACTTGTTAAAAAGTGTCATTTACCTTTAAAAATCCAATAGTATAGTATAAACATAGTGATCAAAAAGCCTGCAACTGTGGTAACAACTATGGAGTGGTTGAATTATTTCATACATAAAAAACATTTGATCTTGCAAATTGTGGCTGAAGATGTAAACAGCTTTAGAGAACCACCTCATACCTACTCAAAGTTTTCCTGTGGTCCAACACCATCCTTAGAAAGGGACCACAGCTAAGGAGTAACAGCAGTTTATTAGGGTGACCCATACAGCTCCAGGACAAGTCAGAACTAAATATCAATCCTATGGGCCTTATTCTCACATTAATATTACATGAACAAACATGGAAATGAAAGAATATTCCTCTTGTAGAGCAGGATAAAGGGGGACGGAATGTATCTTCTGAGGTATAAGCAAAGTACTCAGGTTGGTGGGGGAATCAAGACCACTTACACCAAAAGGTATTTAAAAAGGGGAAAAAGTCCTAATAAAAATTTGTTTAGCAAGACTGCAGCATGAGAAAGAGCTCTCTCTCTTGTAGCTACATGAGTCAAATATGGTTATTATATGGAAAAGTATATAAACTAACACACTGTGCAACTACAAGCTCAACATGGTTTGCTTCTCCCTCATCAACCTCAAAACACATCCACTGCATCACAAAGCTTTTCCATATTTGGAAGGCATGCTCACCTCAAGCCATGGAAAAATGATGAAAAGACATTAGGATTTTTATCTTCATCTTCACTGAAATTAATTAATATGCGGTCTACTAAATATTTAAATTATTACTGGTGAATAACTTTAGTGTTAATATTTGTCTGATTGATTTGTTTTAGCTACTCATCTTTACAAGTGAGTCATGATTACTATGTATGAATCAATCTCTTTTGAATACGCGCTTCCAATGCACTAAGTGGATGTAGTAAGTCACTGTGAACAGCATCACTTTTCTGGGCATTCTTTCATAATGGGTTGTAAAAGTTTTGAAATTGGTTTTCTTATCATTATTTTTTATCATCCAGCTTTCTGTCTCTTGACACTTTCCACTTAGAAATTCCTTTGGTCTGATAAAGGAAAACTTATTTGGTAACAGTCTTCAAATTGATGATAGGGGTTGTTTTGTACAAGATGACTCATTTCACCATAATGTTTTTAATTAATATCTTTGGTTCTTCGAGGGGGGGAAAAAAGCAAGTGTGAATCTGCCTTAGAGTTCATGTACATTTTGTTTAATCAGGATCTTTTGGCAGAAAAGAAAAATGCAATCAAATTCTTAGTGGGTTGTATACATTTTGGGCTATAGAGAATAATGGTAAATCTTTCACACAAAGTATAAAGTTGCTGTAAACTACTTTGCATTATTTTACTTTTTAGTAGACTCTCTGGCTTTCATGAGACCCTTGACATTTTCTTCATTTGTGTTGTCCCGTTCATGTTGTGCCACAGTTTAACTGTCATCCAACCTTCAATCTGTAAACATGTATGGAAAATCATAACACTGAGTACTTTAATATACACAATTAACAATTTTTTAATTAATACAACTAGATTTCTACTGAAAGAGTAGGTTGTAGAGGATGATATCAACAAAATAATTCACCATAATTCACTATAGATTTAATGCATAAACTTACTGTCAAGATGCACATTTTTTAATCATCCCAAAAACCCCTCAAAGTTAACATTTGAATGTGCTAAGGGTAGAGCTATATTAGCAAGACCATGGGCTCTGATGGGATGGATGCAGCCACGAGTACTGAGGGAGCCGGCAGATGTCATTGCAAGGTCACTCTCTATTATCTCTGAATGATCACGGCAGTTGGGAGAGGTGCCTGAATACTGGGGGAAGAAAATGCTCACCCTATCTTCAACGGCAGGAAGGAGGGCCCAGATGACAAACTACAGGCCAGTCATCCTCACCTCAATCCCTGGCAGAACAACTAACTCTGGAAACCATTTCCAGGCATATGAAGGACAGGAAAGTCATCAGTAGTAGTCAGCATAGATTCACAAAAAGGAAATTATGCTTGACCAACTTGATAAACTTCAGTCATAAAATGACTGGCCCAGAAGATGTGGAGAGAGCAGTGGATATTTTCCTACCTTCTATTGTAAGGTTTTCATAGAATAGTTTAGGTTGGAAGGGTCTTTAAAGATCATCTAGTTTCAACCTCCCTGCCATGAGACAGGAACGTCTTCCACTAGATCAGTTTGCTCAAAGCCCCGTCCATCCCGACCTTGAACGCTTCCAGGGATGAGGCCACCACAACTTCTCAGGGCAACATCTTCCCGTGCCTCACCACCTTCTTTGCAAAAAAATTTCTTCTTAATGTCCAATCTAAACCTACCCTCTTCCAGTCTAAAAGCATTGCCCTTTGTCCTGTCTACTACAGGCCCTGGTAAAAAGTGTCTCCCCATCTTTCTTATAAGCCCTCTTTATATATTGAAAAGGCCACAATAAGGTCTCCCCAGAGCCTTCTCCTCACCAGGCTGAACAACCCCAACTCTCTCAGCCTTTCTTTCACAGGAGACATGCTCCAGCCCACTGACCATTTTCGTGGCCCTCCTCTGGACCCACTCTAACAGATCCATGGCTGTCTTGTGCTTAGGACCCCCAGACCTCGATGCGATACTCCAGGTGGCATCTTATGAGAGTGAAGTGGAGGGGGAGAATCACCTTCCTTAACCTGCTGGTCATGTTTCTTTTTATACGGCCCAGGATACAGTTGGCTCTCTGGGCTGCAAAAGCACATTGCCAGCTTATATTCAATTTGTTTTGTCCATCAGTACCCCCAAGCCCTTCTTTGCGGGGCTACTTTCAATCCCTTCATGCCCCAGTCTGTATCGATACCAGGAATTGCCCCAACCCACTTGCAGGGCCTTGCACTTTGCCTTGTTGAACTTCATAAAGTTCACAAGGGGCCACTCCTCAAGCCTGTCAAGATCCCTCTGGA
>VYZM01003378.1:75861-104844 GCA_013398915.1 Dromas ardeola
GAACAGGTTGCCCAGAGAGGTGGTGGAAACCCCATCCCTGGAAGTTTTTAAGGCCAGGCTGGATGGGGCTCTGAGCAACCTGGTCTAGTGGGAGGTGTCCCTGTCCATGGCGGGGAGGGTTGGAACTAGATGATCTTTAAGGTCCCTTCCAACCCTGACAATTCTATGATTCTATGATTATTGGTTTCCATTTGGAAACTAACCGTTGGCTGTAACTCTTTGGATGAGACCAGACAGGCAGTTCCTTATCCATCCATCCATCCATCCATCCATCCATCCATCCCTCCCTCCCTCCCTCTCCAATTTAGAGTCAAGAATGCTGTGGGGGACTGTGTCAACACTGTGTCCCATAAGATCCTCATAGAGAAGCTGCTGAAATACCGTCTCAATGAGCAGGCAGTGAGGTGGACTGAAAACTGCCTGAAGGACCAGGCCCAGTGGGCAGTGATCAGAGGCAGCAGCAGTGTAACCCAGGGGTCCAGTCCTGTTCAAACTTCTTCATCAGTGATCTGGATGATGGGACAAAGCATACCCTCATCAATTTTCCTGATGACACAAAACTGGGAGGAGTGGCTGATACACCAGAGGATTGTGCTGCCATCCAGAAGGACCTCAACAGGTTGGAGAAATGGGCTGACAGGAATCTCATGAGGTTCAGCAAGGGGATGTGCAAAGTCCTGACCCTGTGGAGGAACAACCGCATGGACTAGTATATGCTGGGAACTGCTCAGCTGGAAAGCAGCTTTGCAGAAAAGGAGCTGAGGATCCTGGTGGGCATTGGGTTGAACATGAGCCAGCAACAGGCCCTTGCTGCAAAGGCTAACGGTGTCCTGGACTGCATTTGGAGGACTGTTGCCAACAGGTCAAGGGAGATGATTCTTCCCCTCTCCTCAGCACTGGTGAGGCCACACTTGGAGTACTGGGTCCAGCTCTGGCTTCTTCAGTACAAAGGAGATATGCAGAGAGACCCAGTGAAGGGCCATCACTAAGATGACTAAGGAACTGGAGCATCTCTCTCCTGGAGAAAGGCTGCAAGAGCTAGGAGTGTAGCCTAGAGAACAGAAGTCTCAGTAGGATCTCGTCAATGTGTACAATTACCTGACGGGCTCTTTTGAGTGAGGCCCAGTGATAAGATAAGAGACAATAGGCACAAACTGAAACACAGGAGGTTCTGTCTGAATATAAGGAGAAATGTTTTTACTGTGAGCGTGACTGGGCAGTGGCACAGGTTGCCCAGCAAGGTTGTGGAGCCTCCATCCTTGGAGATATTCAAAAGCCATCTGGTCATTGTTTTAGGCAATTCTAGGCACTAGGCAGCCCTCCTTGAGCAGGGAGGTTGGACAAGATGACCTCCAGAGGTCCCTTCCAATCTCAACCATTCTTTGATTCTGTGAGCAAGAAGTTCAGAGTAATATGAATCAAATCAGGATTTGGAAACATCTGGTATAAAGGTCTCTGTATCTGTGCTACGTACAATTTGAGGGTTTAAGTTCAGAAATAGACTTAGGGTTTTTTTTCCCCACAGCAAACACCTCCCCAGGCATGTGGCTTGCAACTGCTTGAAGGACCAGTCATCGTCTCAGACCTTTATGTTTTCCTATGGGCTTGAGAATATTTGATGTGCACTGAAGAACTCTGTGGTTTAACTTGTTCCAAAATTAATGGCATGCACCAAAATTACTACAGTGTGAAGCAAATTAAGGTGCATTAAATGAAAATAAACAAGGAATTTGCTTAAAAATTTCAGTACTGCTGTTAAAAAATTAAAAAAAAAAAAGAAAAAAGAAAAAAGAAAAAAAAAGAGTAATATAGACACAGCCAGTGAGCACCTCCTCACGAAGAATACATCTAAAGAGTAGTGGAAAGAACTGTTGATCTTTCCCTTTTCTTCCGTGTGTGGGATTTGCCTTTATTAAAAGAATCTTGGAGACCAAAAATAAATGAACAAAGAATTTCTCATCTAATCAGTTATTCTTCATTCCTGCTCACTATTGGTCCACAATAAGAACAAAATCGAAACAAAACAATTTTTTTGTGCTTTGTACTTCTTTACAAAATTCAGCTCATTATTTATTTTTCCTCCTGTTAAGTATGTTGCTGTAGAGAAAAGAGCAGAACTTCCTAGTATTGATACTAGGAAGTATATATACCTAGTTATAATGGTAATTTTTTATGTTACGTTGTAGCTCTTGTATTGGAACAAATAAAAATATACTGGTGATTTACCAGATGAAACAGATTTACTTTTTTTTTTAACCTAAGGCTGTTACTACTATAAACATTTTTTTCTTTTTATATGAGATTAAATAATACTCATACCACAAAGTTCTACCAAGTCTGCTTTATAATGTAGACCACATGAAGTTTACCAAAGGGCGTTTAGTGGCTAAACACCATATTTGCAAACCTCCAGTCACAAAACGCAATAGAGCGGGATGCATTAGAGGGGTGTGCAATCCTACACTCTTACACATTGCTTATGGATTTGGCCTTAATGTAGACAGGACCTCAGTCTGTTCTTCAGTGTCTCTGTTGACGGTGCTGCTGGAGAACTAGAGGTGGCTATGAAACCTTTTTTTTTTTTAAGTTTGTTTTCTCTTTCTGTGCTTTCTGAACAATTTTACTGAGTTCCACAGTATTTATTTGCTTGTCTTCTCACTGAAATTAGTCAAATGATTAGTTCCAACTCTACATTATGTGTTAAAAGAAAGGAGAACTGTCAAAGTATTCGATTATGCTGCAAGGGCTTAAAGCAATGAAGAAAGTGAAAAGAATTCGTAATTAATTTTAAAAGATTGCAAAAAGTCTTTTTTTTTTTTTTTCTTGTTAGCACATATTTAAATGTGTTTCTACCACACCAGGGGAGTATGGACAACTGATTAAAAAAAGCCCTCTTCCTTCCAGGAAAAAAAAAAATTGTCATGAGAAGATATAAATTGGATTATTTATTAGTGAAATTATTTCTGAATTGTAAGTAACAATCCCTTCTCAGGGAGCTGAGCATAACATAATTGTATGAGTGCATGAGAATATGCTCTTTATCCAATGGAGTTTCTATTCCACCACCGCAAAGGAATTATTCTTTTAAGAGATTCAAAGTCACAGCTTTTCCCACTCACAGAATCACAGAATGGTAGGGTTGGAAGGGACCTCTGCACTCCTCTCTCAGAAGCATTTTTTTCATACTTGCCAGAGGAATAGCTGTCTCTCAAATCTCACATTAGAATAGCCAAAAGAACATAGCCACACTCTGAAGCCTGACATGAAAGTCAGTAAAAGTCTTGAGTGATTTCCTGATTTCTGATTAAAGTGGGCAGATCTCTGAATTCTACAATATTCCAAATAATAAGTCAGAACACACTGTCTTGACAGCTAGCATATCCAGAAACTGAAAGGACTGAAACCTGAGAAGTCTTTCAGGAAACATGGTTAAAGTTTTATGTTTGGAATAAATCCTTATAAGCAGTGAAGTTTATTAGTTTCAAGTTTTGCCACATACTCTGCAACAGTTCTGTTTTGCCTTTGATACCCAACAATTCTGTTGCCATATGCATGATTGTGTAAAGCGTGTTGGTATGCTGATGACATTTATCAACAGCTCAACTATTATCTATATTTGAATGGAACTGAATTTTATTGTACTGCAAACAAGCAGCCGAGGAACACCCATTCTTCAGATCAAACACTGTGCAAGAATTGTATCTCACTGTAAAATATGCCAATTAAAACATAATACACAATTACAGTACATATAATTTCAACTGCAGTATTTCATTATACAGTATTTGCAAACCAGTTTGAATTATTAGGCTGATTTTTTAATCACTAACCTCAAATTTTTAGAATTAGACAAGCTGGGACAGCAAATGAAGTAATGAAACAGAAAGATCCAGATTTAGAATAATAATGCTACATTTTTGACATGACTTATGATAAGAGAATACTTGAGTACCACAAATAAAACGTTCCAATATTTAAGTTACATGTGGAAAATATCAAATCTGCCTTTCTTTCCTCTTCAGCAACCTGCTCTTAGATATAGCATTAATGAAGATGCCTTATTTTATTGACAGATAACAAAGAGCATGACATTTTCTCTTTCTCAGAGCTTAATGACATATGTGCTTTAAAAAAAAAATCAGTGGTATAGCAAAATCCTATGATGATGGTGACAGTCCATCATTCTTCAGTTCAGAGTTCATAGAATCATAGAATCATAGAATCATAGAATCATAGAATCATAGAATGTGTTGGGTTGGAAGGGACCTTTAAAGGCCATCTAGTCCAACCCCCTGCAGTAAGCAGGAACATAGAATCATAGAATCACAGAATCACAGAATCATGGAATGGTTCGGGTTGGAAGGGACCTTAAAGATCACCTAGTTCCAACCCCTCTACCATGGGCAGGGACACCATCCACTAGACCAGGTTGCTCAAAGCCCCATCCAGCCTGGCCTTGAACACTTCCAGGGATGGGGCATCCACAACTTCCCTGTGCAACCTGTTCCAGTGCCTTACCACCCTCACAGTAAAAAATTTCTTTCTAATATCCAATCTAAATCTACCCTCCTTCAGTTTGAAACCGTTACCCCTCATCCTATCACTACACTCCCTGACAAAGAGTCCCTCCCCATCCTTCCTGTGGGACCCCTTCAGGTACTGGAAGGCCGCTATAAGGTCTCCCCGGAGCCTTCTCTTCTCCAGGCTGAACAACCCCAACTCTCTCAGCCTCTCCTCATAGCTTAGGTGCTCCAGCCCTCTGATCATCTTTGTAGCCCTCTGCTGGACCCATTCGAATAGGTCCATGTCCTTCTTGTGCTAAGGACTCCAGAGCTGGACGCAGTACTCCAGGTGGGGTCTCACCAGAGTGGAGTAGAAGGGGCAGAATCACCTCCCTTGACCTGCTGGTCATACTTCTTTTGATGTCGCCCAGGATGCATCTTTAACTAGATCAGGTTGCTCAGAGCCTCATCAAGCCTGGTCTTGAATGTCTTCAGGGATGGGGCGTCCACCACTTCTCTGGGCAACTCGTTCCAGTGTTTCACCACCCTCATTGTAAAGAACTTCTTCCTAATGTCTAATCTAAACCTATCCTGCTCTAGTTTAAAACCATGGCCCCTCGTCCTATTGCTACATGCCCTTGCAAACAGCCCCTCCCCAGCTTTCTTGGAAGGCCGCTATAGGGTCTCCCCGGAGCCTTCTCTTGTCCATGCTGAACAACCCCAACTCTCCCAGCATGTTCACTGACATTATGTTTAACAGATCAATCTTCTAGCAGGGTTTCTTCACAAAATGAAAATGGTATTTAAATAATACTTCTGTATGATTTTTACCACAAAAGGGTTCTTTGAGACTATATGCACACTTAAGACAGTTATTTATGAGTGAATTTTTCAAAACACTTAAATAAACGTGAGTGCCACAAGATTGCTATTTCTGTAAATGTTTCACCAAAACACACAAAGTCTTGATTTATAACCTGCCCACACAGCAAGCACAATATGCTTATGTTTTCATATTTATTATTATTATTATTTTTTACTAAAACAGCTTCTGAGGACTGAGGCCACAAGACCTGAATTCTGATGTAACGCTGGTTGTTTACTCTGTGCATTAGGCAAATGAAGCTGTCTGGCTGCTGCTGTGTACAGTTTTATTTAACTTAAATTAAAGGAAGAGATTAGAGGTTGTTTCTACAATCAGACTGATTTGTAATTAAGTATAAAACTGTTATATATACAGTATTTATGATACTCTGTAGGAAAAAAAATTAGAAAATATTCCCTATAACAAGAAAGCATCTATAGGATCTGCTTTGGGTAGGTCTGAAAGGAGAGGATAAGGATACATTGGAAATATTTGGTAATTTATATTGTCTGCCACTGAAATAGAAATAAATTATTAGCATATTAAAAAATATACACATAATGAAATTAAAAAAAAAATCAATTGTCTTTTACCTTGTACCATTGAAGTGTCTTGCAAATGATATTTTAATAGGTTCCATTCATGTAGTACCTTGTTTCTTCCATAGCTATAGTGCAGCATCAGCTTCAAATACACGTTTCTTATTAAGATCATGCTGCAATCCAGAAATGTGTGATACATATTGTAAGACTGTAAACACTACTTTGCATCCTCCATTCTAAATATATAACCAAGACATCACTTACAATATGATTCAAAACATAAAACATTACTCCAATTAAATAAAAATCATTTTTAGCCAAAAACCTACACTGTAAGTGTTATAACATTTACAAACAAGAATGTATTAATTACTGTAGTCACAAGCCTGTAGTAATATGAATTCTAACCATCAAGAAAGATCATAGCAGCTCTGTATCAGTGTAAGTTAAATAAAAACCCAGTTCATTACTATAGCAATCTCTGAAATACATGAAATACAAACCTATAGGAAAACTGTTACAGTTTCACTGCAGAGAACACAAGTGTCTAAAGTTTTCTGAAGATGTTTCTCCATGTAATTTTTCTTTTCACCAGTCTTCATCAACTTTTGGTACATAAAATAACCCTGAAAGATGACCGAAACAACCTTTTACTTTTTGAGGGTTTTTTGTTTTGGTTTTCTTGTTGGTTTTTATGTAATAACATACTTCTTTTCTCTTTTAAAAATGGTTGTTTGCATTCAAAACTGGGAAGAGTACAACTGCCAATTGTTTCCCTGATTCAAAATAATACAGAATAGGACCTACGTTCAGAAAAGCTATGAGAACCAGAGAACAAATAAAAAGAAAATCAGTGCAGGATGAAGAGTAGGAATGAACTGCCACCATCAAAATTCAAATGTACCACGAGGATTCCTGTCAATCAAGAATCTGCTCCCAAACAATATTCAACAGTTTTCTTATTAGTTTCTTAGAGAAGAGTGTAAAAATAATGTCTGCTTGGGGAATGTATAAAATGTATAAATAAATCTAAGTATTCTTATGCTTTCTCTAAAGAGATTGGTATAATCCTAGAATAAGCAATTTCTATGCCTGTGGACAAATGTTACATATTCTCTAGCAACTATAATTCATTAGCTCTCTTCCATCTGAAGCAATGTGTGTGCTATGTATTTAACTACATTCTGGGTCTGAGCCCAGGCAACAGAAATATGCAATTCCTACAGGTAATATACTTGGCCACTAGAGTTGCTGAGTGCTCTTATCGATCACACAAAGTGTGAAGAGTGAAAGAATGGGAGGAAAAAAGCAATTAATTGTCACTAACTCTCAGTTAAGAGGTTATACAATGTGTGCTGAACTTAATGGGAGTTGAAACAGGTCATTTCCAGTTGCTCTTTAACTTGCTTGAAGTCAGGTTCTACTTGGTAGAGTACTGCAGGCAATGAGCATGGGGAGCTACAGGGACAGGATTGCTATTCTTAAGTCAAAAGTGCCTGAAGTGTCACAAAGAATTACCCTCACCTTTAACTTTTAATGTAGTGTGAGAGAAAAGCAAGAACAAAAGATACTGATTGAATCGCAGTCACTTCTTCTGTAATTCCAATATTGCCACTCTATAATCTGGACAAGGCTTAACATCTCAGCACTTCTTCTGTAATAGTCTTTGCATATGTCTTCTCTTAGAGAACAATATAATAAACAATATCCATTACTAAGGCAGTGAACCATTTATGTTAAGACAGTAGCTCAAATATGCCTTCTACAGGAAGATATTTATATCAATTATAGCTATGAGCATAAGGGAGTTTTTTTATTTGTATGGTTTTTTCCTCCTATTTATCTAGTTTGTTTTCTTTTCCAGTGCTACAATGTATAAAAGGGGGAAAAAAGACAAAATAACAAAAAAAATTAACAAAGCAAAGGCACTGAGAGTATGATTAAAGGGGGTTCCCCCCATATTTACCTCTTCATTAGCTTGGGGATATGCCACTCAACCTGCAAGCAGACAAAAACATGTGATAGGGTCCTCTACTTTGTATTTACTAACCTAATTCAGCTACATATAGGCATATGTTTTGTAGCTTTCTGCCCCTTTGTTATTCAATGAGATAAAAGAAGAAAAAACATTTTTCATTACCTCATTAATACGCTACGCACCACTTATATCTAATATATCTAGCATATACAGGGTATAACCCCAAAATAAAGCACTAAAATGGCGAAGTATAAATGCCAGTTAAATGTTGGTTGAATTGTAATGTTCATCCAGTCATTTTTTGTCATTATAATATCCATCATGTAACTATAGTAACATAGTTTGTTACTTGCCTATACAAAAATATAACTTTTGATGAATGATTTACAAAGGAAAGCAACTAAGCAGAAGATCAAAAACATCATTAAAGCCTCAGGCATACGACAATCCAAACAAAAACATATTGGTTGCAGCCCTGTACAGTTTGCTTTTCAAAGCAGCAGAGTTTATGCATTCTGCTGTTGAATATTCAAAATAAACTTCCTGAGTTTTTGATCTAGAGATGAGAATTTACATTTAGAAACAGGGGAAAGAAGTTCCTTCATGGTCATGTTGTCAGGGAGCGTGGTGGGATGATGCTGAGCCCAGGAGGAGAGTCGGGGTACAGGCACAGGCAGGGCCCTGCCCTCACTTTCCAGCCTGAGCATGGTGGGCAGAGCTAGGGGTAGCAGCAGGGCCTGTCAGCAGTCCTGGCTGCCCCGAGGGGACGGGCCCGGGCCAGGGGTCCCACCAGGAGACGGGGCTGGGACCGGAGACAAGGCACTGGTGTGGATCTGCATCCCACTAGGGCACAGGATGCTGATAAGGCTGAAGTTTACATGGGCGTCTTGAGCCATGGTCAGGGAGGGCTGGGGGCAGTGAGGGCAGGGTAGGGCTGCCTGTGTTCCCTGGACCCTGCCAGACGTACTGCTATTACTTAGAGAAATTAATCTCTAACAAATAAGAGAAGAACATGGGTGACATGTCTACAGCAAGGACTGTTTGTGGAGGGAGGCTGGACAGCAGCACGCAGGCTGTGAATACAGTCATTGTTTTTGCCAAAAAAAAAAAAAAAAGTCAGAAGAAAGATGGAACATGTAAAGATTTACAACAAAACAAGTTTCTGAGAACACAACAATTTTAGAAAATCCTTTAGGTAGCAAATTAGACAAAGCGGACTCCTTGACTTAGTTAACCATTTGTAGTACACAGAAGGAAAATTGACTTGCATAATCATGATAAATCTTGGAAACTGAGGTAGTTAATCAAACAGGTTTTTTTTCATGTAAACAGTCCATGCCCCACGAATTAATGACATGAAAGGACAAAATGCTGCACAGGCAGCGAGGAGTGAGGAAAAAAGTGTGAGAGACAGTCCTGTAAGCATCAAGGTGAGAGAAGGCACCCCAGCAGAGATTTCCCTGCAGCCCTTGGAGATACCATGCTGGACCAGGTATCCACACTGCAACCTGTGGAGGACCCCACACCAGAGTAGTTGAATATGCTCTGAAACAAGGTGCAGACCCTGGTGAGACCACACTGGAGCAGATTTAACCTGGACCACAGCCCATGAGAAGGGCCCATGCTGGAGCAGGGGAAAATCATGAGGAGGAAGGATCAATAGGAAGGAGCTGCCATTCAGCTCCATTTTCCATCCTCCCTGTGCCACTTGGTGTGGGGGATGCAGAAGAGTTGGGAATGAAGTGAAGTTGAGCCTGGGAAGAAGGGAAGGTGGGAGGAAAGTCGTTTTGATTTTGTCTTTGTTTCTCACCATTCTCTTCTATTTTTAATCAGCAATAAATTAAATGACCTCTCCCCAAGTTGAGTCAGTTTTGCCAGTGACAGTAGCTGGTAAGTGGTTTTACTGTCTTTATCTCAATCCATGAGCTTTTCCATCTTATTTCCTCACCCCATCGTTCCTCTGGAGGAGTGGGAGTGAGAGAGCAGTTGGGTGGGCATCTGAGACCTGGCCAAGGTCAGCCCACCAATGTTATATGTAAATCTGGAGGAACTAATCACGACCTGTAAAAATATTCTAATCCCAGTTCAGGTGTAATTCAAACCTGAACTACTTTTGCCAATGATTTCTGGTTTTCCACCAAAAAGACAGCCCAGCTGATCCTTAATGTATTCCCTCTGCTGCTCTCTGTACCAACGTTAACATTCACATAGCTCTCTGAAGACATAAACCACGGGACTGATAGGCCTGAAAACTAATCCCATGAAACAAGAGCAGGTTTCAACCACTGTAATTTATTGATCCCTCTTCAGTATGTAAATTCATGTGTATTTGCGTGTGAATCGGTTCTTCTGGAGAAAAATCCTTAAGTATCCAAAGTACAATTAAATTCACAATATTGTCCCCAGACAGACCTTACAGACTGTTACGGACAGGAGAAAAATTACCTTTGGTTTAAAAGTTGTTTCATATATAGGATCTGGATATACATCAGATATATTAAAAACTTTCTACAGGCATACCTAGTATGTTAATTACTTAATAAGCAGTAGACAGAGGTGATATGCAGTGCACAAAAATAATTTTATAGGAAAAATAGTAACTTCTGCTAAGTGCAATAGCATATATCCTAACATGTATAGTTGCTTTCAAAGGCAAGTCCACTCTGATTAACTCTGGAATTTACTGGTTTTGAAAAGGCAGACAGAGCTAAAGTAGTCAACAGCAAAGTTAATACATTTTGTTTTTTGTAAAAAACTGTTTGAACTGCACATGCAGATCTTCTGTGTGTCCATTTCTTTATTCAAAATTGGACACTAACATGCATTTCAGAGGAAATAGGATGAAGACTGGGATAAATTAAATGCTATAGTATGCTATCATAGGAAATTGTAGGTGTTCCATAATGCTAGAGGAAAGGTTCAGATCCATATGGGCAAGATACTGCTTATGATTCAGAAGCCCTAAAATACTCGAAGTTATTGTAGCTAAAATAGGGAACAAGGATGAAAACATAATCTTTCATAATGAATAGTCCAATTTTATTTCCTTCCATTGTATCTTGACATAAATAGTGTATTTTATTCATTTTATTAGTAGTATAGCATCAAGCCTGGAGCTGCAGTGTACAACTATATTTAAATAGTTACCTTTTGATGAAAATCCTTAATCTTGATATCATTGCTGTAATACCACCCATTTCAAGGACAGGACACTTTTACAGAGAAATCTACATCATGCTGGGAACTGGTTTCATTTAAATACAGAATAAAATTAAGCATCTAGAAACAATAGGTAAATACCATGCTTTGAGATGGGTAAGCGTCCCCCAAACACCCTTATTCTAAAAGCAACCTAAGGTCTATAAGCATTTCATCATGAATTTACACAATGTGCTTTAGCAAGAGAGCTAGCACGATTCTTCAGTTTGCGGATGGAAGAGGTAGGAAAAGCTTTGCCCAGGTGGGCATGAATACAGTTCATAAAGTACTACATCTTGTTCCAAAGTTTTGTAGAGGGTGTTGTAAAGAGACATACACTTTTTAAAAAGGCTGTAGATAATGCTTTACAGTGATGACCTTAAGAACCCAAATTATTTAGACTATCAAAAAGGAAACTGATAGCTGATTGAAGCAGGTGCAGGTGTTTCTCCAGGTAAAAAATGTTAAGTACTAGTGAACACTTCCCACTAGTGCAAAAGAGGAAAAAAGAAACATGGCAGCCAATGGAGTTCAATATAGTAAAAATCAAGATGGAAAAAAAAAGGCCAACATATAACAACATTGAAGCAATCCAGGTTTCTGTAAATACGGCATAAGCGAGGAAAGTCTCTTGAAAATATATTTTAAAACATCTGAAAAACAAAGGTTCAAAGTTCTGTAAACTTGTTAATATCTAAAAATATGGCATATACATAATGAATGACAGAATGGTACAAAAGGTTTTACCTGCACCCAGTAGGCATGACCTCCACAGTTTACTCCTGCATGAATAAATAATTAAATCTTCCTGAATTCAGAATAATAAAGCCTTTCCACTAGGCCAGCTAAGTAAGCCCATGGGCAAGAGCTCTCATTTTTTTCTTCCCATTGGTAATGAAATAATTCATGTGTAAAATAACAGATTATAAGAAAATACCTTCTTATCTTTCTCTTCTCTCTTTCCCTTACAGCCGCAGATAGAGACAGAGGAACGGTCTATTTACTGTTTTCCCTCTCATGTTTTTCACTCAAGATAAATTGTCCAAGAATGTCACCAGCTAATACACTGCCCCAGTGAAAGCTCAAATTTATGGCATATCACAGACCTTTCCCTCTCCCTATAAGAAGCACCTGCATTATGAATCTGCTTCTTATTTGTCTTCACATGTATCCTATATTAAAAACATAAAGTCACCGTTAAGGAAAACAGCAGGAAGCGCTGCAGAACACATCATCATAAAAATTTACGTTTTAATAAAGACATGACAGAAGTAGTCCTTTTCCCATCTCCAAACTGTGGCAGGGCTTCCTGACACCACAAAAAAAAAAAGCTCTGGCTCTATATCTAATGCTTTCTATGCTGATCAGATTCCTGATTTTTGGACCAGTAACGCTGTAAAAGATCACGGGTATGTGCTATTACTGGCAATAAGAAACTGTTAAAAGAGATGTGCATAAATACTAATAGAAGTTATTTGCCTGCAGGACAACTAGTTGCTATCAGGCTCGATTTCTGTTAGATCAGTGGTTTTAGGAGTTATAGCAGACTCTAAACAGTCCCTCTGATGCCTAGAATGTTTTTGTGGTTGTTTGCTTGCTGTGCCTCTCAGAAATCTCTCTCCTCTCTGTAATATCCCACCCCCTCTGCCTGTCACCTGCCTTCCCCCTAAGCAATCTGGAAGTTATTTTTCCCCTGATGAGTTCAGTTCCACCCAGGTGAGACCAACTTCTCTTCTGTCCATTAAGATTCTCCACAATCAAATCAGCATTATTTTTTAAAAGGAACATAATAAACAAATAAAATCCACAGTGTATGACTGATGCTTCTTTTACAACAACCAAATAGTTAGAAAAAGGCAGTCTCATTAGTAAAATCCTATTCTTGAGGAGTTTCAGGCAAAAATGCTCATTTCAATGCAGGTGGTAATTTCAATTGCAATGAGCGACAGAAAATTCCAACTAAAATTTCCTTAGAACATTTATCCCTAAAGATAAAGCTGTTCTAAAAAAAAAAATCTGTACTTATTCTTTATATACTATACTCTGTGTTCCCTCCCTTTGCATGTGTTCTCTCCCTTTGCCTCTCCATGTCTATTAAATCCACTTTTTATTGAAATAGTACAGTTACTACTGGTACTTATGTTCATCGTAGAAGAAAATATTTGTCAGGATGAAGAGGAGGATATGAGTGTATAATGAAACCTGTAAAGACTAACATACGTGTAGCCAGCCTGCAAATAAAGTAAAATTTGGGAATTTCACCTTCGTTTTTCTATGAAATGCTTCAAAACAATCACTAGCAATACCTGAAATAATATGTATCACCAGAGACAATGACAAAAAGGGAATTACTCCAAGTGTGTTTGGAAGCTTTATGGCTACACAGAAACTGGAACATTTTAAGAACATTTTGAAGAAAGGATTAAAGTACACTAAGTTTCTTTCAACTTAATCAAACTTCTTCCAAAACCTCTCATATTGTGTTTTATAATCTTTAGTCAGCACTGCCTGGAGCTTTATTGACTGAAACAATATGCTTTGTTTATGAATAAATAAATAAATAAATAAATGAAAGCAAATACCAGATACTACACAAGTCACTTTCTATGGTTCACAAATGGTATCGTTTGTAAGCAGATTACTGCTCGCGTATTCAGGCCATTTCCAACTCACTAAATACAAAGTCTTATAACAGGAACAGGCTGTAATAATACAGATCACCAGTATAAATGGTAAATTCAACTCAACTCATTAACAAAGTTTCTTAATATTTACTTAGGTATTTGCTTAGTGTTTGATTTGCTTAATATTTGCTTGGATGCAACATCACGGTTGATTATGCTGGTGAGAAGAGAAACTATATTTCTCAAAAAACAAGTGTGGAATTTTCCAAGGATCCTACTCTAAGACAACTTGCAATATGTTTATATGAAAAATCATGATCTATAATGAAGTGAAAAAAGTCAGATTTTACTGTTAACTATTTGGTAGATATGTTAGTTTGTTTGGTCATGAAACTGGCTGACAAAGAGTGAATCACGGGTAACATCATAGCTGCTTTTTCATGTTTTCTTTCCACTGCTCAATAAACCCCTAGTTGTATTACTTAGCTGCATAATTGGTATTAGCCACAGGGTATGTAACAAAAAGGAGTTTCAGATTTACTCATCCATAAATGGCAGGCAATTAATAATTTTACAGATAACTCCACGTATTGGGAATCACCGGTGATGAACACAATATATGGATATGAAAGATCAACACACTTTGTGAGCCTGTGCACAGATCTGCAGAAGTGTGTATGTAAAAGGAGTATTCTCTGAATATCAGACAGAATCCTTCAATGATCTCATATTTTTAAATAGGAAATGATATTGTTCATGTTGAGGATAAGGAATACAGTTTCAAGACCTCAAGGTCTCCATTAAAGAAAACTATATCTGTATAATAATTTTTGGCATGATGAAACATTTTTAAACTTTTCTGAAAAAATGAAATATAACAGCATGAAATTACCTATAAATTGCAAGGCTGTAATTTTGTGTGATCATATCTTTTATTCTTCTCTGGCTCTGACAAAGTAATCTCCTGATAATACTTTAATAGATGGATTTCCAAGCCAGATCTTAGCAAAAAGTCAAAATCTACATTGTAATTCAGACACATTATATTTTAAACCCCTGGAGCCTTTAATTATTTATTTTTCCTGGCTATCTCTGTTCTACTTTTATTTGCATTTCCATTATTTCAGAAAAAACAGAGTTGATGCAGGTACACTTTTCATATTGCACCAGTTGTACAAGACAACCTCTTAAAGTTCAAATACAGCACATTAAGCAAACTAGAAGCAGCAGTAAAGAAACCACAGATCTGAAAATGAATTTGAGAAATCTCCTACACTTGTTTTATTCATTTCCTCACCATTTTATTTACAGCGTTTAGCTGCTGAACTCTTAAGTCTATGAGCTGATATTTATAAAAAAAAAAAAAAGGTAAAATATTAACCCTGTAACTCATACATTTGGAACAACAGGCAAAGGCAGGCCATATGGTGACTCCTACAGGTACAGAAAAACCTCTGGAACCCAGTGCATTTTCTTTGTGGTCCAGAATAAACTTTCTTTTGGGTTAGCAAATACAGGCAGGAGCTATGGTTTGGCTGTTTTTACCTCCTGTAGTATATTGCCCACTACTTTGGATCACTGGGTCATGTACTCCATTCCTTACATCTGCAGAGAACCCAGACACTCTTGATGTCCTGGTCTTTTCCTGATTAAATACTGGAGGGTTTTTAAAATCAGTTTCAGTCATCTTTACTTGGCCTTAAGTTATTATATGCTAACACGAATGATTCTGTGGTATTTAAGGAGAATAGTAGTTTCATTGGATCTTCATATCTTTTATTTTCTGTTTATACTTTACTTTTATACCAACACCACCTACAAGTGTAGGGAATTGATTTTAACACCACTTCTGTTCTCTCCCACTGTCCCATAAAATGGGTTTCTGTGGTCACAAATGATCATGAATTTGTGACTTAGGAGTAAAAGGATAGTAAAGAGAGAACATTTAGGACTCACTAGTCATGTTAATGTTTAAAACAACCTTTGAATGAATTATTGTATTTCCTAAGGGCTGAATACAACTGATCCAGTCTGCTAAAGGATATACAACTACAAAAGTTGTTATGTTTTAAAGCCTAATTCCTTGCATTTACCCTTGGACTTACTATCCTTGTGTTCTGTATTAAGCTTGTGAAATCCGGAGTATTTGTGAGGCATAGTCAAATTCCTGGGGAAGCAAACTTTAAAAAAAGTCTTCTAAATGAGCTTCATGGAGTTCACTTGTTCCCTTGAAGATATTTGGAGAAATTTAGATACTTAAGAGACATTTAGAAGTGTAAACTTTAACTGATTTTACTCCCCCAGCTAGTACCTTATCTATGTACTTATTTAGATTTCTTGAGTACTTTATAATCCTTGACATAGTTTTGTCATGATGGTTCTGTACTATAATTTCACAGTATTTTTCTTGAACAGGTTTATTTTCTCTTGCATATACTTGACTCCCCAAACTGAATCATAGTGTTGTAACCCGCCTGCTCTCTTGCCCCTTTGCACTTTGTTTGCATTTGAATGTCACAGTGAACTCATCCTGGAAAAATAAATAAGCATTACCTTTAGAAGTAAAAATTTTCAGCACTACTCAAGAAATCATGTTTTCTATACTATTAGAGACTTGTCATGAAAGATTATGCTGCTTTGCTTTTCAATCTCACCCCATTCTCAGGGTTCATACGATAGCTAGTACAGAAGAAGTTGAATACAATAAACTTAATTAAATGCACTGACTTCTCTATTTGCTTCTGTAACAGTTCTTGTAGGTGTTTAGAGAGGGCGAGACAACCTTTCTGTGATTATAGTTTCTGGACTGATCCTTCTCTTTTCCTTCTTGCTTGGTTATCTGAAAATGGATTGAGTACATTTTTCTCTCCAACTCATTTTCCTAGGCCTCTAGTTTTCACCCAAATCCAAAAAGTTATTGGCCCAGGTGTAAAGATGGGGGAAAAAAGAGTGAAAGGCACCAAGCTTTTTTAGGAATCAAGAAATTCTAGTAAGGATTCTAAATGTAATCTCTAGCTTCTTCTTAAGTACTGGGAAGTGATAATGGAAACAAGGACCCTTGATACCTTTACAGCAGTAAGGTATCAATGGTAAGGTAGCGCTAACTGTTCTGTAACAAGGAAGAGATGACACAGAAATATGGAAACCAAATAGGAAAAAATAATTGTGAGTATAAGAAAAAATATATAATTTATTTAGTATGTGAAAGAAAGCCAAAAAGCCTAGCTGAAGAACAAGTAATGGAGTGGTGACTGAATAGGTGGGCTGTAAAGGAGGGCACGTCAATTCTGAGGTCATAACAGTGATTGCGGCTAGTATAAAACTGACTTAGATATATTGCAAAACCTACTTTAAATACCGGTATCAATTTAGCTGCAGCAGCAAGAAGTGCAGCACAGGCTGCAAAACCCAGACAAGCTGCAGGTTACACGAATCTGTGCTCTGCTCTCAAGACCAGAATAGTGAGCTAGCTATTACAGATCAAGTTGGGTATCTCTATGCAGTTGCTTTTGTGCCTGCCCAACAGACATATAATCTAACTGAAATTTTTTTCTGAAAAATGAAAGTGATGGTGGGTAGAGAGGCTGTCGAGGCTGTGGGAGGCAAATTTAGAGACATGGTCATGCAAGGGACAAAACAATTAGCGTGGCAGAGCAGAGGCTGCTCTGTTTTTCCAAACAGCACATAAAAGAAGATACAACCCTACGATCTTACAAAAACATTTTGCTCAGAATAGACTGCGCTTGTAATCGGAATGGTTTCATTTCTGCCAGTCTCTTTAAACCTTTTTTACATCACCATGCTGCTTTTTCATTGCTCTTTTGTGACTGGGTATGAAGTATTCACTTCATGATAATTAGTGTAGGTTTGCAGTTTTCTCCCTCTTTATTCAATGAAGATGCTTGCACTGTTTACTCAAATGCCCGGTATTGACTATGTAGGAGTTGGGACCTCACAGAGACAAATGAGGCTATTTACTCCTCGCAGCACTACTGTTCAGTCTTCCTACAGACTTACTGTGGGCTCAGTGCAATGGTTACATATACTGTTTACCTTCTGCAGAGTGTTTATTTTTTTGCCTGCAACTGTTTAATTAAATATTTTCATTTTTCAGTAGAAATTAGAAGATGATCCAGGAGAATGTAAAGACATTAAGACAGTTAACTCACATAGAAGTTTATACCCAGGATGTAAAATATCTGATTCTGAGTCCTGAAAAAGCCTGTGAGCACTGAAGCTTTATATTAAACGTCCATTTGAATAAGTGTTGAAGATAGGTTTGGCAAAGAAAGACAAAACTATACCTGCCCAGATATGATCATAAAGCGAAATAAATACATAAAGCAAAGCTAAGCAACTTAACAGTAAAAATACGCATGGAATTGGAAGGGGTGACTTGTTCTTCTGTTCTACCTGTGGAAGACAAAAATAACAAAGGATTGTAATTAGTAGTTATTAACAGTTTTCTTAATTATCCAACTTGGAACATCTCCATCAGTAGCAGTCTCTCTTGGCATTAAGGTGTTAAGCCATTTTGTTTCCCTTTTTTTTCCAACTCATTAGCCATTACTCTTAAGCAACTTTCCAGCATTCGTACACCTGTGTTATTATCCATTGGTTTCATCTCTTCAGGCTGTTATTCTTCAGAGTAAAACAAACTAAAAGAGACCTACTAAGGCCATTGAATTAGCATGGTTTGGGTGCACTTTTTGAAAGATTTGTCATTGATAAAATCACTTTTCTTTACATTTACACAAAATTACATTACTATTACCATAGCCTGCCTGCACTGCCTATGGTTGGTTGTTGGTTTTTTTTGTTTGTTTGTTTGGGGTTTTTTTTAATATTCAGAGATATTTTACATTTTGGGACATGTCCAGAGAACAATTTGTAGAGAGTCCAGCTCGAGGTTATTTCTCTTGGGTCTCTGCTTGCACTATAGCCAACACAATTTGATGGTTTCGTGTGGTATTCTGTTGTTTTCTAGAGATACTGAGTATATTCCTTTAAGTGAATGTTATACTGTTTGGTCACAAATTTTAGCACTTTGGACATATTTGCAAAAGGATCAATCCCCTCCTCACACTGAGGTCTTACACCTGCCACCTTGGGAATGCTTGTAGCATGTTAAGGAGTTAATGAATCTGGAAGATTTTGGGACTTGAGGGTACCTCTCCTCTCGAAGCCTGCTAGGGCTGAGCTTTCATTTCCAAAAGGCAGGCACAGACACAGACAGCCACTAACAGATGCACAAAGACAGGAGTGCTGTGCTTTTACAGGCACTGCATGCACACAAACAGCACTTGCATAAACAGGAGCAATACAGATGGCCTGATCCTGTTCTTACTCACAGGCTAATCAGGTTTGATGGATGCTTGCAGATGTCACACTGACATCCATCTCCATGGCAAATGCTGGCATCTTTTACACAGACACCACACACACTTCTGGTTCCCCAGAAGAATCAACAACTGCGTCCAGTATACACGGAAGCAGCTCACACAGATTCTCACTCCCAATACATTCCCTTCCCAGGGGAATGCAGTGGGCTAAGGTCTATGGTCTTGCCTGAACCAATGAACTCAGTACACAAAGAGACAAAATTCACACCCTTGGTACACCAAGGCAGAGATTCTGCCCAAGCAATGAAACCTGGCACATAAAAGAAGTGCTTCGCATTGCTGACAATAGCACAGGGCTGCTCCATAATATGCAGGCACCATTATCTTCTTTCTCCACCAAATGTCACAGCCATAAGCAGCCATAAGGACAGAACCTCATCACTCAGGAACATAACTTTCAGATTTTTATTTACTAAATGGGATGGGTATAGCAGGGAGTTAGCAATTCCTATTCTGCTACCCCTCACCACTCCCCCGGTCAATCCCACTCCCCTCCCCAGGTTGAAGGCTTCCACTTCCCACTGATGCAGGGGAAAAGGACACTCACTTGTGCTGGGCAAGGTGTCCAGTCCTGTCTGGCAGCCTGGCATTTACACATAATGGTTCGACCTTGTGGTTAGCCTTCTACATGGTGTTGGATGTCCATGGATGTGTTCCGCCATAAAGGGGTATTGTTTTCACTTTTTATTGCTTCCCCATTTAGATGATTTACAAAAGCTGCCAACAGCACCACTGGTCACATCAGGCCAGGCAAACCTATTTTCCGCTATCTCTGTCTCTAAAGCTAATTAGCTGTTCTTATTTGGCTTGCTATCACCTTTCAGACTCCAACTCCAAATGTGAAAGGACATAAAACTGTTGAGAGTTCATCTATGCTTCTTCATTGTTGTTCTGTGCATATCTAGATTCTTAGAGCAGGGCAGACTACATGTGTATTCCAGAGTTTTTGGGTATGCCTCCCATCCAAAAGTTATCTGTTCATGGTCTGCTTCCCTAAAACATACCAGAATACAGAGTTAGAACTGGCTAGATGTACTCAAGACCTCACTTATCTGAGCAATACTTTCGGGTATGTTTTGTACTGTAATGAATGGCTCAAATTCATTGCCGTCTCTAGTAAAACACCTAGGTTTGTGGAGGAGAGGAGATCAGTAGATGTCATTCACCTCAGCTTTTGTAGTAAGACTTAAGAAACCACCTCCCACAACACTCCTGTATCCAAGTTGGGGTGTTATGATCTGGATGGATAAACAGCTAGATGAGTTGGGATGGACGTTTGGGTTCAGAGTAGTTCTTAATGGGCAATACTCTACCTAGAGAAGACTAATAAGTGCAGCACTGCAAAGGCCTGTCCTGCTACTTTTCCTGCCTGACATTTTCAGGTGAGGGAGCACACTCTCACCAAACTTGCAAATGTTGCCAAATTGAGAGAACTATTTGATATAACTGAAGGCAGGACTGCTATCCAGAGGGATCTAGAAAGCTGTAGGAAGGGGCTGACAGGAACCTAATGAAATTCAATGGCACATGCATATTTCTGCAACTGGAAGGTGGAACCCCTGGCAGCCCTATAGTCTGGGAACTGACTGACTGGGAAGCAGCTTTGCAGAAAAGGCCCTGGGTGTCTGAGTCAGCAGCAAGCTAAGGATGAGCCAGCAGCCTGCCCTGGCAGCAAAGATGGTCAGCAGTGTCCTAGGCTGTTAGTAACATGGGCACAGCTGGGAGATCAAGAGAAGGGATTACCACTCTTTAATCTGCACTGTTCTGACTACAGCTAGATATTGTGTTTTGGATCCCCAGTACAAGACATTAATGATGTGGAAGAAGGTCCAGGGAGGACCAGCAAGCTGGTTGGGGGCTGGAGTACATGCCCTGTGAAGAGGGGCTGAGGAACTGGTGTTTTTTCAGCCTGGAGAAGAAGTTGCTCCAGGAGAGACTTAGCAGCTGCCTACCTGTACCTTGGAGGAGGTCACTAAGAAGATGGAGCCAGTGGTGCATAGAGGTAGAGAAAACAGGTATAAACTGAACCAAGAGAGGTTCAGGCTGGACATAAGAAGAAAAATTTTGGCATGAGAGAAAGGCCAGGAATCTGTACAGGATCCATCTTTGGAGACTTTTCAAAACCCAAATGGACAAAGTCCTAGTCTGATTCCATACCTGACCTTGCTTAGAGCAGGGTATTTGACTAAAAGCTTCTAAAGGTCTCTTCCTGGCTTAATTATTCTGGTTTTATGGCTTTTGATTTCCCCAAGGGTAGTATTTTTATTAAAAAAAAAAAATATTACAGGAAAAATTTCTATACTGAAGGTCTTTTTCTTGCAATGATATTAATTAGAGAATGTAAATAGTTTATAATTTTTTTTAAGTTAGTGGGATGGCGTGTTCTTACAAATAAAATATGATTTTTTCCTGGCTATATGAAAACTAGGGAGTTTTGTATTAATATCAATTGTAAACTTATGTAAAATAACAATGAAAAATTAAAACCAATGCTGCCACAGTACAGCACATCTGTCAGTAACTGTAGTAAGAATGTTTGCATAATACATAAATCACACAAATACATCTCATAATTAATTTAGCCTCTTCTCTCCATCTCAGTATGATATGGGCAGAACGGATGAAATGCAAACAGACATGCTCTGAGAAAACACACAAAAAAGTGAAGTTTCATATGCAAGGAGTGGATTTCAGCACTTTTGTCAGCATACAGCTGAAGCTGAAATGGAGACATCTAAATTATATATCTGTTTTGCCACCACAGACAACTGTGTCTTAGTTGCAGTGAAGGACAGCATTCATATGCAGGGGAAAGAAGATGGTACATAATTCTTCATTGTGAATTGTGAACAGGAATAGTTTAAGGGCTCAGAAACTAGTTTCACTGGAGGCTGATATTATGTGTCTTCATATCATCACCCTTTGCAGTGCTACCCTGCCCTGGACCAGTCTCTCTTGAGACTGCTGGACCTTCACTGAGTCAGAGAAGACGCTTACCACTGCCAGATTCCCAGCCACTCTCAGACTAGGAAAGCAGGATTCTAAAGTAGAAACCTCATTTATTTCAGTTCACTCCTGGTTCCTATTGCTGATTTTTACTTTCTTTCATACTGTCTTCCATGTTGTATATATGTACAGAAGACACTCTTTTAAGTGGCCATCATGCAAAGACAGTCTCAGTCAAACAATTCTTGAGTCTCATGTCTTCTCTGAGGCTAACTCTCCATCTGCAAGTATGCTGCTTCCTAGCTCCTCACACAATCACCACTGAGGCTGACTTAGTTGTTGCGGAGTCGACAAAAAGACAAAGTCTACAGTCACAAATAAACCAGTTCTCCTAAAAGTGGAAGAAAGGAAAACTAAAAAGAAATTAAGCTTCTTTTGTTTTTTGTTGTTCACAAGGTTTTGTGGGTTGTGTTGTTTTTTTTGTGGGTTTGGTTTGGTTTTTGCTTTTTGTTTGTTTGTTTTTTTTAAAATCAAGGCTATCTTCCAGACTGTTCCTGAATCTTACATCCTTTTACTTTTCAGGGCAATCTTGCAAATACTTAGTCTCTTATATTATTCTATCACTGAATTAGTAGTGATAGTATATGAATTTCTTCTTATTTGCAGCTTTTGATATCTAAAACAGCCCTTTAATGACTATTCATTTCTTTGGTTCTTAATCTCAATTGAAATCTCTATGGAAAACAGTACCTTTTCAAATCTCTCTCAAATTTGATCAATTGTTATACGCTCACTTTAACTCTATAATTACTTCATTTAATTTGCAAACCATTCTGTGTAAAGTGGTATGAAAGATGAAAATCAAAGTGGTATTATATTCAAAAAAATGAAGAAGAGTAAAGAATGAAGGAGAAATTTCTCCAAAATTTAAGGAAAAAAGTTGCTCTTTTAGAGCAGATTTTTCTCCTCAGTTCATGCTTACAGTTGCATTTCAAAACTTCACAGGTTTAGGCAGGTCTGAACAGAGGAGATATACTCAAAAAATAATAATATATGCATATTAAACAGCTCAACAGAAACTGGGATGTATTATTCCCTTTGTGGATGAACTGTGTTTCTTTGCTTATTTATTTTCAGGAGCATGCTTTTCATGCACTTTTAACAATCTTCTCTTCCATTTCTCTGTGTAATGTTTTTTACATAGTTCTTACAAATGCACACGGGGTGTTTTTTGGACAGTATCCATCATCAGATTCATCATTCATAATAACTGAAACGCAAGAAAGTTCACACACTTTAAAATATTTTATTTCTTGTTCCCTAGCCTTGTGCAGTCATCCGTAAGCAATTACTTGAGAAGAAATGTCTTAATGTATCCAAAGATAACCCACTTTTAGATATCAGCTAAAGGTTGATACCATCTCTTTGATGGAAATCAGATTTTAAATACAAATTAGACAATTATTTTCTGCATTACAGAAATCAGACTCTTTCCTAGTCATCATTTTTAAATTATACTACTTTCTGGCATCACAACAGTATCTGGAAAGAGAAAATGGATTTGTTCACATTTAGTTTGGTATAATTTCTTTTATGACTTTACTGTTTTATTTTAAGAGACCACAAGTCACACATGGAACAGATCTGTGTGTGTACCAGATCTGCTAAAATGCTAACCTAAAAATTCAAAATCAGTTTTTTTTAAGGTCTTATAGTGTAGACTCTTCCACAACGTCGAGGAGAGGATCTCTGTAAAGGCTTTTAAAGTTGTCAAAGTGGTATACACAGGAAGTCACTGCAGGCTAGAAATACTCTGTGTACAGAGAAAGACAGCTGCAACCACTACCTCCTATAGCCTCAATGCTTCCTCTAAAGAAAATGAAATTCCCATTAAGACCTGTCTTTCCTGCCAAACAGATAATATTTCTTTGCAAAGATTTGTATTCTGGGTTCATGTAAGACAGAGAGGATATCACTCGTAAGAGACTAGAAAAAAATATTCTGTAGTTAAATCACACATGCTTATAATCTTTGTTATTTCTGTCATCAACAGCAATCTTGTTCCCATGACTTCAAAACTTATAATAGTAACAATTACTTGAATTTAAGTGCCTGCCATACTATGAGGGGCTTCCAAAATACATAGCTGCAATATTTCTGCTAGACTGTATGAAAAAGGGGTGATCAACCATTTTGTTTGTCATCTATTTTGGAAGAAGAAAAACTGAAGTTTGCAATGATGTTCTACACTTTCATAAGTAATGATGTGCTTTTAATTTCTACAGTACTGTGGTGATCGTTGCTGTAATGTCTAATCTGACAGTTTAATTTCTTTTCAAAGTTTTAAGAAATTCCATTATCTTGTTGCCATGCTTCTGCACTTATAACTGCAAATTTAAATGCAAGGAAAGCAATCCAACTTCTCTAGTAATGATTGAATATCATCGTATGAAATTTCAGTAGAATTAAAAAAAAAAAATTAAACATTTCTTAACATCCCGATTAGAAAAAGCACAAAACCTCATGCTTCCCTTAGACAGAGCTCTGAATTGTTTGTGTTAAAGTAGCACTGACCATATGTCAACCACTTGACTTTGAAAGGGGCTGTCCTAAATGGCACCCAAAGGGATGTTGCTGTCAGGCTTATAGACTGAGTCAAATAATCTCACTGAAAGGTCTGCATTCTTGTAGAACTGGCAGTAGCTGTTAACACAGCAATCTTGACCTCCTGAGTATTTCCTTCAAAATTAAAGAACAATGTCCAAACATCAGTAGAAGCATCGTACCACCACCACTCCTTCACCTGTGTGATGCTGTTAGGAGCTACCTGAGTTGTGCCGTTCTTGAAACACACTTTTGAGAACAAATTTATTTCAGCCTTGACTAAGTACAGCACTGCTTCACCGAATGAAACCAATGAAGTTTGGTTTGAAAACAAACACCATAGTCTTTGGAGCTGAAGCGGGAGAGGTAGGGGTGTGTGTGGTGGTGTGTGTGTGTTTCTAAGCACTCCAACTTAGGGTCTCCAGTTGAGTTAATTGTAAGGTTTTTCAGAGGTTTTCAGGGACTCACAGCTCCTCCAGAAAGCAGAAATTGCTTTTTAAAATCTAACTGCATACATTTTGCCCAAAAGCATACAATGACTTAAAGGCAGAATCAGGAATAAACTCCAGTTCTTGATTTACTGCCTCTTGCTTATTCCACTGTGGTTCACTGTTCCTTCATGAAAACACCGTATAGTCCCATAGCTTTGGCAACAAGTTGTATTTAATTTTGTTGGTATTCTGTACCTTCAATTATGGGTCAGCATCATTAGCCTAATTTTTTTAATATATTTTGGGGGATCTAGTCTTTTCTGTCTTTTCTAACATAGTCCTGAATGTGGTATAACTCAGAGAACTGTGTGTCAAAGAAATAAGAAAACATAATACTTATATATTCTTTTCACAACAGATCAGTTTTCTGACAGGGATTCTCAGTAACAAGAAGGAACCAGATAAGACATATATCTGTCAAGAAATAAAGACTATCCCAGAGCACACAGGTTACTAAGAACATTACGGATGACCTGACTTGCACAGTGTTAATTTTGTTCAGTTCACTCCACAGGTGCTACAAACCTCCTCTCAGCTAGCTGCAAAAGAAGTTGGATTGTTCTGGCATGGATTTTATAAAAAGAGAGAGGAGTACCTGGACTTGCTACTACACAATGCCTATTACACAGTACTATTACTTAGTACACTTTTACACAGTGTATCCATGTCTAGTTTGAGCACTGAGAGTGCATTTGACTCTCATACAAACTAAACAGGTGAATTAATGTTTGGGTTTTTTTTAGTTTAACATTAGATCATTACTAGTAAAGGACAAGTTTTAGTACCAGATGCTGTTGCTTTGAGCGGTACAGACAAAAATAAGGACAAATTTTGCTAAGCACAGAGTAAACAAGCAGACAGCTCTTTGGGATTAATAGAGTACTCAAACTACAAAACTTTAATGTAATTCAAAATGTTAAAAAATAAAGGAAGTTAACTGATTTTAAATTTAAGTCATTCTGCTTTTAGGTTAATTTGGGGTTTACATCTGAAAGTATTATTTTGTCTTGCCTCTATTTATGGTTTCATAATTACATTTCCCTAGTGTTACTTTGCTTCTTAGGAAGCCTCCCTACTCTTGCACATAAGGAAGAAAGCAAATTAACCTTGTAAAGTGAAAAAGGAATAGCAATGACTCATATCTTTTAAATGCACAAGATAAAAAACAGAATTTCTTTTCCAGTCTTAAAGTCTTTCTAAGTTACCATTACAAGGTAGAACTTGAAAGGAATAAGAAGTGAAACGTAGATTTTATTTCTTTTATAACATTCATTAAATACTTAAAGCGTGATATGAATCAGAATAAAGGGTGGAAACTTCAGTATGTTGCAGTTTCGTTTTCTCATGCCTTTATTACAAATACAGAATGCATAATTGATGCATATAAGTCAGAGGTTGAATAATTAAACAAAATCAACATTTAAGGAAGAAGTTATCCTCTTTTGTGATTACTTTTGTGTTACCTGGTAGTTTTTGTTTTGGTTTGGTTGTGCATTCCTGTTACAGCTTGCTAGAGGTTTTTTTATAGTCTTTAGGCTCAAAATATGGAAAACACACATTTTTTTGCAGAGTTGTGAAGAAAAATATATGCTCATGTACTGTTAGACTTCAGCTTCAATGAAAACATTTTTTTTCTATTACAGAGGTAGAAATTAAATAACTGCCTATGAAAATATATGCACTTAGTTATCTAAATTGCCTACTCTGAACACACTTAAAAAATTATGAATATTTTCTGCATTCAGAATATAATTTCCAATAGGTCACCTTGCATAACTCTGTTCCTTTAGTACTGTCTTCTCCCTTTCAGGTCCTTGAAGCAGAATCTTTATTCGATTTTGAATTAATTACCAAACTACCAGAAGGCTCAATGGGTGATTTGAGATGAAACACTATGATCTGAAATTTTGAATCATGTTGCTCACATTACAGCCTACCATCTGATATTGTTTCTTATGTTGAATAACGTTACCTCACACATGATCCTAACGACTTCAGTATGACCATTTTCAAAAAACTCCTAAGCATAGAAGAACAAAATCAGTATCTTGTTGTTTAAAAGAAGCTGTAAATATTTCTATATGAGAATACCAGTGCTTTCGTAGTCGTACTAAATAGATAAAGACACAAAAAAGACAAGGACCATTCGGTATATATGCAATATAGCATTGTATATAAATATTTGACAGCTGCATTCATTCTCAGGTATTGACAAGCTGTTGTTCAAAAGCAAATTTCTGCTTCCTGAAACAGTTGATTTTTTCTCTGCCTCTACTAGTTACAGAGAAGAGAGTCATCAGAAACCTTTCTTCTGATTAATAAAGAGAGAAGGGGATTCAGGAAAAGATGGGAACAAAAAACCCTGATGAGCCAAAGACCCCCTCCCTGTATTGCCCATTAACGTGGTACTCAACACCACCTGCATTCTTCAGCAAGGAACTGAGTAACAACAGTTTATGGGGATGGTGATACCTGCTTTCTGAGAAAAGTGCTTGTAGATAACTTCAGAAGAGCTATGTCATTTGAAGAATTGAGAGATACCATTGCTGATAACCGGTTTATCCTGATTTCCACATTATACCACCTCTGTTAGATTTTCCAGGTTTGGACTGAAATGACTTTTAAAGGAAAAAAGTGCAGACAATAAAAAATGTATACATGATAAACAACTAACAGTGTAATATTGTCCACTTTTCAAAAAGAGAAGAAAGTAATTAAACTGTAATCCCATTTAATGACTTAAATTTGACACCTCCTGACACTCCAGGGACAAAGGCATCATTTAACACAATTTACTTATGTGAGTTAAGTTGAATTGAATTAAATGGAATTCAATTAAGTGAATTGCAACTTCTGCAACTTGATGAATTTAACCTTAAATATTAATGTTTAGATGAATGACATTTACACACAAGGAACAAAACAAGACAAGACACCAGTAAGGTGCCTTAAAGTAAACACAGCATGGAACTATTTAGAAATTATTTCTCCATTCTTTTCTGTCTACCATGTTACCAGCAATTAAAGACTATTACCTGACTCTAATAACTTCCCCCTGTATAAGGACTGGGGGTAGAGGAAAGGATTATGCCTGTGTGACCAATGAGAAGTCTTCTGAAGTCTGGGACTCTTTTATGTAGTTACTTAATCTTGATTTCATTCTCTTCTGTAACAGGATAATAGGTATTTGTCAGTTATTTTTTCATGCATCACTAGGCTTGAATAAAGATATACCATGCCCAAGATAGAAGGCAAAGGCAGGGTCTGGGAGAATGAAGGACTGCCCACTGTAGGAAATCAGGTTCAAGACCACCTAAGGAACCTGAAAGTGCACAAGCCCATTGTGATCTGATGAGATGCATCAGATCCTGAGAGAACTGGCAGATGAAATTGCTAGCCACTATCCACCATATTTGAGAAGTTGGGGCAGTTGGGTGAAGTTCCCGCTGGCTGGAAAAGGGGAAACATAACCCCCATTTTTAAAAAGGGAAAAAAAGGAAGACCCAGGGAACTACAGACCGGTCAGTCTCACCTCTGTGCCTGGCAAGGTCATGGAGCAGCTCCTCCTTAAAACTATGCTAAGGTACATGGACAATAAGGAGGTGATAAGTGACAGCCAACATGGCTTCACTAAGGGCAAATCTCAACTGACAAATTTGGTGGCCTTCTACAACAGGGTTTCAGCATTGGTGTATAAGAGGAGAGCAACTGACATCATCTACCTGGACTTAAGCAAAGCATTTGACACTGTCCCACATGACAGCCTTGCCTCTAAATTGGAGACACATGGATTTGAAGGATGGACCACTCAGTAGATAAGGAATTGGCTGG
>VYZM01003378.1:105538-117101 GCA_013398915.1 Dromas ardeola
CCTACAGGAAAGATGAGGAGAGACTCTTTATCAGGGAGTGTAATGATAGAACACAGGGTAACGGTTTCAAACTGAGAGAGGGTAGATTTAGATTAGATATTAGGAAGAAATTCTTTCCTGTGAGGGTAATAAGGCACCCACATCAGGCCCAGAGAAGTTGGATGATCCCTGCAGGTGTTCAAGGCCAGGTTGGATGGGGTTTTAAGTAACCTAGTCTAGTGGGAGTGTCCCTGCCTATGGCAAGGAGTTGGAACTAGGTGATCTTTAAAGTCTCTTCCAACCCAAACCATTCTATGATTCTATGATGATTCTATGCCTGGTACAGGGACTTAAATGTGAACATTATATTTTCTTCAGTTCAAAAGACCCTCCAGTAAGAAGAGAAAAAATCCACACGAAAATGAGAGTGAAATACCTGTAACATGGATCACAAGACTTCTTTTCCTCGCACCTCAGACAGATCCTTTCCACCATCAAGGGTGGTGGTGTACTGGCCTTTAAATTCCTAATCTGACTAATGGTGTTCATCTAGGACCAGTCTGAAAAAGAAACAGGACAGTAGACCCCATTATTTAGCTATTATTGTTTGAGCAACTGTATTTTGGAGGATTCCATGTTTCCCTTAAAAAGATCACCAGCAAATTTCTATCACTATACATTAAAATCAATCATCCATTAGTTAAGACAGCACAGGCTATTTGCAGAAGAAATACTTTTTCTACCTGTAACAACAAAACTTTACTCTTGGAACTACAAATCTGTCTTGATAACGGATATTTCATCTGTACAGCAGTGCTTTCTGTTTCAATAAGTTTTGGTTGCAAAGGATTTGGAAACTTTTCATCTCTTCAAGAGATGCATAATTCTTCCAAAAAAAAAATATTCTCAACGTCTTCCAAGTGCTTGAAATATCTTTTCATTTTTAACTATGTCAAGTGCTTCTCTCAACAACAAAATTTAAAAGACACTTTGGAAAATCTGATTTTTGTTCTCTGTTACTTTCCTTTCATGTACTCACGTGTTTATTTTATATAATTGGTTACAGGAGCACTGCCTGAAAGTGATGTAACTGTGTCACTTTTTAGATTTATGCACCGAATTGTGAAACTACTTCTCATTCCTTAAAATCACCTTCTAAATTTTATCTAAAGTTAAGGAAATCTGGTTAAATAGGATGCCCCTTTTTGTACATAGTAGGAAGGGGTCACAAAATTTCAGTCACCGCGAACAGAGTTTATATTCTAACACAGATCTGAGCTATTACCCTAGAAGTTTGTTAGTCAAATGGCTTCTGTTCAGGGTAGACTCAGCTCGCTGACCTGGACAGGGACTCTCTTACAGCAGGTCACATGAAATCCGAATAGCGTAGTTTAATACAGAAGCTCAAAGCCGGAAATTATAGAAGTTTTATCTGAATAAAAAAGGGAAGTGTAGGATTTTTTAACATTTTTCTGCTTACCAGGTAGGAATGACAAAGCCTGCATATTCAAAACATTCATGTTATGAAGACACTCTCCAGAACCAGGGCTATATTTTTACATAATATTGTCATGCCAGTTGATTGCCCTTAGTTTAGCAGGATTGCATGCAGGAGCAGATTCAGAAGGGAAAACTCAAAAGAAGGTGAATTCAAAATTATTTTTTTAAAGCTAGAAATAAAATACTGACTATGCGCATGTGCTGATGTTAATTACTGTATGATAAAATATCAATTCTAAACTACAAAACTATTTTTGGACTTAAAAAAATGGGAATAAATTCAGAAATGCAAACCACTGAGCAGCTGTACTAGAAGACACTAGAGGGGAAGAAAGAAAATGTACTTTGTTTTGACAAGAAAAATAAAACTATGAGAAGTGGTCTGGACCCACCACTACAAGTTAAGAAAACATCAATCACAGCAGTTTACACTTATTATTATAATAATCCAGGCACTTTTTTGAAGTGCCCTCAGCCTGTATGAACAATCAAGTTAAAATGAGACCAAACCAGAGCAAGCCTGGGAACCTGCAAGACACTGGAATGGACTTAATTTTGTTGTTGTTTTCCTAATTTAGTCACATAGCCTATACAAAATACAAGAGTTAATGTTTGTTCATTCTTAACAAAGCTGTTTAAAATCTGAGCTGCTAAGAAAAGCTCTATTTTAGACACAGGGAAAAGAAATTTGAAACAATCATCTCAATCCACTGCAACTCAATTCTAGACACTTCGCAACATCAAGTAGTAATACAGAAACTAGATGACTGTCTAGATTTTGAGGTTAGGAACTTGAATTTCCACATCCCATGTGCTTTGATAGCTTATCGACATAGCCTCTGAGATGTTCCAGGTGGGTTTTTTTAAACAGTGCCTGAGCAGGCTGCTGCACATGGAAAGGCATCTCATAACACCCAAGCACCGGGGGCTCAGACACTCGTACAGGCAGCTGGAATTGATGAATGCCTTCTTATTCCATAATAGCATTTCCTTAGAAGGTTTATCATACCGAATTATCATACCAGTTTAAACTTCGATGCAACAAACCTTACATAAAGCAAACAGCTTAACTTGCTAGGACAGGAATCTCTCCTACGTTAAAAAGACTGTGCAAGTATTCTTAATCCCAGGTGAAACAATGCTACATTTGGTGTCTTGTTTTAGGCTGCATGAACAGGGACAAAGTCAATTTTAGATTTAGGTATCTTGAAACGCCAGCCAGGAGACATCCATGAAAAACCTGACCTGTCGGAGCACATCCCTGGTCTGCCCCCTCTACCTGTGTGCGCAGGAGCAGCTGCCATTGGTAAAACTCTGACATGATAAGCTGGAGGCTTTCTAGCAAAACTATGCCGAAGTACTGAGCTCCCAAATGCAGATGATGTCAAAAAGATTAAGTCAAGTTCCTGTCATTTAACACAGAATCGGCTTTTCTCCTTGCAGCCAGTGCACAAGACTAAAGGAAAACTCTCAAGTTTGCCTGAGTGAGATGCGGTCCCTTGCTGGTGCAAGTACACAGCATGTCAAACTCTCTCAATTTGCATAGCAATTAGTAGACAAGGACAAGCTGTAAAACCAAAGATGGACAAATCTGATATGAAAACAAATTTCATGCTGGGGGTTCTCAGGTGTTTGTAACAGTACTGCCAAATGAGAAACACAATTTGAGAGAAATCTGAGCCTGATTAACCACTGTTTTCCTGCAACTTTACTCTGGCAAAAAAGGAGGATTTACTGCAGTAGCTGCTGCAATGTAAACCTTGTCAGGACCAGTGTTTTTATGATGTACTTGTCCTTTATAATTTGAAGAGAAGCCTGCTAAAACCACACATTTGCCCTTCAGTGATTCCTCCTAGGCTTGTCACACTCCTCAAGTTGACCAGAGCACACCAGGCAGGAGAATTACACAGTGCTCAAGGACAAGGGAGTGTAGCGATCCTGACCGCGAGACTGTTGCACACGGAGGAGTTAGTGATTCACAGCATTGTTAACATAAGCAGGTCCAAGCTTGTGTTGTGCTGTACAGACAGGATGGTCTGGCCTTCAGGCTACGTTATGCCATGCATATCTCTTGGGCACAGGATAAACTTCTCCAGTTGCTTGCAACAACGGAGACTGCAGGCAGCTCCCACTTGGTACCAGCAGGTAAATTACCTGCGTGTCCTTGCCTCCATCGAGAGATGCAGCAAAAAATTTCCATGGGAACATTCTTTTGTTGGATGCTAGAAACAATGAATAGGGCTGTTTTCCTTGTAAGAAAATCCTGTAAGGGCTCATAGGAGCAAACCAGGGAGGCCCTTCCAGGGATCAGGTCTGCATCTTGTGCTGCACCCTGACCAGGGGGTCCTTCAATGCTACACAGCTCAGGGGTCCCAGCATCTGAAGGAACGTAGGATTATATCTGCTATTTTTTTGTTAGCTCTAATAAATAGCACTTAAAAATATCCTTCACATAGCCTGAATGCTTTTCTTACTGGGATCATAACAAACCAAGTCACCCAAACTGGGTGCTTAAATTCTGTTTTCATTCCTCTTCTCTGATCTTGAAGCATGGTCGATCTGAGCAAAATGTTTGCTTTCCCTTCTCTGCTATGTAGAAAAAAGGATGTTAGGACAAAGATGGCTAGCAAAAAAACTTGTGTTCGAAAGAGACATGGATTTCCACACGAACAATGCTAGCTAAACCACTAGTTAAAATGCATGAATGGTGTGGTGTCCTGAGACTTTGCAAAAACAAGATTGTTCGTCACACGTAACTGTCATGGCAATCCACGCTTTTAACTAGAGAAGTGTTATTGCTAATCAGAACAGACAAAAGGAGACCTTTAATGCAAATTACTACCCTATCATTCAGTGGGAGATTTTCTATCTGAAAATCCGTGTGATAGAACATTACATAAAAATAACATGTGAATACTAAAAAAGAAAAATACTCAATATTGTGTAATTTGTACTTAGAGAACCATCAGAGCATTCTGTTGGGCTGCCTTGTAAAGATCGGCTTTCTGTTTGAGTGCTTAGGTACTCAAAATGGTGGGGGCAAATACAACAAACCAAAAATCCTACAATGAATGGATCATTTCCTACAGATTCCCTAAGGTCCTCTCCTCTGCAAACGACACCCTTAAGAACAAAGCCAAAATCATCAAGTTAAAGACAGTCTCTCACAGGCCTGATGGGGTATTTTGTGTCAAATGACAAAAAAATCCCAAAATTTTCCTCAAGATTCTACAGAGGTTATTTAAACCAGGTAAATACTAAAGTGAAGGACAACATTTTTTTATTTTTTTTAATTATCTTTACTTGTTGCCCCTTTATAGATACATTTCTCTCCTGACTTGAAGCCTGATCCTGTAGTCAAGCATCAAATATGGCATTCTAGTTTGCACTAAAGTTAATAGAAGCTTTGGTACTCACCTTATAAAAAGGTTAAGTGCTGGGCTAAAGCATAAAAACTTGCCAGTGGCTTGCAGTATTTGATATTGCATTTGCTGTTGCACTGCATTTGCACCGGGTAAAAGACTATTCCAAACAAATATAAGCTCAGTTATTTAAAATGTACCTCACCTTCAACAAAAAATGAAAATAACTACTTAAAGAATGTACAAAACAGGCTTCATAAAATATACCCATAAAATCAAAAAGAAAACTATTTATTTGTAGAAGGAGTTGTGGGTATTCAAGTTTAAATTCTGTACCGGTGTAACTGCATCTTTCATTGTCATTAGATTACAGGGTATTTTAGGCATAGTAGGTAGCAGGAATGCAGACAAAAAGAAAACAAACAATGTTCTTTTCAAATAAATGTGAACCAAATACTAGAATTTGAATAAAAATTATTCCCCATGAGCCAGACTATTATTATCCTGAGATAAAACATCCTGAAACAGGTTAATAAACATAAACATTTATCTAAAGTCATTTCATTCTCTGCTTTTGAAAGTATAATAAAAACTCCAGTAACAAGCATTTTCTTTATTCTCAAGAACATAAACTGAAGGGGAAAAAAATTAGTTTTCCAGTACTGAGACTGGAAGGTACTGATACAGTGAAAGAAACTAGTTAGAGATGGGAAGATATCTTTCCTGATTTCAGCAAGGAAAATTCATGGGAGATAGAGTTTAGTAAATTAAAGAGAATTAGGAAGGCAAAGAATCAACAAAATAGTTAGAAATTGCTTTGAAATACATACAATTAAAAATTAACCAAGTGCTTTTATGATGTACTTAAAACATCAGATATTTCTAAAAAAGCTAAAAATACACATAACTCCACAAGGCATAATAGGCTATGAATACTCTATAACAAAAGAGGATGAGTAAGCTGACAATGTTTTTAATCATGTCTAATTAAAATCTGAAAACGGTTACTGATGCCCTTCAAAAGATTCTCTTTGACATTACTTAAAATCGAATGTGGTCCTTAAGGTGATAAGACAGTAATTTTAAGCAGAGAACAAAAAGTGATAGCTTTTGGAATGATGCTTAGCAGGTCCTTGACTACTCTCCTTGCCTGAGGAGCATATAGGTCTAAGAACAAAAAGAATATTGACAAACTTAGGTTAGTTCAAGTAATGAACAAATTAATGAAAACAAAAGCAACTTCACAAAAACTACCCAGTTCCAACTATCTGACTATCCAACTACCAAGTATCCTATCCAACTACTAAAAATCTGTATTACATCTGGGCATTTTGAAGTGTCAGTATGACAACACGAATGGTTGGAGTTCTTGGTAAAGTAAGACAAGACCTTTTTTTCAATGTATAATTTAAATTGGTATGGAAGGGGCGAGAATACTGCTGTGCGCTTTGAGTCTCATGAGAGTAAGGAGCAGAAGTATTGTGAATACTTCTTTAACTTGTTCAGTGAAAGAATTAAAGTCAGTTTATGAATAAAGACTTTATGGAGTTGGGATTTTATTTTGCACATTTTATCAGAGTATCAGAGGTCTGAAGAAGGTGGTATCCTCATTTTTACAAGCAGAGAGGCAAGATACAGTGATATAAACTTAGTCACAGCCACATAGCAATTCAAGGAAATCACTAAGATGAACCCTATCCCTTCCATTTTCCCAAGCCATACCACCAGACCACACTGCTTTTTAAGGACAGTTGAATATAAAACTTACAGAAAATAGTGACAAGCGCACTGATGGATAAGATGCTTTAGAATCTGTCTACAGTTTGCATTTATTAATAAAAAATTGACTCTATAATTATTGAACAACCATTATTTATGAAGTATCTTACGTGTCTGTTCAGTAAGTGAAGGACAAAAATGTGAATAAGGGACAAAATTATTTGAAAATATAGCTTGCCTTGCAACACAACTGTTCTAAGAACACCACTAAGAAAGCTGGAATTTAAAAAAAAACAGCTGTGCTAGGCAAGTCTGACCAGCTACTTACCCAGAGGAAAAAAAAAGAAAATCCAAGAAAGCACTTTTCTTCCTTCTCTCTCTCTTTTTTTCTCTGCCCTTGGCAATACATCAGCATGTAAGTGAAATCTGCTATAAACTAAAAATGAAAAAAAACTCAACTAAACAATAAACCAACCAACAAAGAAAAAAAACACAAAAAAACCAACTCAAACCCAACAAAAACCCCATCAGAAAGAAATGGGAGGGGAAAGATGGATGTGCAAACTATTAATGCTCTGAATTAAGAGGTCTCAACTGGCAATCTCTGTGTCACACAAGGTTTTTCAGTTTTGTTGTTCAACAGGAGAGTCTGAGTTGATGGAAAGTTCTTATCAGGAAGTTTCTTCTCATCAGTAAGATGTCAAATTAACTCAGGGAAAAGAAGAAACTACTCAGAAGTTAGTGTGAGGTACAGTATGAGAGAGAACAGCTTGGGGCTAACAAACGTGTCAAAACAGAACAGAGAAGTTGCACAGGTGAAAAAGCTCATGGATCTACAGTTGAAAGCAAACCCAAAGGAAATTATAGTGCTATAGCCCAGTAGAACAAGGTGACACAAAGGTCAAACACAAATTTTTGCTTTTGCTCATGCCATTAGAGCCAAGAAGCAGATGGGAATGTGCCCACCCCTACTGGGGTTTCTTCTTGAGAAAAAACTCTTAGAATGAGGCAGTTAACATCACCCTTGCCTCTTCTCATGGAATGATGGACCCCATCCTCAAGTACACAAACTCCTAGTATCCCCTAGAGACTGGATAACTGTATTGAAATGGCACCAAAGTAGCTTATAGGCAGATAACTGGATACGAGGAGAAAGTCCCATCTATTAGACTGTTCGCTAATCTATCCTTTTTAAGCGATTGTATTTTAAGTGAAAAATTAACCATAAATTGTGGTGAGGAGAAAAAGATATAGAAAGAATATATGCAACTGTTAGGTTTCTGCTCACTTTTGATGAGAATTGATTTCAAATTCCTAATCCAAAATAAACAAGTATACAAGAGAAAGACTGATAGTAACTTTGTGCAGAAATACCCAAAATACAAATGGCAAAGACATCCTTTCCTGGTGGTTTCAAGTTGGGTTGTGGTTTCAAGTCTTTACCTTCATACAGTTCCTTTCATTACCTTGATAAACCCTCTTGATCTTCTTTATCCTTTCCCCTAATTATGCCCTTTCTGTCTTTCTCCTCTCCCTGAAGTTTCCATCATTCTGTCTTCTCCTTCAGTAGGACATATGGAATCCCTTTTTTCACGTAGGCACACCATTACATTTTCAACTTGCTAGCTAATTTCAGCCTGGCAGAATGATAATTTTTTATTATGTTTCTATAAAGGTTGTGAAAACAGGCAGCCAGTTAGGGTAAGGAAGGCACACTGGGCATGGCACTGAATAAAGCTCAAGCATTATTAGAATCCAGAGAATCACCAAGAAAAGTGACCTTACAAGCAGCTCAATACCAGGAAAGGCTTTATTCAAAGCTCACACACTTTGGAACAACGAAGGAAATAAGACTTCATTCACCCTGGTGATGTGAATTACTTCTTTCACCTTATTTCTTTCTCGGAAGTAAGGAGAGACTAAAATATAGCCTTATGTATTGAGAAAGCTATAATTCTCTTATCTTACTCTACACATACTTTAGTGAGCTGAATTTTGCATTCTGTTTGCCTCCGTTTCCTTTATATAGCACTAAAACCCCTCTGAAAACCATGAAATTACCAATTTGAAATCACACTAAGACTAATTCAAGTTTTTACCACATCTATTCTCACTGTAATATTTTTCAGAAGACTAAAATTGTACTATTGTCTTCTTTCCTTTGAAACCATGGTCACTGAAATTAAGTACCACAATTTTAATATCTCATACAATCTGTGACAGGTGCTTTATTACCTCTACCTTTTCAATATTCTATACGTTGATTGCACTGCCATTCCTTTCCACACAGTTTACAGCCTCACTAAACTGTAGGAAGAAAGGTACTGGCCAGCAAGCAAAACCACAAAACATTGAAGCTGAAAGAGAAAAGGTCAAAATTTTCAAAATCCACTGTCATATTTAATGTATTTCAGGAATTTTAATAACCTCAGAAATAATCCTTGGTTTTATGTTAATCTAAGAATGAGTAACTAGCTATCGAAGGATTTTTTAAAAGGTAGACAGTAATGAACTGAATATACTTTGCTCATTTTTCAATTAAAAAATGAAAACAGATTAAAAGTTCCTTTTCCATTGTTCATCAAAATAATACACTTTTTCACCCAAGATACAAATTTTCATTTTCAAACATTTATCATAAAAGCCATAAAAACTAAAGGCTGGTTTCTCAAAGCTGCAGTAGCTTCCACTGATAACCCCATTTCCCCGTCCCTTTTTATGTAACAGCATGTGAATTGGATCAGTTTACCAAGTGTATGGGAGATCCAAGTTTCAGCTCTGTCATCTGCTTGAGAAGACAGAAATCTACAGTTTACATCGAACATCTTCTTCCAAGAGGGCATACTCTGATTTCAGAGCATGGGACAGTCTCAGTCCCTTTTTATTGCAGCTTTCAAGTATTTAAATACTTAGTAAGTCAAAACCAAAAAGTCACCAAGATGCCTTGTGGACATGTGGTGTTGGAGACATGTCATGGAAGTAATCCTTGTCCATGCCTCAGTAAATACCTAATTTTTATGCAAAACAGCTTAAATAAGACTGAGACCATTCATCCCACTGACAAATATCCTGCAAGCCTGTAACAATCCTCCTTTTCTGCTTCACTGAAGAGTTTTCCTGTTCTGCAGATTGCCTGAAACTGAGAAAATATTCTGGAAAAGGAACACTACACTCCAGTTCTCTACCTGCATTTCTTCCTGGGCTTTGACTGATGGGCACCGCAAAGGCAGGATCGGGGCTGGGGGAGCCCTGCCCTCGTTGCAGACTGGGGAGTGGGATGGCACACACAATGGAGGGCCCTGAGTTTGTTCTTTCCATCCTGTTCTCCTCCTGCCCTGCAGCCCAAAGAGAGTAACAGTCAAATCTGGGAGTAGCTAGGTATCTGGGGGCAACTTATTTATTAAAAGGAAAGAAACAGCCAGCCTCACAATAAACATCTGGATAGCTACAGGAAGACTTGGGAAAATAACACATTAAGCTTACTGAATGTTTAGCCAATGAAAGCAAGAGAAGTGTTATTCCTCTGCACAACTGCAAAGCACAAAAAAAAAGAAATTCTTCTTTAAATCTCTTTTTCTTCATTAACTGAAAATCTAAAAATGATCTAGAGTGCCTGCATCTTCTGACAACTTTATTATAAAATGGCTATCTCTTCGAAGTTGAGTCCCATATTGTGGCAAACTGCATTTTTGTAAGAGCAAAGAACTGAGTTTGCATTTTCTTTACCCATTTTTCAGCTACTCACAAAGACGAGCATAGCGCTGTTCAAGAAAAACATGTTCAGCACAAAAATAAACAAATTGTTCTTCATTATCCAAAATCTTTGCTCCAGCTACAGTTAATAATAATAGCACCGATCAACCACAAACACTAAAATAAAATCAAGAAAGTCTGAATTCATCTATGCTTAACCCCCCATGACTTAGGGTGACAGTTTTCAGCACAGAACAGATGCTTCCACTCTATGTAACAGCATGAAGTGTCCTACAAGTATAGCCATCTCTCATAAATCTCTTTTATGAAAAAAAAAAAAAAAATCAAGTCCCTTAAATACCTGAATCACTCTGGATAATTTAATGTTGTTATCTCTTTTTTTTTTTTTCCTAACTTTTAACTCACCACCTTTAAAAATAGTGTACTACAGCTAATACCTTTGGAATTTGGGGTGTATTTTTCCTGACGGACTGTAAAATACTTTGATTTAAAAATATGCTTCACAAAATTGAATTAAAAAATCTCAAACTCCCCATACAAGACCACTAAAATACATTCTTATACAAGCTAAGTAGGCTAGAACTTGTGTACAAGCCCCAGTCTTGAGTGTGATTTTCCTTGTTTGGTCAGTGCTACCAGTAGTCAAATATTGAATTACTCTGCATGTATTTAATAAATGGTGTTATTGATACCTCCCATTAAATAAGGAATTACCATCTGTTTCACTCCATAGTGATCACCTCACAAAGTTCTTCAGAGTAGTCACATTAGCAGCTACAAAATGCAGCACGTTATAGAGATACCACAGGTATCTGCGATATGCTGCGGGTCACAGCTGCATCCATGAGATGCTGCACTTGCAGTTCATCCATCTGCCAAGTGAGAAGAGCTGATCAGATTGTGTACGGAGCTGTATTGTTTTTAGAAGACAGGCAAAACTAGAACTACACGGGCATATATTTCTGTCTCTCACAATCCCCTTTTTTCTAATAGACGCATGGCTTAAAGCATTTTTTCAGTATCTTCAGGGCATATCTAACTACTGGGTACAGTATACACCTTTTTTTTTTTCTTTTGATTATTCATGGGAATGATATTAAAGGTGTTTAAATCAGTTTTCCTGGAGAAAGTTAGCCACTAGAATTAGCTAAGAAGAAGGCAAGTTGAATAGACTAACCTGCCTAAGAACGTGAGCTAGTTTTACTGCGGTGACTGTGGATCTCTTCCAGACTGTTCTTTTAGGAAATGTATGAACATAAAAAAAAAAAAAAAAAAAAAAAAAAAAAACC
>VYZM01003378.1:117119-138146 GCA_013398915.1 Dromas ardeola
AGAAAAAAAAAAAAAGAAGAAAAGCAAGTGGTATTTTCTTTCACAGATTATGCCTGCCAAATGCAAAGCAAGTAATGCTTGAACAAAAGTGACATTTATGTATACTAAATGTTTACGAAGTTCTTGATATGTTCCTTGTGTAATTATCTTTCAACATTGCATTCTGGCACACAAGGAAGGCAAGAACAGCTGTTCACTTTATAGTCAACTGTTATCTTTGCCTTTATGCAGACATATCTATTTTCAACATTTTTATGTATGTATATACAGATATATATACATACACAGGAATTCATGTATTTATACACTTGCAGATAGATACTGGTAACTGACTAGGAGAGTAAGCCTTCCTTTTGCTTCATAGTCTGTCAGTAAATACTGGATCTGAAACTGGTGAAGAGCTGACTAAGTTGTAATGAAATCAAGTACTGGAAATAGTCAAGTTTAAGCAGAGATACTTTCTTCAGAAAAAACAAAACAAAACAAAACAAAAAAACCCAAACCAAACAACAACAGAGTAAACTTTGGTTTTTGTTGTTTTTTTCTTAAATCTATATAATGAATAAAGCATATCTGCTCACTTACTGAGTTTTATATCCTCTTGCAGGCCACTCAGGAAACAGAAAGCTGGATTCAGCCATTTTACTCGCACCAACAATCCATTTCTCTACATAACTTTAATCACTGTGGGAACATTTCATTAATCCCTGTGGGGAAGGGTATCAGACGTGGTCTACAGCAAACCAGGAATATTACACTAGATCAAGCAAATAAATCTTAAGAAAGATAAACCTACTCATGATTCGCTCCTTGAAAAAAAGAGTACTAAATGGATTCATCAGTTTACTCTGGCAACTTAGCACTGCCTGAGACAACATGAAATACTTAAAATATTTATACCCTGGTTGCAGCTGTCCAGCAGAGAGCCAGTCTGCTCTTTCAGCTGATAAACGGATCCAGATGTAAAACTGGTAGGGGCAAAGGAACTACTGGCTGTTACCTGCCTTCCCCTTTCCCATACCATGTATAGAGGACATCTGGGAGAAGAAGAAATGAGGACAAACCATGACCTCCCCTATTAAAAATCCTCTATCTGTATAATGGAAAATAATTCTACTAAAATAACATAAAATGCTATTTTATCTGTAACAGACAAATGTATAAAACAGATAAAATAACAGATCCAAGTAAATGATAATTGTATCAAATACATTATTTTAGAGAATCAATCTTTGATTGATGTTAACTGCTATTGATTATCATACTTTAAAGTAGCAGTAGGTTTGTCTCATCTGTGTGCAAAGCCTGATACGTGAATGTGTTGGCAGATCCATACAATTTTAATCAAAGCTCTAAAGTAATATTGCATCAGTAATGGAACGTCAGGAGTGGCTGCAATTAATGTCCTCTTTTTTGGGTAGAGACTGCTGGTACAATCTTCTGGTAATTCAAGCTCCTGATCAAATCAAAACTTTGGTTTAAATTTCTAGGCCTTCCTATGGAGTTCTAAAGGATAATCTTGGTGTTCTTCCTAAGTCAAAATATTGGGTTGATAGATATTCGGTTAAAGTCCTAGGATTTTCCACATTAATATTAGAATTTGTAATGCTTTCCTGACAATAAACAATTAGTGTAAACAAAACCGAACACCTCTCCAAATTCAAACAAACAAAAAGAAAATATGAGAGCAAATAGATAATAACAAAGTGCAGTGAGCACAAAGGGGCTTTGAAAGAGACGGGATATGAAAGGTAGTGATAAATACAGGATCCATCTATGGTCAAGTTTAAAACCTCCTTATCAGCAGGGTTTCTAACATGCTTAGCAAGACATGCTTTAAACTAATATTGCTGTCATACAGAAAATTCTTATTTCGCATTTGTTTCTAAGGGTCATTCAGTAAAATTTTCTAAAAGGAAAACTGAAAATATTTACTCATAAATAGATATATTCCAAAACAGCTTTAATGACATTTAACCACCCACTTATGTGCAGTCACTCATAACAAGTATATTGTTTCTGTATACTGTAATTACAGTACAAGATAAAGGTCTCGTATGTGCAACTAACCACTTAGTAAATGATAGGCTATGTTGATAATTACAGACATTGCTGAAATCAAAAAATTAAAATCTTTTTCTAAGTTTCCTAATAATCTTCCCTGTAGGCAGTTCTCCTATTATACATGAATTCCATGGAAGCCTTAAGAAATTGTCATAATGCAGAAATATTTGTTTGAATAGTTCCTGCTGCCAGCAGCAAACTATAATTTCTCACACTCTGGGATACACAGGCTGTCATTAATTCAACTTGCATCCATAAGTGCTTATTTATTCCATTCTGTAGTCACATGGCACAGATTTGGTCTGAACAGCATCAATAGTATCTTGGAGGATTTACTGATGACACTGAAAAAAAGTTGTTCCAACATTTTTGTCCATAAACAACTTCTCCACAGGTTTCAAAACCATTACTCAGTGACAAGTCATGAAGGGTATGGAAATATTTTTTTTATATTTTTCTAACTCGTCTCTGCCAGTACTTAAAAAGCATGAGATTTTAGTGGGAAATTTGGCATGCTTCAACAAGCTTCAGATCATGACAAAGATAAAACAACACAGTGGTGTAGTAAGATGGAACTGATTTGAGATACAAACTGGACTTTAACAACAAATACAAACCTGAAGAGAGTTGACGTTAAAGGCAATCTGGTTTTGCCTGAGATTTTTTGAACCTGTCAATCCATCTGAAACTGCACTGACTGCTGTGTTCCTATGTCACCTTAGTATATTAATATACCTGAAAAATTTACAATGTCCTTATAGATATGAACACAGATAAGGTGAATGGACTACATTCCTTACTCTTGCTGTCCAAATTAATGGCTAAAGTGACTGCAGCTTTTTGTACGTTGTGCTTAGAAAACTTTTGTACAGCTCGTGTCACTGAAAAATCTATAGACATTCTCCCATCACCCTAGCAGAAAAATCTCCAAGAGTTTATTAACCTGTACAAGTTTGCCATTTAGGAATAAAATAAAAGTCTCAATTGGCCTCTTGATTTGTTTCAAATATTTCCCTACTACATTAGTATTTAGAACCCCAGTAACAAAGTCCTGGGCTGAAGTTCTTCAGAAACGAAATGGGCATTAATTTCCATCAGTAAAAGGGTTATGCATTAATGTATTGGTTTTCTTATTTCCTATGACTGTCCAGGCTCTGATTCTGAAAATACAGTGCACAATATTTATTTTGGCAACATCATACCTCAAGATTTTTTTGATTGCTCCCAAAATTAATGAACAGAAAAGCTGCCAAATTCTATTTTTTACAATCCTGTTCTATTTCATCTCAAGGCAGTCAAGTTCTGCACGATATCCATGCTCTTCTCCTGAAAGAAATATTGAAATAAGTTCAAAGCTTCAAACAGGGAAAAACAACAACAAAAAAATAGATACAGAAAACTTTTTTTGAGGGTTCACAAATTAAAGCAAAGACCACATTTTAATTTCCAAAATGCAGGGAGAGGCCACAAAGGATAAAAACATTGCATTACTTCCTAATTGTACTTAAAATGAAGCCAGGTTGATGTCATAGCTTAATCCCAGCTGGCAACCAGAACCACACAGCTGCTTGCTCACTCTCCTCCGGTGGGATGGGGGAGAGAATCAGAAGAGTAGAAGTGAGAAAACTCATGGGTTTAGCTTAAGACAGTTTAATAAATGTGACACACACACACAAGCAAAGCAAAACAAGGAATTCATTCACTACTTCCCGTTGTCAGGCAGGTGTTCAGCCATCATCTGGAAAGCAGGGCTCCATCACATGTAATTGTTACTTAGGAAGACAAAACACCATAACTCCAAATGTCCCCTGCTTCCTCTTTCTTCCCCCAGCTTTATATGTTGAGCATGACATCATATGATATGGAATAGCCCTTTGGTCAGTTGCGGTCAGCTGTCCTGGCTGTGTCCCCTCCCACCTTCTTGGGTGCCCCCTGCCTTCTTGTTGGCAGGCCACTATGAGAAGTTGAAAAGTCCTTGACTGCTTAGCAACAACTAAAACCACCAGTGCACTATCTACACCATTGCATACCAAATCCAAAACACAGCACTACAGCAGCCACCAGTAAGAAAAGAAAGTCAACTCTGTCCAAGCCTAAACCAGTACAGTTGAAGATTATGGTATTTCTGACACCCAAGCTTCCTTTTTCTGGATACTTTTTTTTTTTTATTAAAAGAGTTCATTCAGTAAGAGCATGGGGTCTCCTGTCATCTCCAAGTTGATCTCAGAAGTACTTGCCTTTTTTCCTTGAATAAAAATGAAAGAAGGAACAATGGATCTTTTCTCAGTTCTTCTGTATTAGTGACTTTTTTCTTTTCCCTTCCCATATATGTATACAAATCATTAAAAAAATCATTCAGCATTTCTAGTCTTGATGAGCTCTTTTCATGTTTCTAATCATCTTGTGCATTCTATTATCTGCCCAATGGGAGAGGAAAAGAAAAAGACAGTTACCTTTCAGGCAGGTGAAGGCTGCCATTTTATTTCTGTACAAAGAATAAGGGTGAAATTCCTATGTCTTGAAGTCTCCTGTCTTAAAGCAAACTGAAAATCTACACATCCAAAGAGAACTGATGAAAGATTTGACCTCCCTAGGAGATAAATTTTTAAACAGTTGCTATTTTAACACTATATAGTTAAAAGAACTCAAAATTAACATGAGTGTTCTTCCCAATGAACGCCTACCCAAGGGCTTCTTAAGGGAAACATGGTATCAAACATAATATTAAAAAGTGAGGAACAAAAATAAAAGGGAAAATATTTTGAGAACTAAGATGCACAAAACAATGCAATGAACTGTGGCGTTGGGTCTACCACAAGACTCAGTATAATTGGTATTTTTCTTAAAACTTCAATTCCCTGAGGTCACATGGTAATATAAGAATTTTAGATTTCATTGTTTTCTATTCCTCTGTGTTGTGAAGAAAACACTGAAACTATAGGCTGAAAACCAGAAGGCAGATAAAAAGAACCCACAGTTAATCATTAAAAAGTAATCTTATCAAATTTGAATCTTACAGAAATCCGGATAGATGATATCCCTAGCTCTTCCCTTCTCCACTGATAGGCACTGCACCATAGAGGGCCACTACGTTGGTCAGGCACCACTTGCCTTGGTGAAACCATGCTGGCTTTCTTGAGTCACCTCCATATTATACATGTGCTTTAGCATAGTTTCTGGGAGAATCTGCTACATGATCTTCCCAGGTACAGATGTGAGGCTGACAGCTTGGTAGTTCCCAGGGTCCACCTTTCTACTCCTTTTAAAAGTGGATACAATGTTTCGCTCTATCCAGTCACCGGGGACTTCACCTGACAATCGTAACTTTTGAAATGTCATGAAGAGTGGCTTGGCAACTATATCAGCCAATTCCCTCAGGACTGTGGGATGCATCTTGTCATGTTCCATAGATTTCTGTATATTCCAGTTCCTCAGGTGTTCAGGAACCTGATCTCCTCGTACAGTGGGAGGGACCTTTCTCCCCCAATCCCTGCCTTGCAGTCCATCCACTCGAGATGCGTGGGGAGAGAGGCTGCCAGTGAAGACTGAGGCGAAATGTTGGTGGGTACCTCAGTTTTCTCCTCATCCATTGTTACCAGTTTGCCAGTCTTAGTCATTGAGGGGGTGCACTTTCTTTGACCTGTGTTTTCTGGCTGACATGCCTGTAGAAGTCCTTCTTATTATTCTTTGCATCCCTTGCCAAGTTCAGCTCCAGCTGTGCCTTGGCTTTCCTGACCCCATCCCTACATAACGGAGCAGCGTCCCTATACTCTTCCCAGGATACCTGTCCCCGCTTCCACTGCCTGTGCATCTCTTTCTTGTCCTTTAGTTTGACCAGTGGCTCTCGACTCAGCTATGCTGTTCTCCTGCCTTCCTTTCCTGATTTCTTACACCTGGGGATCGAGAGCTCTTGCACTCTATGGAAAGCGTCCTTAAAGATCTGCCAGCTCTGTTCTATTCCCTTGTCCCTGAGTGCAGTTTCCCAGGGGGTCCTATTGACTAACTCCTTGAAGAGGTGGAATTTTCCTTTCCTAAATTTCAGGGTCAGGATCCTGACTTTATACTTCGCCTAACCCATACCACTCACAACTTTGAACTCCACCAGTGCATGATTGCTGCAGCCCAGGCTGCCTCCAATGTCACCAATGAGCTCACTTGTGTTAGCGACCAACAGGTCCAGTATCACATACCCTCTGGTAGAGCTGTCTATTACCTAAGAAGTTATCTTTGATGCAGTCCAGGAGTCTCCTAGATTGCTTACAGCAAGACATGTTACTTTTCCAGCAGATGTCAGAGTGGTTGAAGTCCCCCAGCAGGATGAGAGCCTGTGAGAGCCTCCTGTAGCTGGAGTAAGAAGGCTTCATCGGTAGGCTCTCCTTGATCAGGCAGCATGTAGTAGACACCAGCCACAAGGTTCCTTTTGTCGCCTCAGTCTCTTGCTCTTACCCATTAGCTTTCAACCTGCTCATAGCTATTCTTCAGAGACAGCTTTTTACACTCTATCCATTTCTTGATGTAGAGGGCAACACCTCTGCCCCTCCTTCCTTACCTGTCCTTTCTGAACAGCCCATAGCCATCAATAGCTGCACTCCAACCATGGGATTCATCCTACCGGGTTTCAGTAATGCCAACCAGGTCATAGCTTTCTCACAGCATGGTGGCTCCCAGCTCCTGTTTGTTGCCCCTGACTGCATGCATTGCTGTAGAGGCACTTCAGCTGGGCTATCAGCTGTGTCACTGGAATCCCTTAATTCCTTTTGGGTATTTAACTGGTGTATCCCTCCTGGCTCCTATTACTTCAGGAGCTCCTGGCTCATGACTTTAGATGTGTTGCAGTCTAGCCAGCAAGTCTGAGAGCAACTGTCTGTGAGCCCTCGCTAGCACCCTGTAGTACATTCATTTACATTCATTCTCACAAACATTTAATGTTACATTATAGCTAATAGCAAGGGTTCATTATTTATTGTGAACTGAGCTGTCTGAGCTTCAAAAAATGAGGTGTTATTTGAGGAATTAAATCAAGATCTTTTCAACCTTGTTACAACTTTTTCAGATATATAAACACTGAATATTTCACAAATACTTTGTTTTTGCAAGTTTGCAAAAGATCATGGAATTTTGAGGAAGAAAAAAAGTAGTAGTTTAGCAAATATGTTGCTGTAGGGAACCTATGTGTTAGTTTACAGCCACAGTAACTAACTTGAACCACTGGCAGCGTGAATGATTGAAAACAAGTAGTACTAAAAGTCCCCTTCTCTCTCTCTCTAATCTATTTATATAAGACACCTATATACAGACAAAGACACATTCACATACGTCCTTCAAAATCATTACACATCTCCATATTGCTACAAGGCTTTGAATAAACATGGTAAAACTAGAAATCTAGCGGTTCAGTAACAGCTTGTGAAAGAAAAAGAGTAACCGTGGATAAAACATTAATACCTCTCTTCCCTTCTCTTTTATGGTAAATAAATTATTCATGTGACATTTATTAGCTAACTGTGCATACGTTATGCTTTTTTTTAAGATCAATAATTTCTTTATGCAATTTGAAGTATTTACACTGGATTTGTATGATTTTTTTCCATGCTGACAGTTTAAACACTCTATCATATAAAATACAGTGATTACCATTTCCTTGTCTGAGAGAATGTTGTAAAAACATGTGTCATTAATGTTATGAGGTCATCTAATTGATGTAAGAGAGAAGCAGAGATTTCAGCTTGCAGCTGGAAAGCAAGTAGCTCCCTGTGGGCATGTGGCACTCAGCTTTCCCACCTTAGCTGCAGTGTCCACAGGCTGAGTGGGACATGTCGCACCCAGATTCCTCTTTGGCGTTACTGCTTTTTTTTGCATCCCCTCACAAATATTAACTGTAATGCAGAAGAAAAAGAGAAAATATGCACATAAATCTCAGTGCAAGACTGTTACCAAGATTCATTGAACTGGAAGTGATTGTATATAAGTAGATCAATTCTACCTTGTGTCACCACTAGAAGGGCTATACACACATAGAATAGAGATATGAAAATTTGCATCAAGATACAAACAGAATCATTCCACACTGACATTTTTAAACTTGTATTGTGGAAGACTTCTATGTTTCTTACTTATCTGTTGGCACTGGTGAGAAATCGTGTCAATGAACACTTACTGAAATAAAATTCTCAATATGTGAACTACATATTGTTCTAAGTGAAATGAACTATATCAAAATGACATTAACTTATCTGTATTTCATCTTTAAGTTTCAATCACTGGGGAACACAACACTCATATAAAATGCATATGAAAAGAAAAATTCCTGTTATAGTGACCTTCTGTTAAACAAAACTCTTGAATAATCATTTTTGTCTTATGATCTTTGCTGTTCAGACTTTGAGTCAAATGGATCAGACACAATGCAATCCTTCCTCTTGGCAGCCAGTTAAAGAAATGGAATTTACCAGGTTGATTGGAAAGACATTTTACCTATGCTCTCATTAGTTTTGGGCAGTAATTCTTGCATCATATGACATGATTATGCGTTATTTTTTCCACTTATATTGAGGAAAGTGTCAATAAAATACAAGGGTAATGAAATGAATCAAAGCGATAGAGCAAAATGAAGTATTTTAAAGCTTTCTTTTTATGATAGTATCATTAGATATATGATTTTATGTGATTTAATAAAAACAACGAAGCAAAACTTTTAATTTGTAAAAAGCTACCATCAGAACTCATGTTCTGTATAAAACCTAAACAGTTTTTTATCTACTAACATTTTTCTAAGAATATTTAACTTAACTTTCTTGTGAGAAAAAGTGTTTACAATTAAAGCCAGGTAGCATTAGAGAAGTTTTCAAAGGTGATGCCTATTTGTTAACATCTCTATGAAAGAAGAAGAAAAAAAAGAAAGTAATATGTTCTGCCATGTAATACAATTGCTCACAGCAAAGCCGTCAAAAAGGATGACAGACAACCCTATCGGTCCTCTTCAAACATTTATTGTTTAAATAGATGTGGTCTCCACTTTCTGAAAAAGAAACCTATGTTTGTAATTGTATTTGTATCATGCTACACAATAACGTGGAATATTTAAAACTAGCATAAATTTAGGTAATGACATAGCTAGCACTAGAAGATAAGCAAGAACCTTAGAGTAAGTACTTTGCACACTAAAGGTCCAAGCCTGTTTTCAGTACACAGTGACAATATTTCTAATAACCTCAGTGAGAGGCCAGTCAAGTAGTATATTTCCAAAGTGAACAAAACCTAGAATTTTTCCTTATCTCTATCGCCTTGGCACAGCATTAGCATTACTGGATTTCCCTCTACTCAGTAGCTTTTGTAATATGAGTAAATACTTCCTGTCAACAGAATTGTTATCGTGATTAATACCAATGCCAAAATTCTATCTCTTTTTAAAGTGATCAGTATAAGCGGTTGACATTTCCAGAGTCTATGTACTTGATAGTTGATTGCATTTTTATGAGCATCTTATATGCTTAATGTTACACTAGAAAAATACAAGAGACTCTTGAAATAACTTTACTCCTCCTCGAAGTGACATTCATATAGCACTATAAGAAATCCCATAAAAGAAGACTTGGAAATATGCTCCAAGCTCCTAAAATGAGTAGGACAAGAGCCACAACTACAATTTAAAGTATCAAAGGGACCAGTCAAGTTTTTACTGTTATATACATGCTTATGTATCTCACTAAATCAAAGTCATAGTTCCCCTCTTTCTTGTCAGATAAATTCTGAATGCACAATACACCAACTCTTCATATAGCTTGTATTTTCCATTGTTTTTAAATCAACGAGGACTAGAAAAACATATATACATTAAAATGTGTACGGGGAATTTTCAGTCATAGTCAGAAAAACAATTTCTTCCTGTACAAAATGAACTTGCCAACTGAAAAGGATAGAGACTAAGATGATACTCACTGCCAGCTAGGCAGTGCCCAAATACTGGAAAGTCTAAATTTTCAGTGCATATGGAGGGTAGGATAGGCTGGATCATTACCACAAAGATGCATTTCTTTGTTTTTATGCATACAGTTCTAGGCCCTACTCAAAACCAGAATGAATAGCGCTAGAGAACAGTAAAGCGGTCAGAAGCATTACTTTTCCTGCAAATTGTTGTCTATATTATTAGCAAACTCTCTTTCAGAAGTAGGATGCAACATTCAGTTCAGTAAAGCAGCTCAATCTGTTTGTTCTCTTTCATAATCTTTATTTCTTATTTAAATGTTGTGTAATAGTTCCGTTTGTTTATTTCTTCTTTAGGAAATAGCCAATATGTTAAACTATAGAAGTGTTAAGGGGAGTAAACAAGAGGCAGAACCAAAGCTAATGATACTAATAGAGGTGTTTCTGTAACTTAAAGCAGAACACAATCAGTACCCATGTACTAAATTCTGCACTAGTAATGAAGATGTCAATGTTGATGGCAGTACAACTGCAAGCATTGTCATTGAGTAGGTGTCTTTTGCTTCGTTTTTTTTTTTTAATGCTAAAACAACTGAAAAAAATTACTTTAAGATTTCTGTAACCAGGGACAAGCAGGCATAAATATTGCTGAGGACTCTTCTTGCTCTGCTAATGGGCTTTTAGACAAAGTGCTGGTACCTGTTATATCTGCATCTGTTATTGTAGGACAAATCTCCAGAGCAGACATACTTAAAAATAAATTTAAAAAAAAAGTTAGTATTTCAAAATATGCCTGATGTAGTGCTATTAGATGGTCCCCATTACTGTAACATCTGTCATCCCATAACCCACAGCTATCTTTGTTGTTCTCAGGTAGCAAGATGAAGACAGTCTCATGCACATGGAAGAAATAGAAATACAAAGCGTAAAGAATCTGTTCAAGTAGGTCTGTGGAACAATAGGAGATGGAAACAAGTTTTATTACAGCCTAGGTTTATCACAGAAGAAGCATTCCTCTCCCCATAGTCAGAGGGGCAGAGTTAGTGCCTTCTGCTGACACAGAAATGTCTGGTAAGGTGAGAAACAAAGCTTTTCCCTCCAGAATCTCAAGCTTTGGGAGATATATAAGCTGAGGTCTTTGTCCTTCAATAACCACTGAAAACTACAACTTAAAAGGAATGTGTTTATGGCCTATACAGAAGTGATATAATCTGACAGCAGACCCTCCTTTCTCCTTCAATTGGCATGTATTACATCAAGTCTATCTCTGAACAACTGAGATCTTTGCATGCTACACTAATTTCCTTGGGACACGGGCAGACTGAATAAGAATAAGAGTTTGTGATGTCTGGACTTAGAAGAAAAACAAGTCCTTATAGATCTCCAAGATCTGTGACCATCACTTACATCCTATTATTTTCAGCCTAAGAATCTGACCAAAGCCATTTGGTATTAATATAAAGATGTACAGGTCTTTTGGATGGCATCTTCCAAATCAAGAGTTAATTTTGATTACAGGAGAGAGATGATAGAGTAATGGATTTTACTTACCTGCTTGCTCCAGACTTCCACCATTGTAGGTATACGGAGAATGTCTTCATTGCATTTTGTTCTTCCCAGTCTTATTTTGATCGAAAATATGCATGGCTTGACTGTTGCAGCTCTAAGCTGGAATTCTTGATTCTGTTGCTTAAAGAGTACAAAACTCTATGAATATCTTTAAAAAATCACTAACTAGCATGCAGTCTAGGCCAAGGTACGTAATTTCATTGGCTTTCTGCTCCATTGACACTTTTTTTACTAGCAAATCCTAAGATTTAGATGTAAATGCTGGATAGTTTAGGATGAATTAATACTGTGCTGTTTAACATCTTTGTCAGCAACATAGACAGTGGGATTGAGCACACCCTCAGCAAATTTGCTGACAACACCAAGCTGTGTGGCACAATCGACAGCTGGAGGGAAGGGATGCCATCCAGACGGACCTGGACAGGCTTGAGGGATGTGCCTGTGAAAGCCTTATAACCTTCAACTACGCCAAGTGTAATGTCCTGCACCTAGGTCATGGCAATCCCAAACACAAATACAGGTTGGGCGGAGAATGGCTTGAGAGCAGCTCTGAGGAGAAGGACTTGGGGATGCTGGTGGATGAGAAGCTCAACGTGAGCTGGCAATGTGTGCTTGCAACCTAGAAAGCCAACCACATCCTGGGCTACATCAAAAGAAGCATGGCCAGCAGGTCGAGGGAGGTTATTCTGCCCCTCTACTCCACTCTTGTGAGACCCCACCTGGAGTACTGTGTCCAGCTTTGGAGTCCTCAGCACAGGAATCATAGAATGTGTTGGGTTGGAAGGGACCTTTAAAGGTCATCTAGTCCAACTCCCCTGCAGTAAGCAGGGACATCTTTAGCTAGATAAAATTGCTCAGAGCCTCATCCAGCCTGGCCTTGAACACCTCCAGGGATGGGGCCTCCACCACCTCTCTGGGCAACCTGTTCCAGTGCCTCACCACCCTCATCGTAGAGAACTTCTTCCTAATGTCTAATCTAAACCTACCCTGCTCTAGTTTACAACCATTGCCCCTCGTCCTGTTGTTACATACGCTTGTAACAGTCCCTTCCCTCTACTCTGCTGTCGTGAGACCCCACCTGGAGTACTGTGTTCAGCTTTGGAGCCCTCAGCACAAGAAAGACATGGACCTGTTGGAGCGGGTCCAGAGGAGGGCCACAAAGATGATCAGAGGGCTGGAGCACCTCTCCTATGAGGACAGGCTGAGGGAGTTGGGGTTGTTCAGCCTGGAGAAGAGAAGGCTCCGGGGAGACCTTATAGCGGCCTTCCAGTACCTAAAGGGGGCCTACAAGAAAGCCTGGGAGGGACTATTTATGAAGGAATGTAGCGATAGGACAAGGGGCAATAGTTTTAAACTAGAGCAGGGTAGGTTTAAATTAAATATTAGGAATAAATTATTTCCTGTGAGGGTGGTGAGACACTGGAACAGGTTGTCCAGGGAAGTTGTGGATGCCCCATCCCTGGAATTGTTCAAGTCCAGTCTGGATGGGACTTTGAGCAACCTCGTCTAGTAGGTGGTGTTGTTGGCCATGGCAGGGGGGGTTGGAAATAGATGATCTTTAAGGTTCCTTCCAACCCAAACCATTCTATGATTCTATGATACAGAAAGAAAGATGCTTGTCTGAAATGAACATTAGAAATGTGCAGATATGTATGGTCAGTTTACACAGGTGTACAGTGTTTCAAGAGTCATACAACTCAGACACTCATGCAAATTCAGCATAGATGTGATGAGAGTAAAAAGTAAACTGCCTGAAATAGATACTTTCAGAGGTGATGGCAACGTTGAATTTACTGCCAAGGTGGCACAAGAACATTAAGCTGTGATGTACACCTAACACTTTCTCTTTAAACCTTTTCTGGTGACATACCCAGTTCCTGTGCATCCTTGTGCTAACTTCACCTTACAGGCAGTAATGAACTCCAATGATGCCCAGGTACACACTACAGACTTCATGTCTATCCAGTTGAGAGCCAGGCTTTGAGGGAAGTCCTGGAGCAACCTGCAAAACTCTGCACACATGTATCACAAAGATTGCAAAGGTTCAATTTACCTCACACTCATGAAGATATTAGTCTATGCAGAAATTAATCAGCCATTTTTATGTAGTTAATTACACCTTATAAACAACAGCCACATCTTACTCAGTACATACAATTAAATATTTACGATATCCTAAGGTTTGTTAGTGTTTCAAGCTACTCTCCACTTATTCCTTCCCGTTTTTTTCCCCCCATGGTCCTTTTTTCAAGTGTAGCAAATTGAAATTCACAATAGCCATAATTGAGTTAGAATTATTCAACTGATTTTTTATACACCCACATCAATTGGAAATCTTCAGGAGTTCAGCGCTGCTGCCCAGTCAATAACAAAGCTTTTGCATCCACTACTGCTTCTGTAATGGGATTGAAATTATTTCTAACATCCTCCTACCAAAAGACTCACGCCATCCTTTAATTATATTCCAATCTTCTTGTATTTCCACCCCTCCACAATAGTCCCTTGCACAATGATTTGTATTCATCCTTGTGCCCTGTGTTCTGCCTCTACTGTTCCATTATATTTTGAGTACAGAATTGTAAAGACCTTAATTTCCATTTCTTAAATTCAAGCATAAGATTTTCCTCTAAAATGTACGTGTTAACCTCTGATGTTTTTAAGTCCCTGGAACCTAGTCATTTGCAGTCTTACGCCTGATAAAACTCCACAGTGTTTGGAGGTATCTAAAAACTTTCAGTGAAGGGTAACTCCTTGACAAACTACTTTAAAAATAATTGTGCTTTTAGAATGTACAAGAGCTGAATACACTTTTAATATTTGTGGGAGAAAGAAAAAAAAAATAAAACAAAAAAACCCACCCACCAACCCAAAACAAACAAACAAAAAAAACCCAGAAGGAATATAAATCACTTCCTTTTGTCCAAACGGGGATATTACTGGCCAATATATACTTTTACAGTTCTTATATGTTGACACGATGAAAGTTCTTACTCCTTCTTCCTATATTATTTTTTATTTAGAAAAATCTATTATTTTGGGAAAAAGTTTTTTTTTAAACTCTTTTTAAAAAGAGTCACAATTCCGTGACTCTTGAACTCCTTACAAACAGTTAAAAAATAAGGGAATAAATGGCAACTGCTCTAGGTTAAATTCATTGGTCCAGATTGTTCCAGGCATAAATTTGCAGCTGAGCTAGAGGAAATATTGGCTAATATTTTTATGCCTCGACACTAGCAGTTCAGCTTGGTTTTGTTTTTAAATGAAAATATATTTTAAATTATTTTCCTAAAGTAACATATTGGACAGAACTGGGAAATATGCTAACAGATTCTAAGGCAGCAATGTATAAATGTTGAAAGCTTTCTTTTGTTTCAGGTTTCAATAAAAACACTAAATAGAGCAGGTTCTTACAGAAGGATGGAGGCAGAACATTTATGTATATGTGTGAGCATGGATGTGCACTACTCTGAATGAAGGCCGGAAAAAGTCGTCAAGAGTTTTTCCACTCATTTTTAAACCTCTAGTTGTACAGTTAATATACAAGTCTTTTTCAGAATTTAAGCTAAATGAATGTGAAAGCAGTGGCATAATTACTCATTGCCAGGAACAATAACATTCAATTTATGTCTATCAGAGTTCTTTACAGTGGCCTCCAAAAAATTAATGGAATAGACTTAACGTGGCATTACTGCCTTAAATTAAAGTCACTGTGCAACACAGATTACATTTAAAACCTACCTCTTAAGCTATTTATATGCCCCTACATCCTGTCAACTGTCTAGGAAACACACTTTTCTGTGAAAACAGAGCAAATGATTATCCTTTTGCTGTGACGAATTTTCAATTTATTTTTTTTTCCTTAAGAACACATCCTTTATGTTTACCTTACTGACAATTTTGGCATTTTTCTTTTCAGTCCCTTTTCTATTTACTGAAATCTGAACTCTTGGGTCAGTAATGGAAAACGCTGCACAAAGGCAACCATATCTAACCATAGTCAGATCCAAACATTATACACTGACATACAACAGCCAAGGCAAGCCACAATGAAATCATCCCCTACATCATAAGGTACAGAGGATCAAAGTGTTAGCCCAGCCATTCATTCCTTTTGACATTGATGGGATTGCAGGAGTTAAACCAGATATAGGATGCATTCCCTATGGCACTTCTCACTCTCCTTAAGCACTAGTTATAGGATTTCAGAGGACCAGTTGCATCTGGTTTGGGCTTTGGGGATTGTTTTGTTGCTGTTGGGGGTGGTGGTGGTGGTTTTTTTTTGTTTGCTTGTTTTGTTTGTGGGGTTTTTGTTTTTGTTTTAAGAAAACAAACAACAAACCAAAACAAAACACAAAAACACACCCTCAAACAAAAACGCCAAACCCTTTCCTTCAGGGATAGAATTTCTTCCAGTACCTACATTCTTAATTTGACTACTTCAGATTCAGAATTATTGTGAAAAGTATTCCCTATTCTTGACTCCACAATGCAGTTTATCATCTCCTTCAAAAAAATCACAGCACAAATTCCTATCAGAAAAGAAATCACATCAGCTCTGAAAACTTATCATCCTTGAAACCTCATCCTTATAGATCCCCTATTTCCTTCAACCCTGAAGAGATCAAAGTCTACTTTGACTCCTTCGTAAGTCTCCAAGGGCCTTATTTGGTATCATTCTTCTGAGTCAAACCTTTCTACCCAGAATAACTCCCAGTAACAGGCACAGGTAGACAGATGCCACCTAGCTTGTATTAGTTGTATTAGTTCCTACCATCTCTCAGCACTACCTTGATGGGATGTTACCCTCCTCCAATCTCCTGCCAGCATTCTTGCTCAGATACTGACAGCACATTCCCGACTGCATTCCTCCTGAGAGTACACAAAATCTGCTTACAATCCCCAAATCCTTCAAAGCATTCAGAGTGGTGATTTTCCTGGGTGATATCCCAACATACTCAGCTGTACTACGTTGTGGTTCATGAAGCAGAGCAGGATGTGAAAGCAATCACAACCCAGGCTTTAAGTATGCCCAGCCTGCAAACAAGATTTTTCAGCCAGTCATATGCCAAAAGCCAAATGTTAACAGACAAGCACAGACAGGTTCAGAGCAGAGATTCATTTGGTAGAATATTCAAAATCCAACAAAATAAATTCTCTTTAATATTTTCAGGATATTTTCTAAATATGGCTGCTTTTTTTTTTTTTCCTGTAAACCTGTCTAAAGAAATTTGCCTGTGATGAACATCTCCCAGCCTTAGATGAGCAGAAGAAAGATTACTGAAGAAGCTTCACATTAATGCCTACAGACGTTTAATTAATTTACAAAGTAATCCAGTGGGAACCCACTGAAGACCTTCAGAAGAACATCAATATTCTTATCTCTTCTGATGCCATGCATACAAATGGGCACAGTTTCTGAACACACCTTTGAAGAAAGATGTCATCCTTAAAAGGAATTTCATATTTCAAACATACTTATATTGCTTGAAACACTGTCACAGTAAGTCAGTTTTTCCACCGACTATTTATCCACATAAGAATGTTTTCCAACTAAGATTCTTCATACAGTCTAGACATAAAGGTATATAGATTTCTTTCAGTAGCATCCCATTTCACAATGTGACCGCAAATATTTAAAAGCAAGGGTGACTTCAGACAATGTAAATGTTGGGTAATTAATACCTACTGGAATTTACTTCAAACAGGATTAATCAAGTAAATATTTTGTTTTTCACAATTATTATTAATACCTGGCCTGTTTGATCCATTGGAGGACCTTACTATAAAACATGTGTGAATATCTGTTCCTTTTTGAAATAAATGAAGCTAAGCAGGTTGGAGACAAGGTTATGCAATTCTGTTTGTACTTTGCTCTTTTAGAAGGGGTTTATTTGCAGCAAAAAGACACATTAATGTTACATAAAAGGTTTTTGTATATATGTGGGGGTGGCTGGAAGATGAAAAGCATAGTGTATTCTGCACAGACTTCATAATAAAATCAGACACTTTAGAAGACAAACATGTTAGTGTTTGTGTGTGTAAACAATTTTGTTTAACAGTTCATTTTTCAGTCCACGTGATTTTTAGTGAGCCAGTTTAGCATAGATTCAAGACAGTTAAATAGGTTTATGAGACTATCTGAAAATAATTATTATAATTCAAATATTTATTAGCAAGTGTCCTCTCACTAGCTTTTACAGGAACATTTCCACGGAAAATACCACGTCAAAAGGACTGCGGATAACAAAGTCTTACCTTGTAAATCAGGTGGAGAGATAATTCTGCCACTGTATGCAGCCCTCTCCCCTGTCCCCCAGGATCCTGAGCTAAAGTTAGCAATATAAGCCTGTGCTTTTTTTTTCCTCTGGAAAATTACTCTCTCCCTTTTTCTTTACTACCTGAATAAAACTTTTCCCTGAAGAGCTAAAATGCTCAAATTGGAAAATGCAAACAGTTTACGAAGATGTTGTCCATTTCCACAAGTAATATTTCTCCAATTTCTGTTCCCAAAAATTGTGCATTGGGCCAAGACAGACATCACAACTAATGTCTCAATTGGCAAAGACTAATTAATACAACAAAAACCCTTCCCTTGAGGTTCTCAGACAAAGTGTTCCAATCATCATTTACACTTGGAGAATATCTGACATTAATGTCAATTATCGCATAATACCACATAGGCAATTAACATTTTGATTTTTTCATATATCATAATATCAATTTACTAATAACTAAAAAAAAAAAAACCCACCTACTTTAAAGTGTCTGTTTCGAGACAGTGAAAAGCAGAAGGTTCTAGAAGGTGTCTATATAATGTTGAGACATGAGGTTAAAAAAGGGGCTTGAAAATGGCATTTGCAAATGGTCCCTTATGAAGTTTTTAAGAGGAGACATTAGGAGATGGAAAATTCTGCTTTAGTTATTTGCTACGAGCGGCCTACAGACAAACTGATGAGGAATGTGGGAAATTATGCTAATTTTCCAGGAAGTAAGAGTATAGCAGGGGTTCCCAGATGTGACAGGGATCAGAGTCCCATTGTAATGTGTAGCAAAAGAAATAAAGTGGATTGAGGATGCAAAACACTGGCAATGGAGGCAAAGAATGTGACTGCATCCCTGTCAGCTGCAAAGTTTCTCTAGGTAGGAAGAAAGAAAGTGCTTTAAAGTCATGGTAAGAGAAAGGAGTATGGGGCTTGCTTTATGCAGAAATATGAAATTTTTAGTTCATTTGATTGATTCATTCAGTTACTTTCACTTTAATCACAGCCTCCACCTGAACCAGACACAACATATCCAACTGATGAGAACCAATCCAACCCCAAACAAGCTAATAAATAATCATTGTTCTTCTCATAGGTATAAAGGAAGGAGGAACGGGATCTGGGAGTGAACGGGACTGCCCCTCTGCTTGCCTGGAGGAATTCTGCTGTATGTACTGCTTGCTTGTACTACATTGTAACAGCGTTTAGATCAGCAAACAGGCTTATTTAGTTGGCTTGTGTCTATAGGACAAAAGAAGCAACATACTTTTCCTTAATACTTTAATAACTCTATCCCAGTATATTACAGACATGTAAGCCAAGCTACAGTTTCAAATCTATTTATTACTTTGTTAAGGTATAATGGTAGATTCCTCTTTAATGCACTGTAGAGTTATTAGTATCACTTTCTCCTCCACATATTATTACAATATAATAATTCCTGTAGAGGCACGCTATTAAGCTATGGAAACCATATCTTTTACCCTACGTCCACAAAAAGCTGCAGGGGAATTTAAAAACACAATTTGGGCCTGAAACACTGATTTTCAAGTGATGACCTCCTAAATTGTTGTCCTTGGCCTTACTATATTCATCAATAACAGTTCACATTATTACAGATGTAACTAAATTGGTAATAAAAATATAAATCCCTTTTGCCCTTGACATCCTGTCACGATACAGCCCATAGAGGACTAGATTAAGAAATATGTTCTAGAACATCCCATACAAAAAGAGAAATAAAATTAATTATGGTTCCGCTGCAGATGGTCATAAAAAGACTTGTGCTGGGTCTGCAACACACGGGACACAGGAAATAATTTTGAAATGGCCTGAAACAAGAGTTAGAATCCTTGAAGAAATCAGCTAATGTACAAGGGCAACGAAAAAACAAACATAGTGCTCCCTTCGTTCATAGAGAATGATGATAACTATAGGATAATGCCACCTTTAAACAGCTGTTTTCTAGGTGTTCAGTACTTTCTCTACTTTTCCCACAACTTGTCTTCATTAAGATCCCTACGATGGAATCATTATCAAATATCACTAACATTTCTTCCAGAAACATCTGCAAATCATTGCCCACGGATTGCCTGCCACATCTTTGTCCCACAGCATGTTACTCCAGACTTTAAAAAAAAAAATAAAAAATCAAATAGTTGTCTTTCTTCTTGATTTAACAAATTTTCTTCTTTTTCTCATAATGAATTCATTGTTGAGCATCACCCATAGCCTAAAGAAGTGCATATCTATGAATTAGTCCAGAAAAAGAAAGAAAGGCACACAAAAGTCCACTGTTAAGTGGCATTTGTGTACTAAATTAAAGTCTTTTCAAAGCCATAGCTTGAATTAGGACAAAGTTATTCCTGATACAAAAGAAAAACACCACTACCAAAGTGCAGACAAGCAACACACTAGCACAGGGAGCAGAGCAACACTTATTTGCCTGAATGCTCTGACGGGTACCCAGTGTTGCTTTGCAGCCCTGACAACGCTGAGGACTTGGTCCCGTCATTTGCCTTGAAGCCAACATTTTCACTCATACAAGCAGATTTCCATCAAATTGGATTTTTAAAAATGTAATTTTTAAGATACAGGACACTTCTTTCTCACCTACATCTTCCTGTATGTGTTCTGGGTACTACTGCTGCATGAGCAACTGAGCCTCTGGCAGCATCTCTGCAAGCTGCCACTCCCTTCTCTCTTCTCCAATGGCTTTGATTGAAAACCAGTAGGACAGGAAGGACTGGAGTCAGCTGTGAGCAGAAGCATGTGGTAAGGGATGACAGAGACACCAGCAAAGACCCTAAGAAAGGTACAGCTGTTTTCATTTCCAGTCAAGGTAAGTAAACCCCCAAAATATGCTCCCATATCCTCTTTGAAGGACAGGGATTTGACACAATGTTATGGAGCCTATAGTTTTACAATACATACTGAAGATATGTCAAGTTACTCACTGTTCTAGCTGTCATGGACAATTTGTTGGACAACTGATTGCAGATCGCTTTGGCAAAAGTTTGCCTGTCAGAGCAATCCCACAAGAGGAACGTGGACTCAAAACTAGGAGACTAAAAATGTAAGAATATTTCCATCACAAAGACAGTCTAGGAAAAATACTTCAGAGTAATTACCCAAAAGTGACCATTTCTTTGTTGACTTCTGCAATGAAAAATGCAAACAATTTCACAAGTGAGCAGTTAGAAACGTTCAA
>VYZM01003378.1:138163-182276 GCA_013398915.1 Dromas ardeola
AGTTCAATAAGTATTAAAAAAAAAAAAAAAAAAAAGGCATTGTTTAAAGTATTCTCTAAAGAGCTAAAAAAGAAAGTAGATAGCAAAATACAGACACGTACTGGGAAAATATTATAAAATTTAATTGAAGTTGCAGACTGATAACTGCATATACCTGTATTCTCCATAGGAAGAAAAGATAGTATCTCTAAAACTTTTATTGGCTGTGAAACTGGAATTAATGTTTTAAGCATTCACTGAAAACAGAGATAAACTTTTAGCTAACTATCCCTAAGGACTTCTTTCATGTTAAAATGATAGATATCAGCTTCCATTAATGCAGTAAATAGAAATAATCAACCGCTAAGCTACTAAAGTTAGTAAAATAAAATTAGTTCAACAAAGCCTTGTAAGTGAGGAAATGAAGTTTATGGTAACCCATTATATTGTGAATATGGAGAGAAATCTACTGAGAAGATTCAAGCTCTCTAAGCAGAAAAAAACCAAAAAACAACGTTTTCTTAACACAAGTCCTTGATTAATTTCTGAAAATGAACTGCTTTTAATATACTTTGGAATAGTCTGGGATGCTCAATAGATACTGAAAATGTCAATTTACCCAAGTGAAATACTTTCAATAAATTTATCTATTCAATGAAACTGTTATCAAGCAGGTTTCTGATCATGCGTGGAACTTTCAGCAGAAGAAAAAGTTTTCAACTACAAACAGCTGACTATTCTTACTGGGGAGACGAGAGGGTCAAGTTTTACCAAAGGATTTTGAATTTAGGTCTCACAACCCAAGGAAGTATCTGTCTAGATTGATGAAGGTATCTGTTTTTATCAAATAAACATTTAATTTTCCACAGCGTTGAATCTAATGATGTCATTTGAGCTCACTGGCTATACCTATATGGCCACCACACTCTGAAAGAGGTATACGGGAGTGCCTTCAGCCCCCATTCCTCTCCACCAGACAGACTTGTGGGCAGGACACTACCTTTGATAGTGTTGTTCGCTTAAATGTAAGACTCAGTGTACCACATAAGTGTGTGTCACATAAGTAATGTGGTCATATTCAAAAAAGAATGAAGCTATCACCACAGAACAATTTTGTTTGTACAAACCTCCTGACCCCCAGTAAATAACTTCCTGAAGAAAGAATCTGCAAAGGGATCTTTGCTCTGGGAAAATAAATGGAAAACTTCTAACATAGATGCTGTATGGAGAGTTATCATACAGAACTATTCACATTGTAGAAGGAAACACTACATTTACTTTGTATTTCAGCACAAGAAGAAATGTCATGGCATATTTGGACCACAGCACATCGTAATTTCCTCAGCCTGAAGATGAACATCAGCTAAAATATGGTCTCTTTGAATCTGTGGTAGCCAAGATCCTTTTCCAAGATGGATTAAGAAATTACTATATAGAAAAGGAATGGAAGATGACTATCGTCATGACTATTCTTCAGGAATGCTATTCAGAAAATGGATTTATATATTTCAGCTGCACATACAGTAGATGCCCGTTTTCTAGTTTGCTTCTCCTTATACCAATGATGTTTTCAGTCCCTGGCACTCAAACATGTCTGAAATTATTATTTCTCAAGCACAAGAAGAAACATAAAATCTTGTTGCCTTATTTGTTGGCAATAGCTGTATTCATTACTGTCTATCCAAACACTTCAATAGTCTACTGTATAATGTTTTGTTAGGATAAAAGCTGTGAGAGATGAGCTGTTACTGAAATGTCCACCATTACCAAAATAACCATCTTTTTTATAGAATCTAATCATTTACATGTATTGATCCATTAAAATGAATGTTAGAAAGTATTATATTGTTATGACAGAGACAATAAGGCATATTCCTCTTAAGAGAGTCCAAATCTTTCTTAACAAGCCATCTTTGCTATCCTTATCCTGCAATTTCACACTTAAACAGATGGTCTATTAGACTCAGCTGTTTCCTGCTCAGTTCTTTAGGAGCATAAACACATAATGCACCGGACTAGAAGTGATGTTAGCAAATGCTTTCTATACAGGAATAGAGAGCATAAGCCTATTCCAATGCTAATAAAAATATAAATGTAAAAAATATTAAATGTGTTTGTATTGGAATAGAAATAAAACACAAGTATGGTAGGTCCAGCATCTGAGCAGCTGGGAAAAAAACAAAAACAAAAACAAAAAAAACCCAACCAACCAAACCAAACACAGGAAATCTATTATTTGCTAAAAATAAAATAGTAATAATAAAGTATCCCCAGATGAAGTTTTCCTGCAGTTTAATGCCTTGTAAATATGAAAAAAACCTAAAAGTAATTAGAGCAACTGTTATCCCTTCAAAGCTTTTTGACCGGATTTTTTATCAGCATAACAGGTACGTGTAGGAAGCTGAGCCTATACCTCAGGATGCCCATACATCTTCCACAGATAGTGAATTTCCTAGGAACCACAGTGAAGTAGGAAGTAAAATGGCTGAGGGGCAACCAAGTCATCAGCATACTTGCTCATAGCACAGTAAACCAGGAAGCCCTTAACAGTAAAAATAAAGAATCAAAAAATCTATTCCACTATAGTTTATGAATTACCATAGTATGTAGGTATGTTCACTGTCATGTAACTTAAAACCAGTTATAGTATGAGTTTGATGGTCCTTAAACAATGTAAGACAGAACCACTTGGCACATCAATGGATAAATATATTTAGTCCAGTGAAGTGTTTGATATCTTTCTATTATTCAGGCAAATATATATCAAAATTCATGTAATAGAGATCATCTGGTTTGGAAACAGATGGCAAACCAAGGTACTGAAAACCCAGCAAAAGCTGATTCTAAAGCATCTAAAGCAGGTTGAGGTAGGTCTTTTAGTGTCCATAAAGGCTTGCCTACTACCCCAATGAGTTTATGAAAAAGTCCGGAAAGAAGTCTGTCCCCTGATCTGCCCTCTGTCAAAAGTCTCCTTATTTCCCTTTGGTATCAGTGTCACATCATTGTGAATGCAGGAACTCCACCGATATGTTAGTTCTTTACTACATTTTTAAAAACTGTTTAAAAATGTACATTCATTTTGAGTGAATTTCTGATTCCACACTCCCTCATAAAAAAGAACTTAGAAATAAAAATAACCTCTACCATGAAAAATGACAACACAAGGATTTAACCCCTAGTTAGGCAGTGGCAAGTTTTTTCCCTTGAATAATGATGATCCATGAAAAGGGGATTGAACACAGACCCAGTCGATGTTTCTGGATTAGGCAGCAGCAAAAGAGCAAGAAAGGTATTTTATTCTGAGAAAAAGGGTATATCAAATGGTTTGAGACAGCATAACCAATCGATTCGCCATGCTCATTTTGGAAATTAGTATTGCTAAGCCACTGAGACTTGATCCATGGGTTTCAGGCCTGCAATTTTCCAATTTTGCTAATACTTAAGTTGAAAATATATTTGACAGGAACACTTTTTACCAAAGCCCAGAAGTAACAGTTTTACAAAGAATTAAAGAAACTTTTTCTAAACAAATACATTCTTTACGTGCTTTGAAGTATACTGCAATTACAGAAGCCTACACTCATCTGATTTTACTTTATCCTTGTTCTTTCACTCTCAGACTGTAAAAGATGGCTTTTCTTGTCGGGCATTGAATAATTTTTTCAGCATTACATTCAACTCAGATGCCTCCTGTTTCAGAAAGAGGAAGGGGCAGGGGAAGTTGTAAGCATCCCTTTGATTTGAGCTGTCAGCCTTAACAGAACAGCAGCGAAAGCAGGGACAGAGCATAGAAGTTGACAGGCATAGCACTGGGATTATCTTTTAAGTGTTTGCTGAATAATCTCTTATTGAGGCACTGTGAAATACTATCGTATGGTGAAAAGGAGCTAAGGCAATAAAGACAAATCTTGTAGTTAAATAAGGCTAGTTGTTACTTTTCTTTGTTTCCACTCAACACCCAATAAACTGAACCTTCATAAAATATAACAGTTCGATCACTTTCTTATTAGCCGGGTTGCACTCACAAAATTGGTGAAGACTTTACTATACTTCTCTGTTTTATGTATGTTTCATATGCCATTTTCATGCTTTAGTTTAACAAGATGTGGTAGAAAAAATATCAAATTGTGGCAAGCAGATTCACTAATAATGCATCATTTACTAGTATTGTATTATGACATTTATTCATTGATAGCAAAGACCATATTTGAACTGAAATAGCCATCCCATAAGTGTGGTTTCCCATAATTGTGGTTTCCTGTTTCTACGTAGAGTCTTCTAGCAACTTCTAAAGCAAGAACTTTGCAAATAAACCAGACATTTTAAACACGGATAACAGAAGAGCTGGGGGGCAGGGGGTAATGTCTTCTTATTTATTGAAACTGAAATAGGGACCAAAAGACAACTTTCCAAGACTTTTCTCTGGTACCTGTTGGATTCCTCCCCATCTGAAATAAATCTAATTAGCACAAATTCATGCTGAAGCAGAATTTGGCAGTGGATGTATGATTTTTCTTTCAGCTGTGGGAAGGATGAATAGGCTATCTTGTCACACGTAGAAAGAAAATAATCTGTTTAGTAGCATCCAGAGATGTACACGTTTTCTTAAGTGATACTTGAAAGACACTCTATACAACTTTGGTGGTACCAGGAATGCATATATATGTGTATTTGTTTATCCTGCCCTGTGTCTCAAAATTCTCTTCCATATATAACATTTAAGCATCCTGCTGCAAAGTTTATACCAGCCTTCAGAAACTATAAGAAATACCAGGCTAAAATTATATAAGAACATACAGCATTAGAGAGGTAGCCAGGCTGTTCACATTTCTTTTATCTCCAAATGAAAATCCAGAGCTGGTGAAGGCTTTGGTCATCTAAAACAATGTGCATGCAAAAATCTCTCTTCTTTTCTGGTTTGATAGCCAATGTAGAAGTCCTTGTTAGTCACATGTTGAATAATTTCAGCTTTCTAAGCTGATGAGGAAGTATAGGTCACAAAGTTGAATGACTTGGCACCTGTAGTTTGACATATTGGAATCAAAATACCAGCTGCTACAAGATTTGGACACCATTCAATTGCTGAGATGTTTCTTAGGATTGCTTTCTGTGGTATTTTTTCTTTCGTATCTCTAGTGTTTGAGCCCAATGTTAAAACCCGGATAACTTACATGATCAGCTATGCTTTCCTGATAAAATCAGATTTACGAAGGGTCAGTAGATTTGACTTAGTGGACGAATACAGAGGCACAAAACCTAATTTATTCTTTCAAGCATGATACTAGTTTGACATCCTAACAGGCCAAATACACCGAATGTGTATAACCTAGCATTATGTTTCTTGTGGTTTGTTTATATATCCCACTAAGATACTGTTTTTTCAAGATTATTATGAACCACCAAGAAATATTTTCCTGCTGATTCCAAAGGTGTCGACTGAGCAGTATAATCCAACAAAATCCAGTTGCTTACAGTGTGAAAAATCCCAGTTTCTGTCATCTTTTTCAACTCATCTAGATTCATGAGTTTAATTATTAGAGTGTTTGGGAGGGGAAGTTGGGGGGATTTTTTAGACTTTTTCTATGCTCAGAAAATGCCAATCTGATATGGAGGCACTGGAATGTGTGAAAGGACCATTTTTGCTTTCTCTCAAGATTGTGCTACAAAATGACTTGCAGGAAACGTCAACAATTAATTTATGTGAAGTCCTGTCCTCAGCAGTTCTATCATACTGTGTCAATGTCAGAGCTAAATCTCGAGTTTTCCTACTTTGTTGGAAAAAAACATACATTTTCTATCAAAATATTTTAGGTCATCTTTGTTTGCAATTTCATTATTACAGGAGAGAGATTTTTACCAAATCAAAGCATATTTTTTTCATTTTTCATTGGCAGAGTCTGATGAAATAATTAAATAATCAATCAGAAAATGCTCAGCAGTAATCCTTGTCTGGGTGAGTCATTACAGACCTCCTCAGAATCAGAATATCTCATCCCACTCTCTGTGTGGGGCTGGACCACATAATTCACAGTGCACAGAACTGCAGTTTCTAAATTGTGTCTATTTCAGTTCTGTTTCCTAGTAAAAGATAAAAATCAAGTACTGGAATTCCCCTTAAGACTGATGTTCAGAACAAGGAGCAGTATAGAAATATTTTAATTACCTCCACTGGACAGTCCATTTTGAAAGCACCCATCCCTTGCAGTGATGTTAACTAAGCAGCTCAATATGAAGCATCTAATTTTTCTGTTGTAACTAATTTAAGCTGTCTAGCTTTATTGCCTGATGTCCCACCACAGGTTTCTGAATTTAGAATTTAGCACTCTACATTGTAAAGTTGATATCAAAACACAAGCTGTCTTTGAACCTCTGAATTTCAAAGAATGCATAAATTTCCATGTTTCTCACAGCAGCATCTAACTTTCAGACCTGGCATGCCAACAGCATCTCTGAGGTTCCCCCTGTGCTTCATGATGATGTTAACAAAGATACTGCCTCTGCTGCTGACACTGGAAATGGTTGGCAGACTCTTCAAAGCTGCTCACCTACTTCAATTCCCACAACCGCAAGAAGAATCTGAAGTTGCCTCAATCCCTTGAGAAACTCAAGGAACATCATCAGTCATATGAGGAGGTAAGGACTTTCAAAAAATAGGAAACAATCACTAGAAAATGAAAAATTAGTATGGCTTTTGAGGGCTACTTTTGAGCATAAATCAGGACCTCAAAAAGGCAAATGTATCTTGTAGCATGTAGGAGTGTGAATGTGCTCATGTGTGAATTCAGTGGTGAATTTTCACTCAGAAAACCAACCTCATCTTGATACATCCCTAATTCTAAAACATTTACCTTATCACTTCCATCCCAATATGCAACAAAAAGCTACTGCAACTCGATTGCATACTTCCCACAAGTAGTTCCCATTCCATAATACTTACCATGTGCTGTAAATTAGAAAACTACTGCCCATTAAACTCATCCTAGAAGACTGAAATTAAACAGCATCAGTTTTCATTTCATGAAGAGTTTTTTACTTTTTCATGCTTAAAGATTGTATATTTTGAAATGTCAGTGCACGGGGGTCTGTGAAAAATTGATACTTTTTCCATTTATGTAAAATGTTCAACACTGGAGCAAGAGTTTGTATGTCACCAGAGAAAGATGTGAAGGCATTCCTTTTGTTTTAGTAATCTGCCCATAGGTTTATGAAGCCAGTGTGTTTTAGGAGCTAATCCATAGAGTCCTAGAGGATTAGATTTTGAATTTCAATCAATGAAGTAGATGATAGACATAAAATGGTAAATAGCCATGCTATACCCTAGCACCTCCTGATCTGTACAAGCAGACTGTTGTGCTGCAGGTTACCTTGGCTAGGCTGACTGCATTAATTTGCAATCACAATTTCCCCTTCAGCTCTGCCTTTTTGTGTCTTTGGGGATGATTTGAGAGATTTTCTAACAAGTGCAGCATTTTGTGGAGGTAACTAACAAGAAATCAGGAGATCTGTTTGCCACAACAGCTACTTTATCATCTGATCCAAAATTAGGTATAGACTGCACCCTAAATGAACGAAAAATACAGCAGTTTTACAGACCTCTGAAGTGTGATCTTAGAAATATGGAAAAAATACTGTTCTTTTCCAGAAATAAACACAGTAGAATAAAACAAGTGGTAGTGGGTCGGGTTTTGTCTAATATTGTGTAAGAGAAAGCCACTGAGCCTAAGTGCATTTACAGTGCCATCAGATTGATTCAAGAACCAGGCCTACAAATGTCCTCTTCACAAAAGTAATTTTAAATTGAATAGGATTTTGGAAAATTTCCATTCTTCTTCTTACAATCTTCAGATAAAATTGTTTAATAATACAGATAATTTTTTTTTATATTAACAAGTGTATGTAAACATTTTTACTGCTTATCCCACCTAATTCTCATAAACTATTTTCAGTTATTGCAATTAAAATAAAATGGAGACTCGAAAACAATTAAGCAATAAGCAAAAACCTGCCAACATACATATAATTTAATAATAATTTTTAAATGAACTGCTATTCAGGATAGACTTTTCCAGCAATGATTGCATAAGGAGATTTTTATTTGCTAATATAAAGAGGATGTGATTCTGAAGGTGCAGAAAATGTCCTTGAGTGAATTTTTAGCAGGACCTAGGAGGAAATTAATTCTGCAACTCTTATTATTGTTAATAGGAGTTATTCAGCCAGATCTTCACGCACGAATCACAATTAATATGTACCCCTTATGGTTTTTTCTGCATAATATTTGAAATTAATTTCCATAAACAAGTTCCCAGCAGTTATTTAATACAGTAGATGTGATTATGATTCCACAAAGATCCCTTGATTCACTTCAGCATAAGCCTGAAAGTGTAGCAACATTAGAAGGAATAAAGTACCTGACTGAACAACTTACATTAAATTCTCACCCTGCTGTTACTCAGCTAACCAACAAACTAGCCCAAATTTACACTAGTATAAATGAAACCAGAATCAGAATCCTATTTCTACAAAACAGATTGCTCCTTAGCTCATCCACAGTGACATTTCCACATCAGTAACTTTTAGATGTGGCCTATAAACACTTTACCTGCTTGCTTTATTGGCAACTGCTCCAGCGTGGAATTCAGGTCTAGTGGGTAGTATTTATTCTGGTTGGATCCTCCTAATGTTTCTCTTAAATTTGAGACTGTTACACATTACTTCAGTAAGAGTATACTTCTGTATGAGAATAACTGAGGAAAACTGATTTCTGATTGTTCCTTTCTTTAACCTCACTTTCAAGAAAGCACTAATCCTATATATTTCAACATTGGTACTGCCATTCACTGCTTTCCACATAAGGCTTCTTGATTTTCTTAGCATCTCTTCTGCAAAAGAACTGCTGAGTTCAGGATAGTGAATACTTTAGTACAGATGAAACTTTTTAGCTTACTCGCATGCATCATAAGCCACACAGGTGGAAGAACCCTGCCACTGATTACACAAAACAAATGGGTACAAAATGTAAGGGCCATGGCTACTTATGACAGTATTTGGGGCAATCCGTTTAACTGCATTTTACTGCAGACTTTTTCATTTTGAGATTTGCTCCACTGGCAGTAGTGGCTGACATGAAAAATACTGCTGGACACGCCTTGTCTCTGTGTTGTATAGATATCACTTGCTCTGTTCCTGAAACCTCCAGACCTGGGTATGTAGGGTTTTACCATCCCTGATGATGGTTACTCCTTGGAGAATCAGCTGTGTTCATGGTTAGCATACACATGATGTATGGAAAAGTGCTGTCAGTGTACAAGTCCTAATACTACCTGAACTAGCTCGAGCTCTTTAGGATTTGGCACTACCCGACAGCTCTCAGGAGATCTGCAGCCAGTTATGCTCACTCAAACAAGTCAATCTTATTTGCACTTAGTTTCAGACAGAGCCAAAGCAACAGCTTGAACGGTTTTGCCCTCGTTTCTGCCATACTGTCTTAAAAATCTTCAGACTACAATACCATTTGCCATGATACCTGTTAGCGCAAGTTGCCTATGTGGTCACGGCCAGAGTCAGCTAGTTTGCACAGATGTGTGTTGACAATATGCTAGTCTGCTATTTCTACCAGAGGTTTCCACTCCTCGTCATTGATACTAAAAAGACATCCACAGTTTCTAGCTTAGGCTTAGGTATTTATATAATGAATCCCACCCCGGCAGGCCAGAGATGATAAAAAATGCCCATTTAAAGTACTTGAGAGGACTTTTTGCTCTTGTATTATCATTAACAAGATTTTTTTTTTTTGTTCTAGCCTTATCATTAACAATTAGTACTACAGAAGGTAAGTTTATAAAGTGTTTGGATGATGTTAGTCTGGGGAAAAGCTGGAAATGAGCTCAGAGCTTATCAGCTTGTGATGCTGCTTAAAGAGTGGTTGTATAACTGAGTAACCCTTGGAAGAAATGTAATTATGCCTGCATGGTGCTGCAGTTGCATTAATAAAGCCTGCCTCACCCAAAGGTCTCCATGGAATCACCTCCCTGTCTGCATCCACAGCCCTGGTAATTTGCAATACAGATAAGCTACCCATGGATGATGAGAGCTGTCTACATTTCTATACCAAGACTACCTCTGTATCTAGCTTGCAGATCTCTTATTCATTTTCTCTGATATGATTATGTCATGTATTCACTGTCAGATTTTGCCATTTAATACCTTATTTGTGATTTCTAAGAACCAGAAGGCATGAAAAAGATATCAGGGTATAGTCTGTAAGAATATAGAAGTAATGAATTTCTGTAATTGTCCTGAAAAATACAGATGCAGCAATGAGTAGCAGAGACAGTATATGGCTTACAGGAAAGATTGAGGACAAGCTTTTTGGCAGGACTTATTGTGATAGGACAACGGGTAATGGCTTTAAACTAAAAGAGGGTAGATATAGACTAGATATAAGGAAGAAACTTTTTACAATGAGGGTGGTGAATCACTGGTACATGTTGCCCAGAGAGGTTATAGATGCCTCATCCCTGGAAACACACAAGGTCAGGTTGGACGGGGCTCTGAGCAACCTGATCTAGTTGAAGATGTCTCTGCTCATTGCAGGAGAGGTTGGAAAAGATGACCTTTAAAGGTCCCTTCCAACCCAAACAATTTTGTGATTCTATGACTCAGTCATTGTATTTCCAGGAGGAGGCAAAATGTTGATGATACCTGAAACTACACAGAGTGTTTTGTAAAACGTTAACCCTAAACAGGTTTGCATTTCAATCATTTGGACAGTGAAAATATAATTGCTTATGTCTGGAGCTGCTCTTGTAAGTAAAAGCAAGTAAGTGCATAAATATTTCTAGTAAAAATTATTCTGATGTGAAATAGTATCAAAATTTCATTCTAGTTGTCTTACACCTTACTGAAAAAAAAAAAAATCCTAATTAAAAAAATTAAAAAAATTAAAAAATAACCACAGAATCCCCCAAAGCCCAATACCCTGTATGCCACACAAACCTTTAAGAGTAATCATTTAAAAGAAACAGAAGATATATCTCTATAAATTAACAAAGAAAACCCCATATGGAAGAGAAAGTCCAAAATCTTATAAACATGTGAACAACTAAGATCACAAAATCCTCAAAGATTCAGTGAACTCAGGCTTTTACTGAAGTTCATTCTCTTTGAAAAAGTTCAGAATATTTTTACTATTTAGATCTGGAAGATAGTTAGATATCAAATCAAAATAGCAAGATATCAAAATATAAGAAAAAAAAGATGTAAGAAATAAAGTATTTTAACAGTGGGATCCAATTGTTATAAATTGCCAAGAAATGGGAAAAAGAGCAGCAAGATTCCAATTCCAGGTCCAAAAAGGGAAAAAGACCACATCTAAGCTAAGCATGCTCAGAAAAAAACAGGAAAGCCTCACCAATGGAGAAAGTTTCTCAACTAAACCTCACTATTTTCAGTTGAGGATCTCCTTCCATTTGAAATAAATCAAAACCATACATTTCATTTAGGTCAGCTCAACATTAATTTGACCCACAGCCGTGCCTCATGTCCCCCCACCCCCATCTTCTGTACCGACTATTAAATCATCCCACCGCAGTGTACTTAGTCCTCTTTGGCTGACTGGGTCACTGCGTCATGGGAGACACTCATACTTACGGAGATGTTAACTCAGGTGTCCCTTAAGTATGAGTCATAGAGTATGGGGTATCTGAATTTCATCTATGCTAAGGCACTAGGCACAACACACGGACGTAACATTAAGTCCAAATACAATACCTCAACCTTTTTTAAAATTACATGTTACATGCCACATGTTTGAAAAATATTTTAAATTTTTATTAGCAACAGAAGACACATGAAATGAAACTGACATTAACAAATGCCAGATACGCCCCATTTATTTAATCTCTTCTATGAATAATTTCTATACATCAACATTACTTGGTTTTGCTGAATACTGTAATAGCATCTATCATAACTACATTATGGAAATTTGTCATATAAACCCCAATCCTGCAAACCTGTGTGTACAAACAGCCTTCCACCACTTAATAAGGCAAGTAAATCTGCAAATACACTCTCAAAAAGAACACAATTACTTCCAAACTGATGACACGGGGAAGCTTAACTGGTGTTCTTAATTGATTCAGGCATAGCCCATAAGAATATGCTGTACGTGGCAGAGCACTGGAACAGGCTGCCCAGAGAGGTGGTGGAGTCTCCATCTCTGGAGACATTCAAAACCCGCCTGGACGCGTTCCTGTGCAACCTGTTCTAAGGTGACCCTGCTCTGGCAGGGGGGTTGGACTAGATGATCTCCAGAGGTCCCTTCCAACCCTATGATTCTATGATTCTATGATACTGTTCCTATACTATTCTCTCTTTTTTTATGCTGAGAGAATAGTGTAATTACCTATGTTTCAGAGATACTAAGATCCTTCAGTTTTACTTGCTTTCAGTGACAATGTCTGAGAAAAACCCCTGCCCCAAAATCTCAAATGTCGAAGAAAAACCCCGAGGCTGGAGGTCTCTGCTCTTGAAAGGAGTCCTATAAAAAAGGAAAGCAATTATCTGCTGGTGCAAGAATACATCCTAACAGTCTTTAAGGCCTTACACTATGAACTCTGAATGCATATCTATGGCTATACAAATACTTCCAAGTATTAAGCTGTAACTTCAAACTTGCCTAATCAACAGTAATTCAAGCAGAAATATGATAGAAAAATCATTAAGAAAAATAATTTTGCTGACACAGACTTCTATTAAAAGCATCTTAAATTGGAATGGCTGCACACAGAAAATGCTTTTTCCCCCAAAACAACTGTAAGTGATTAGTCTATAAAAAGATGGATTTCTCCTAGAATAGAAAATCAAACCAGAAGCAGCTTTGTTCAAGCATCTGCTAGGAATGGAAAACATATTTTGTCTTTGGCCAAATGTCTGAAATAATATTTTTATTCTCAAAGTGGTTTTCTATTTTATGTTCCCCTCATTTTTGTTTTGTAGATTTCATGCTGTAGCCACAACAGTGTTATTAACACCACTAACTTTTTTGTGTTCCTTAATAAGGAAACCTATGGTTTCAAATTAAAAAACACCACCAGAATTAACATTTGCATAGTCATTTTAGAGGAGTGATTAGACTAATCAAAATTCTTTGATTACAGAATGCTTCCCAAGTGTCTGTCCCTGATAATTATTATGCAACCACTACATTCTAGGAGGTATAACTGGAGGCCTTCATGCAAATGCTTTTTTACATAGCAGTTCTCTGTTTTTTTTTCATTTTATATGCATTTATATCTAACTGTTGCAACCAGGGCTTTAGGAGCTTGTATTTTTGAAAAAATAACAAATCTTGTGGAAATTGTAGTGAAATAACAAGTGCTAACAACCGTACAAAAAACTTCAGTTCCGTTTTTTTGAGATAAAGTGAGATAATCTCATTTTCTTTCTCCATTTCAAGTTTAAGGGTGATGCCACAGGCTTACTGCACAGTATTGAATCCAAGCGCTGAACCCCCTAAGTCGAAACAAAACACAAATAAGCAGAACTGCAATTATTCCAAAAAGTCTACCTGGTCTTAAATAATAACATATCCTTCCTATGATGCTATGTGAACGTATTACACCTTTTGATGTATTTACCCTTGACTTTGTGAGATAAGGAGATCATTTACTCCATTTTGCAGATTACATTCATACAACTAACACTTTGACTTGAGCAAGGCATCCACAGCCTTCACTAGTTAAAGACTCAGCCGATATACTAAGTAAAAGCTTAACTAAGCTAATTTACAAAGAATCATTAGTGACAAATTTTTATTTTTATTTCAAAGCACTTAACAGAAGAGAGGCAGCAGCATAGGAAGAGTTGTGGAGGAGGGAGTGAGCTAACTTGGTGATCACAGCACTTGTGCCAATGCTGGGAAACCAAGGCTCTGCTCCTCTGCTCCTTCCACTGGGTTTCAGCCCTCACCTCCCCACTAGCAGGACACTACCCTGGTTTTTCCATCAGGAGGCTGTTCTGGGATGAGAGCCTTCTCCATCTTTCCCGCTGAAGTTGCTAATTTTTGCAGAAGAGGAGAATCAGAGGCCAAGAGGCCACTGAAGAAAAGAAAGAAGAGAATCTGATTCTGCAACTTTGGGAGGAGAGTATATCTATTTAGCACCCAGTCTGAAGACTTTGAATGTACATTACAATAAATAAAATATATAAACAACCTTTAGAGCAAAGACTAGAATCATCTGCTGGATTCTTCTCCTCCCTTGAAAGTGGGAAACAAGGATAAAAAGAAAATTAAGGAGAGCTACATCCTAACCGAGATTTGAAACCACTAGGAAATCGTCTGAAGGGAAAATTCATATTCTCTGGCTACATTTTTGACCAAGAGTAATACTCGGTGCAGAGAAGGTATACTGACTTACATTAGGTGTACTAAGCATATAAATATCAGATAGCATTTTTCCAAGCATAAAGTAGCAGATTTATTTCTGGTCACAATTTGTGGCTTTCAATATAATTTAAATATAAAGAAGACACCATGCTACTCAGCCTTGGACAACACACAAGAACATTCACAAATGGGAAGGTCAAAGATAAAATATTCAGCACCTGGTCAATTTTACTGGTAAAAGCCATGCTCAGGTTTTGAGAACTGCATGCTTTCACTTAGACAGTGAAGCACACTTTTACACACAATAGCAACTTGCTCAAGGTCAGACCACAGACTCAAAGCTAAGAACAACTTCCAAGACGAAGGAAGGTTATAACTGCTGCATGTTCTTATCTCACCAGAGTAAAGTTTAAGAGCAGCTATAACACAGAATATAATTGCTGCATATTTAATTGAAACCACTATATAGGATAATAACAGTCCGTTTTTACAGTGAATAGAAAATATATACATCACACAATCTCACTTTTTGCCTCCATGCACATTGTCTGAATTATTTATGTAAGTAGTAATTGGAAGGATGATTAAATAAAACCACCCGGAAGAAGCTGTGCATAAATTTCACTATGTGTTTGCAGTCACATTTAATATCACAGCAAAATATGCATAGACCATAAACCAAGCTTATATCTATGAAGGAAAAAATACCAATAAATAAAAATATTTTCAGTTCTTAATCGATCCCTGGCCTGAGAAAGGTAGCATAATGCTTTCACACTGCCTCCACTTTTAGAATCGCGCAAGAATCCCCCTCCACAGGGGCCAAAAGCAATCAGCACTAATTGCACCTGCCGGCTGCCAGAGCCCTTACACTGCAGTTGCAGCAGCGATGGTCTTCTGGCAGGAAAGGGAAATCACTGATGTTGTTGCGTCTGTAATAAAAACTGTAAAGTTGGTGATTCGGTACTCTGTTAGGCACAAGTTTTTATCAGATAGATGTTCCTGGGAGTGAATGTTGTGCTAAGGGCTCTGGGGGAAAGGAAAGCAAAAACCAAAATGGGATCCATCTATAGGGGTTTATGCACATATTTAGGCAAGACAATGATACCAGGACTTTAAAAAGATGATGAGGAAGGGGGCTAGAAGGAAGAAAGAGACAGCAGGTGTTACTAAAAAAAAATCAATTGGTCACTTCAGTGTAGTCCCTATCAATGTTTTTTCACCCTATCATCAATCTCTATTCACTGTAGCACAGCTGGCAAAATATTACAACACAGATCATTACAGGTGAAAACTGAACCACACTAGCAGACCTGTGTGTAAAAGCCTTTGTAAAAAACAACATATATTTGGTTTTGATGTTGCTTTAAACAAACGTAAAATTACCTAAAAAAGATCTTTTGAGACATGAGCAAAGAATAGGTCTCCTTCCTTTCATCTCATTTCAACTTTTGTTTAGTCTCAGTACTTTGTTTCATGTTTACAACGTTCATGCTTGTGGTCTACTGATACTGAAAAATTAAAATCTTTTAGCATGAAATTTAATTTCATGCATTAGTTAATAAACATTAAAAACAATATATAATTTATTCTTTCTTCAAAAGAACAATATTTTATTACCACAGAGGTTACAGGACATTAGCATGACTTGAAAAGTTATGATAAGAGTATCACATTTATCATGTGTCCTGAAACTACTTAGGCTCAATCCTGATCCATATACTATAAATATGTTAAAACAAGATCTCTTAAGTCCCATGTAACAGATGGTGCATTTTTGATTCTGCAGAGCTGCTCAAGAAGCAGACATATATTTAGTTCTTCCTCCTGTATTTCCCCTAGTCTAAAAAGCACACCTGCTTTGTTAGCCATCAATTGCATATGATAAAAGAAGAAAATATCAGGATGTTTTAATCTTTAACTTGCAAGACTGGTTATATTAGTTCCTTCTGTCATGGTTTAACCCCAGGCAGCAACTAAGCACCACGCAGCTGCTCACTCACTCCCCCATAGTGGGATGAGGGGAGAGAATTGGAATGGTAAAAGTGAGAAAACTCATGGATTGAGATAAAAACAGTTTAATAATTGGAATAAAATATAATAATAATAATAATGATGACAACAACAACAATAAATTGTAAGGACAAAGGAAATAATAGAGAGAGATAAATAAAACCCAAGTAAGACAAGTGGTGCAAATGGAAGCAGTTGCTCACCACCAAACGATGCCCTGCCAGTCCCCAAGCAGCAGCGCCCCTGCCAACCTCCCTCCTACTTTTATTGCCGAGCATGACATCATATGGTATGGATATATGCCTTTGGCCAGTTGGGTTCAGCTGTCCTGGCTGTGTCTCCTCCCAACTTCTTGTGCATCCCCAGCCTACTTGCTGGTGGGATGGCATGAGAAATGCCTTGACTCTGTGTAAGCACTGCTCAGCAATAAATAAACCATCCCTGTATTATCAACACTGCTCCCAGCAGAAATCCGAAACATAGCCTGTTACCAGCTACTGTGAAGAAAACTAACTCTATCCCAGCCAAAACCAGCACACCTTCCTACAAATACCTCACCTCAGCTATTCTGGGATAATCCTAATTGTAATTCCACAAGTATCCTGTGATAAACCATACACACTCTGCTCCTTAAAACGTATTAATCTAACTTGCTTTCACTTCCTTGTGACTTTGGTTGAAATCTTAACTTCAGAAGTATTGCATGTAAAGCTTCCACTATATTCAACAGGGCTATGACTCCAGAAACTGTGCCTCTCTCTTTACTTCAGAATTACAAGTCTTGAACTAGAACAACATGAATTTAGACCGGACAAGAAACTTACTCCCTGCCCTCACAGGATGCAGAAAAATAACACTTAAATCCTACCAGAGATGAATCTTAAGTGGGGTCAGAAGAAGCAGTGGCAACATCTGTGTAGAAAAAACAGACTGCCATTCACAGGAGTTCTCACACACTTGAGAAAAAAAAAAAAAATCCCCTTAATATAAATACAACACAAGTAACACCTAGAATAAAAGACTGCAAAATAGCATTAAATGAAAAAAATTCACTAAAGAAATAGAGTCAATTTACTCTGATTACATTCATAAACCTGAGATGAAATTAGTGCTCTAAGTATTCAGGGCAGTTGATATTCTCTGTGTGCGGTAGTTGATGTATTTTTTTTTTTATAATAAAGTATAGATTTAGACAACAATATTTATACAAAATGAAAAGCATTTTTAGAAATACCTGAAAAGCTTAATATTCTATTGATTCAACATTGACATAATTCCTGGTATTTTAGTACTATATTATTTGTGCCCTTTCCATGCACCTTTAAGCTAATTAAATAGCAACAGCTTTTCTCCCCCAAGAAATTATTAATTACACTACAAGTTCTCCAGAAGAACTGAAATGTTTTAGAATCAGATATTCTGTAGTCTAAATTTGGAAACTGAATCCTATACATCAAGATGAAAGCTTAGACATGCCCACAATAAATAGTTTGTGGACATACAAAAAAAGATGATTACGCTATAACCACCAGCACTGCATTTTCTCCCTCTGCTTCTGTGATTCATCTCTCTCTTCCTCCTCAACATATGTTTATATTTTATGGTGCTACATGAAAGATATGTTCATAAGAAACCTTAGGAAATTCAACAAGGGCAAGTGTAGGGTGCTGCACCTGGGGAGGAATAACCCCCTGCACCAGTACAGGTTGGGGGCCGACCTGCTGGAGAGCAGCTCGGTGGAAAAAGACCTGGGAGTCCTGGTGGACAACAGGATGACCATGAGCCAGCAATGTGCCCTTGTGGCCAAGCAGGCCAATGGCATCCTGGGGTGCATCAAGAAGAGTGTGGCCAGCAGGTCGAGGGAGGTCATCCTCCCCCTCTACTCTGCCTTGGTGAGGCCACACCTGGAGTACTGTGTCCAGTTCTGGGCTCCCCGGTTCAAGAAGGACGGGGAACTGCTGGAGAGGGTGCAGCAAAGGGCTACCAAGACGATTAGGGGACGAGAACACCTCTCTTATGAAGAAAGGCTGAGGGACTTGGGTCTATTTAGTCTGGAAAAAAGAAGACTGAGGGGGAGAACTTATCAATGCTTGTAAATACTTAAAGGATGGGTGTCAGGAGGATGGAGCCAGTCTTTTTTCAGTGGTGCCCAGTGACAGGACAAGAGGTAACAGGCACAAACTTGAACACAGGAAGTTCCACCTGAACGTGAGGAGGAACTTCTTTACTTTGAGGGTGGCAGAGCACCAGAACAGGCTGCCCAGAGAGGTGGTGGAGTCTCCATCTCTGGAGACATGCAAAACCCCCCGGACGCCTTCCTGTACAACCTGCTCTAGGTGAACCTGCTCTGGCAGGGGGGTTGGACTAGATGATCTCCAGAGGTCCCTTCCAACCCCTGTCATTCTGTCATTCTGTGTTTTCCCATTGAAACAAAAAAAAAAAGGATTTAACATTTTTTTGAGCTGGCCGAAGAAGGTAAGTAGTGTCCGGTATTAATGTACTACTGCCTTCATCTATCTATACACATACACATATGTATAAATATTTTCTGCATTGACGTGTTAAAGCTGTCCCCTGGAAGCAACAAACTTCTCTGCTTAGTGTTCATTTGCAAGATGCTCATCTGAAGCCTGCCCTCTGCAGCGTTTTATTAGTAGTATTGTGACAATGACTGTCTAAAAATTTGTCTTTTCAAATCCCAAAAAGTCTATTCTGAAAACAAAATTGAAGGCACAGTGGAACTTCAGTGCAAGGATCTAAAAGAAGGGAGATGTGCAGACAGGGTAGGCACTCTTTTCTTTTAACTACCAAGAGTTATTATTTGCTAAGAGTGGATTCAGTTTAGAAAATGAAGGAAGACAAAAGCCAAGACTTACGGGAGCTATTTGCTATGTATTCCCTAAGGATAAGCTGGATGGTCCAAACAAGTGGTGCAGCTTTATGGCAGGAACCAAGTGTCCAGCACATGAGCTCTGTGATGAGGCCAAACCTCAGGAGAAAGAGGAAAACCAAGTTCTGGCTCTCCCAACGGCGGCTTAAGTCCGTAGCCCATGGGGTAAAAGACCTATGGTAGCATAATAGCTTTTAAAATGTGCCCAATGAAAACTTCCTAACCAAGTCTAAGCCTTTAGTTTTCTTTTTCAGCATAAAACCAAAGGTCGGTCTTTGAGTGACACATTGCCCAGCTTTACCCATGCAGGGCTGCATTTTTCAGAAAGGATCACAGTCTGAACAATGGTAATAGCAGTGAAACACTGTAGGTATGAGCAAAGGTGCCAGAAGCTCTCCTGCCAGAAATTTCATGCCAAGTAAGGTCTCATCATTCTTAAGGAACATCAAGCATATTTCTCTAAAACAATATTTGTCCATTTACAAAATTTCCCATATAAAACCCCATGGTGAGGTTCTAGTGCAGTCTTTCTGGCTGATACACCGTACGGCCATCTTTCAGACCATCTCACACAACCCAAGATGTATAAGCTATTTTGTGTGTCAGTAACTACTTACGGCTTCCTGAGAAGGTTTTGGTACAAGTTCAGTGAAAGGTATAATTTAGCAAGCAGATTCAGCAAGCAGCAGATAAAACAATTAGACTGAAGATCTTTTGTGAAAGAAGTGGCTGGCAGCACACCCGCAGCGAAGGCTGACTTTGTAATTTAGCAAACAGATTTTATAAGTGGCAGATACAACAATTAACAGAAAAATCTTTTGTGAGCGAAATAACTCATCAAATATGCACAGAGAAGGTAAATTTGCATGAAAATGATGTGTAGATTTCCACTGAAAAGCAATCTATTTTTTCCTGCCTTTTTTCCCCTCTTTATATTACTACAGTTTGTGATAGTAGAGTGATGGAAAACAGAGCACTTACTTAGTAAAGGAGCAAATTCCAAATGGGGACTATGGTTGAATTTGAAGCATCAGCCTAAAAAACTCCTGCATTAGAACTCAACCATTATGTGCCTCAGCTATCCAAAACCTGTTTTTCTTTAATCAAGCTTTCTTGTTTTATGATTGCTATGCTTTATTGCTTTATTTTAACAAGACGTCTGCAGCCAAATGTTGACTGAAACAGTAATCGCTAAAATTATTTGAAAGGACGTGACAGACTGCAATTTCTGTTACTCTGTGTGGAGGAACGGGAAGTCTGTCACCACATTTACTACTCCATCCTTGATCTCAGGTAACTGTTTGCTTACACAGCATTGCCAAGTGCACACAGAGCTATAAAATGTTGACATAAAACACGTTGTCGTGGTTTCAGCTGGGACAGAGTTAGCTGTCTTACTAGCAGTTTGCATAGCGCTATGTTTTGGATTTAGGATGAGAATACTGTTGATAAAACACTAATGTTTTTAGTTGTTGCTAAGCAGTCAAGGCCTTTTCTGCTACTCACACTGCCCCACCAGTGAGTAGTCTGGGAGTGAACAAAAAGATGTGAGAGGACACAGCCGGGACAGCTTACCCCAAATGGCCAAAGGGCTATTTCATACCATGTGACATCACGCTCAACATATAAAGCTGAAGGAAGAAGGAAGGAAGGGGGGGACATTCAGATCTATGGCATTTTGTCTTCCCAAGTCACCATTACGCTTGATGGAGCCCTGTTTCCCTGGAGATGGATGAACACCTGCTTGCCGATGGGAAGTACTGAATGAATTCTTTGTTTTGCTTTGCTTTTGTGCGAGACTTTTGCTTTACTTATTAAACTGTTATTATCTCAACACACAAGTTTTCTCACTTTTACTCTTGTAATTCTCTCCTCTATCCTGCTGTGGGGGGAGTGAGCGAGCTGCTGCATGGTGCTTCGTTGCAGGCTGGGATTAAACCATGACACACGTTTACTCCCTGAGAACTCAGGACCTTAGCTAATCATTTGAAAATTTTTTTTTTCCCTTTTCAGTACAATAAAAGCTGCAGGAGATGGAGACTGTCCCTAAGACAACTCAAAGCTGTGATCATTTCCCCCCCGAGTCACTCCCTCCAATCACTATGAAGTCCCTGGGGAAGAAGAATAAATTTGGTTTTCCTGAAGGAGATAACAGGATTCCAGCTCTACATTTATCTTGCTGGTATGCTATAAAGGTCACAGTGCTGGTCTAGAAAGGACTGCTCAGCAGTGCCCTAATTTATAGCAGTGCATCAAGTATTTTCAGATGGTCTGAACTATAGATTTTCAGATGGTCTGAACTAGTCACATATTACCTTAACTTTGAGAAAAACAGGCATCTGAACATGGATTTTGCAAAAAAGCCTCCTCCCTGAGCCGTTGTGATGAAGAAATGATGAGAAATTATGTGTTTACAGACACAAGAGCTCTACTCTTACTTTTCAGTCTTTGCTGAAAATGTTGTTCCCGTGAATGGCCATTTGGGTGATACCCCGGCTTTTGATCTGGTACACTTGAACCCGTTATATTATTCCATCTGAACTGTATGAAACAGTTACAAAGGACATTAAAGATATTAGCATAACTTTTTTCCACTCATAAAACTATCAAATTACATATCAGGTTCAGATGGGATATTCAAAAGACAGCTTGGCTTTTCCCTCGCTCTTCTTTTTTAACTTTTTTGTTTATATTTTTTATGAGGAGTATAAAAATACTCCTGTATTATACGTCATAAGTTTCAGACTTTGTATTTACATACATTCCCCAGTTAACAAGGCTGTTTTAGTATTTTTCTACACTTAGAAGCTTAAAGAAGTACCAAATACAATTTTTTCAAGGTATTTTACACCTCTCCAAGAGAATGAATCCTGCATTCCTAAAATCAATAACTGATTTGTAAATTATAATACTGTCTTTTCAAAACACAGAAACAGACAATAAATAAGTATAAACAGAGCAAATCTGCATATTCAGGAGAGACAAACCAGTAAGATTATAGGTCTGACTTTCTTTGAAGAAAAAATATTTTGTTCTTCAAAAATATTTTAAAATATTTATTAAAATTTTACTCAGTATTTGACTGGAGCATTGACTAGAAAGATAGGAACTGAAAAGTTTAGTATTTCTGTTTAGATAAAGTAAATTTCTCTAGTAAAATTAAGGTGCACTTGTTTCCTAGCACCCTTGATTCCAGTAAAACTGTTTTATTACTGCAGTTCCCAGTGTTTAAGATCCTTTAGGATAATCTCACAAATACTTAAAGAAGCTTTTAGAAGTACGCTAGAAACATTCTGCTCCTGCTCAATTTTTTACTTTTGGTAACTCCTGTTGTATTATGCATAAAAAATGCTTCTGCAGACTGTAATAGTGTAACTACTTAGTAGCGATCTCCCTTACATTACAGCAACCTGTAAACGAGGAGATAGAGCAAAATAGTGGAAGATGCATCCCTGTCTCCCCTCTTTCCTTCGGTGATTCATGCAGTTCTTTTTGTGTGAATAACTGACAGCTTGCCCTGCAGCATATACTGCTAAAGGCAATTCATTCTGAACTGTACAAAATATATGTCCAACCTAACCGTCTAATACTTGTACACAGTATGTACTTTTTCCCCAGAAACAGTTTTAATTGTTTCCCCTCAAGAAGCTATAATTTTTTTCCCCTTCACTTTGTTTCAATACAATTTTTTATCCCATCGATTGGTTAAACAAAAGATCTTCTAACAAATAATGTTTCAAAATGTCAGTAAGGGGGACGCTTCTGTAAGGCATAATAGCTCAGCCCTTCTCACAGGATTAGTAATATGGCCATTGTCTTCAGGGACAGATATTCTGCTTAGGTTTAATAACACACTCATAACTTCAGACAGCTCTCTTCTGAACATGTCAATCCTCCACAAAGCCACTTCTTTGTATGACACAAAACCAGGAATCAGAAAACCTGATTTGATATAAACCCAATATGGTTTTCCTTCCTGGACACAATATTTATTCCCATTTGATTTTCACCCTCAGTGCATCACTGTTGGAAGAGCAGATGTACCTCTAGCACTACTACTTCCATCTTCCAGCAAAGACATATGAATACAACACGTCCGTGCAAAGGCTGACTAACGGAGGTAGCTAGCAACCTGGTGAGGGACTGCTTTTTTAATTACCTGTTCTATTTTAATCAGGAGCAGCTGACTCCATCCTTTCCACAGTTGTTCTGGCAACAGAAATTTCACCTGGGAATATAGTTTAGGGTATTCTCAAGAAGGACTAAGAATACCAGAATTTTAGCAAATTATAAAGCACATGTAGGTTTGGCTGTTTAAACAAGACAACTGGGTTTTCTGAGTTCTTGCATATGCAGACAAACCTCAGCTGGTAAAGCAAAGGCAGCATTTGTTTGCTTGCTTTTTGTTTAAAAGTCTGTAAGCAGAACTAATGCAACACTTGTTTTAATCGGTAAGTAGGAATTATAAGTATCTGCCACGTTTTAACCTATGATTATTTTGACTACATCTAAAACAAAGAGCTGAAAGACACCTCACTAAGCATGAGGACTGCAATTCCAGCAATCTCCAGTTCAGGTTGTCGACAGTAAGAAAGGAACACCATTTTCATTTCAGTGATGATGAGGTCACCTGACTGGTGCGTAACCAGGAGACAACTTCTTCCAAAATACTAAGCAAAGCACTGTTGGGACAGGCAGCACGCCGAAGCTCTCTGAAGTCGCTTCTGACAAGCTGCATGTAATGAGGCCCAGCTCAGTCTCTTCCATAGGGCAGCTCGTACTCCCTTACTCGAGCAAGTACTTTTGCCACCATTTACAAAGCAGCCTATGTGCATGTACACAATCAAATATGCACTACAAAGAAAAAAAGAAATTAAAAAAAATCAGCTCACCATTACACTTCATTCATCAAACTGCATGGAATTTTTCCTATCAGCACAGTCTCTGTTGCACAGAGTCCTGCCTCCTGTTGGAGGATAACTCTTTTGTAAGGGATCTCATCTTCCATGCCTCCATATTCATGTGTTTCTGACTCTCGGTTCGTGTAAGCTTTCCCCTTTATTCAGTAGTGGAGAGACGCCTCCTTTTAACCTCTGTTTGAATGTCATGCCTAGGAATATCTCTGAACTGAAATGCCATGATTTTCTACTCATTAATTTCATATCATGAGAACAGGCTCCTGCAACTGAGCTGTTTATTCAGCCATTGGTGGTCTGCTCTGCACGGTACTTTTTGAGCCCAATTTCAAAGCAGCTGTGACAGAGATGGACACATCGCAAGATTTAAAATGTTACTACATTTCTGAGTGTTTCTGAAAACTGGCAGCTGGGCAGAGCAGAAATCGTTCACACTGAGGGAAAGAAATTCTGCAATGAACTCAGTTGCCCCCTATTCGGCATGGCCCCTGCCAGCTGCCCCACAGCTCCCACCACGTGCACACCCCAGAGCAGCCTCTGAGCCAATGCGTGCATCCCCGGCTCCCCCATCCCTGGAGCTGAATGGAAGGGAAGCCAAGGAGACCACAGCTCAGGACAGAAAGAGGTGAGGGTAAAGGTAGAGTACTGGTGGTATGCCAAGATATTTTTCATCATCTCTAAATAGTTACAGTGCTTGAAGATTTGCTTCTAAGAGTAAGATGTAAAAAGCATATTTTGCCATCAGTGAGACCAACCAGACCTGCTGGTGTTTTCAGCTTTAATGAATCATCTGGATTCTGAAGATATGCTCCATTGATGCACAGCAACTTAGATATTGTAAGAGCAGAACAATGAGTTTCTCCTAAAATCTTGCTTCAGTTTAACCTTTGTGCTATAGATATTATACTTAACACATAAAACAATAAAAAACAAATTGTAGATACGGTGTACTGTTATATCTTGTATAAGCCTTCCTCAGAAATCACTAAAATAACTCATAATTATTTTTTTAAAGTTATGCGCAGTTAATGCAGCTAAATTTGGGGACATGGATTTACTTCTATGGGAATCTGTTATTAGTCTCCATTGTAAGATGTCAAATATCTTGGACTTCACTGAGATTGTATGTCTAAAAGGGTCTTTAGAAGGAAAGGTTTACAAGGTAAACGCCTACAGGTGCCATTTTCTCATATATTTGTAACAGTTTGTACATGAACACAATATAGACATAAATGCGCATGTCCCGACTTTAAACTAGTGACTTTAAAATGGAACTTCCTTAATGGGTCCTCTTATTTCTTTAATTTAAAAACATCTCAGCTATTAACAAATAATACGCTAGTATATGCTCAGTGGTAATAATCCTTGACAAGTTTGACTTGTGTTAATGTACTCCAGTAAGAGCATAGGTGATACATTCCCTGAGGTACCTTGCTGACATAGCACACCAGTGTTCACTTTGCAGATCCATCACAGTGCATGTTTCCAAGTTTTTTTGAAAACGGAAGGCTATATCCAACCAAGCATTGTTAACTAAAATTTAGTAAAATTATCACATCTATAAAGAATGGTGTGAAAAGCTATAACAAAAATGCTTACTTTTATGCTCACGAATCCAAAAGAAATTACATTTTCTGCAATCACCAGCTCATGTATAATATGCTTTGAAATTGAATCACATTATCACTTCAGACAGTACAGGAAGTATCATAAAATAATAGCTATCTCATGAATTGCTTTTTTTCTAAGGACTTTCTAAAGCAAATACTAAGGTTTGATAGCATATTGCTTCAAATGGACTGCATCAGAAAGGGGGAGCACGTGTGAAAACATTTGACCAAATACATTGCATGTACAAAATAGCTTCAATGAAATTAATGAGAGATGCATAGTACTGCTCCTTCTGTCTTTGAAAAAAACCGTGAGACTTTATCTGTTCTGAATGGGCAAATTTCCAGAATCTGATTAAAGAAATGAATTTGGACAATTTAATAACTTCATTTTCCTTATTTTGATGTAAACTCTCTCTCCATTGCATTTTTTTTCTATATAAATTTCACATTTCATCAATGCCTAGACATTCAAAAGTACTTTGAAATAGGAATAACCAAATCTGATGATGTGTCTGAAATTACGTAGTTCTGAAGTGGACCAGATGGAAAACACTTGAATAATTCTCCAACAGGAGTTTGTCTGCAGAATTTATCTTTGCTGCAGTTTCTATTATATGTAAACTTTAACAAAGATAGGCTTTAGATGCTTAAAACTACAGCTATGATGTATATTTCAGACAGTTTATATGTGGATACAATTCACACATTTCCATGCACTGATCTAAAATGTAGAACCTTAACATGGAACTCAAATATTATACTTTCATTTCTATCTCAGTTAAAAGCATGTTAGCTAATAGTAAATAACACCTTAATTTGTTCATTACAGCCGTCTTGAATCTCTCCTATTATGTACTGATATATTCAGCTGTATAATATACAAACTATAAGACTTTTAAAACGTGCAATTCAGGAATATGAAAAGTTCTACAAAGTTCATCAAAGATGAATTAAATATACACCCAGAAGGGTTTTGGTTCTTTTTCCCCTTAAATTGTGTTTGAGAGAGCCTTTTATTTAGGTCAAAAAAAAAAAATAGAGGGAAAAATCCCTTCACCCTTATTCCCTCTTTCCACATGAAGAGCACTACCCGTACATTCTACAAAGATTGTTTCAAGTGCAGAGAGATCTTTGGGAGATCCCTTCTTAAATAGTGGTGCCTGATTAAGTTAGCAAACAAAGAAATAAAAAGGAAAAACAGTTACATCATCCTGATGATCAGTAACACTGAAAGTCATATATGGTCAACTGCTGGAAGTCTGAAATAACAGCAGCAGTGAAACAACTTCAAATGAAGTCAAATTTAATTTTGATGTGCTAGAAGGCCTGTGAGTTGATGACTGGAAAACATTTCAAGATTCAATTTGTGATAACAGAGGGTTTACTGCAGAGCAGATGAATAATATTTAAGAAAGCAATGCAAAACACAGTACGAGAAATTACCAGAAACCTTCAACAAACAAGCAATAGAAAAAAGTCATTTCAAAAAGACTGTAAAGAAACCAAAGGAAAAACAACAAAAAAACACACAAAAAAAACCACACAAAAAAACCCGTAAAACACTAGAGAAACAGAAGACAAAAATATTACACAAAGCACTGATGAAATCACTGACATACAAAACTCGGTCAGACAAAACTTTAGGAAGGAGACAGCTTCATCAGTCACTAGAGTTGCCAAGTATACACGATATAAAAATGTGAGAGTGTATGACAAAGACGGAATCCAGTATGCTCAGTTTAATATCTATATTTAAGAAACCAAATAAAGCTAAATTCTTCAGGTATTTCATGTTGTGTAATAGTCAAAAAAGGCAGATTTAGGAACACACAATCTTTGTCTAGAAGCTTGTAAACCATTTTTTGACTAACTACAGAGGGAATTAAAAGTGTTTAATTTAGAATAAAATGTAGTCATAATCTGTCTCCCAAAGTTTAGTGGATGTGAGCCTAATCCAGGTTGAATCGTGATCAGACCAGAAATAGGAATGATAAAACAGGCAACACAAGAACTTCTGGAAATGCTGAACAGATATTAGAAGCACAGGAACAATCACAAGTTGCAAACCCTTCAATTTATCCAAATGTTGGATCCTGACCCGGCCAGATTTTAAAACAAGCACAGACATGAGCACTGGACGAGCAACACCAAGATACAACAGGTAAATAATAGTTAGGTTGCAGTAACAAAACACACAGCAACAAAGACATTGAAGTCTGCCAAAACAGTCAATACATTGCCTAAAACTGTGTAAAAGGACATAGAGGGGAAAAAAGATTTTACATTACAGATGCCAAATTAACAGGAAGAGTCTTAACAACATCAAGTTATTTGCTAGTCTCAGTAATTACAGAAATAGAAGTTTATCATCAGTACCAAGAAAACAAAAAGGATGAAAAACATTTGCCAGCAGATGACAAGCAGTTCTCAGCAAAAAGTTATAGGCCAGAGTAGTATAAAGCATAGACACTACTCCAAGAGGAGTACATACTCCAACAGATAATAGTAACATATAAGAATGAACTTAAAATCATTTTAAAATCTCTTTCACAAAATTGATTCAGTTTGGAGAGAAATATTGTGGGGGCAAAAGATAAAAAACTCTCTGTTCACATTTTATGTGCTGTGAGAAATGGTAGAAAATTAAGCAACGGGGTTTGCACCGAACTTCGGCTTCAACAAAGGGAAACAGAACAGTTGCCACTTTTACCTCATTTTTGAAATTGATACTAGACGTGTTTGGAGTATCACATAAGTTGATTGATAGTGAAAAAAAACAAAAAACAGATGAAATGAAACCATATATGTTCTTTGTAGATCAAATTAAAAAAAACCTGTGTTCTCAGGATGGGCGATGACATGATTATCAGGGAAAAAAAATGAGGCAGGGAGACAGAAGAACATGATGAACTGCCTGGAAGTGAAAGCATTACCACGGTAAAAATGGGTAAGACTACAAACAGCTGACAGAAAGCCATACAATGCTATACAAACATGGCACAGGTTCCTCCAAGCCTGAGGCTCCTCACCACTAGAGTGTAGCATCCAAAACTGAGACCCGAACGACTTGGGTTGAGAGAGAGCTGTGTACAGGAATGAGTAAGAGTGCTCTAACGCTTGCTGTGCCCACAGAGGTGGGAGCTGAAAAACAAAACCACCACCATTATTTCTTCTGTTGCACCACCAGGAAGTAACTAGTCATAAGTCTCAAAGCCACTGCAGGCTATTTGGGTTTGTATACATGAAGTCCTCATCACCACAGGGTCCTGGTTACACAGTAGAGCTTTTATGTACCACAGTATGACACACATTGTATTTTAATATGAGTTCTGTGTTACATCCTTCACATAAAATATCCATAGCTAGTAGAGTCAGCAGATACAGGGTCTTGTCAATTAGATGTGCACAGTCTGTCATCAACATGCTGGCTGACACAGAACTTCATAACAAAGACTTAGGTTGAAAAACATTAGAACATTCCCCAGGGATGCCAAAATTAATTGACAAGCCTGGAGTTCAGTGTTACTGAGAATTGCCTTTTACTCTGCCAGTTTTTTATCCATGCGTGCAGCGTTTAAAAAAAACATAACAAAAATGCACAGGTGCCAATGTGTTTCAATCAATTTAAGTGTAAAAAATGGACTGCTGATATCCAGTGATGCAACTTGCAGGTTTCAAACGTGTTTGGTAGGGGGAGGTTAACTCTCACTGAATAATTCACTATGCCTATAAACTAGAGTAATAGGAAGTGAGAAGAGGTGTTTGCATTATCACAATCATATTTTTCCTTGCATGTGGTGAGCTGACAAGCCAGTTACCTTTCATATTTCCTATCTGATAACAGCCCACTAATGATGATATGAGGAAATGTAACATGGAGCTGGATTCCTACAGAAGAGACCTAGCAATGTTTTTTTTGAGAGGAGCTGTTCTCAGAATAAATTTACAGGTCATAATGGCCAATTACCTGGGTGGAAAAATGTCAGCCTGTAAGCCCCTGCCACCAGGCACTTCAGCCTCAGGCCTGTCACCACCAAGCTCCTCCAAAACATAATCTAGATTTCTGGTATGTAAGCTCATCTCTCACCTACTCTGCTGAAGCACCAGAGCGCACACCAGTAGAATCTCTGCCAACTTTGCAGCAGGAGGAAGAAGGGTGATCATCTTCCTGGGGACAGCCCCCTCCCTTGGCCAACCAAACATAAGATAATAATAAAAATATTAACAATGCAGTACGTGGGAACAGGACAATATGCCCTCTATTTTTAAAAGCACACATTCATGTCTATACTATTATGACTTCATTACACAAGACAACTAGCTGAAATAATATCCCTACAGCATTATGCATTTATACAGCAAATAAACAGGGCATAAGTCCATATAAATGCCAGTCATGTAAAGGCATTTTATCAAGTGTTAAATGCTTAAATATGTCTGAATGCCTGCTTATATAAATGACTGATTAGCACATGCACAGCATTTAATGACTTAGGCCTTGGTCACTTTTGAAATAGATTTCTAGAAATCTTGCTTTGCTTGGACGCATGAAAATATTACCATATTACCTCTTTTTTTTTTTTTATCTCCTCACATGCAGTATAAAACAAAAAGAATCTACACACAAAACTGGAGATTCTTTTAAATAGATTCATTTATAAGCGTTGTGTCGGTTTAATGAAGTCATGAACTTGGAGGCACATATAGCCGACAGAAATTTATTCTCTCTCTTTTTAAATGTTTACCTCTTCAGAACTATGAAGAATGTATTTGAAACAAGCGAATTACTGGTTTCAAGATTAGTATTCACTGTGGTCTGCAGATGAACAAAAGACGTATGAACATTCAGAGACAGCAGATAGGATTTTTCTGTTTATACATGCATCCCCTAAATGTGAACAACTCCAGCTCAGTAATTTTCTAGTTTTTATTTCAAGCAGCAGAGCAGCTGTGACTTCATTGCTTCAGTTTAATTTTAATTGAATGTGCAGTTTGGAATATGTTAAAATGATCCACATGACATATTTTAAAATGTCTTGTATATGAGACTGCTGAAAATCCATCAGACTTTCAAGTAAGGAGAAGATAATGTAGTGTATAAACGGATGACATTACTGATCATAGTCCCCCTCTTCTCTGCACCCCAGTCCCAAACTTTATTTACCAAAATGTGTGGGTCTATGTTAAAACATTAGTGCAGTGGGTTATGTTTGCTGCACTATGTCACCTTTAATTTTTTTACTGTGAAAAATAAGACTTTGAAATATAGCTGTTCAAGACGTCAATTTCCATTCCTAAGAGTTTCTCTTGGAGGGAAGAGAAGTTCATTTATGAAAAAAAGTCTTATAACAAAACCAAAACCCCACACATTTTTTTTATTAACCATAAGCATCCTTTCATTAAAAAATATTTTTAAAACATTAAAAAGAAAGATTTAAATATTTTATTATAAAACAATTATTTTTTTTTAAGTACAGCAGTTTGTTTCTTTTTTTTAAGAGATGAAACCTGAAAGATAATGGTCGACTGATTTGAATGACATACTGTGTTTAAAATAACTCAGTTTTTAACTGTTGAATCCACCAGTGAATTAAAATATTCTCTTACTTCACTTGTTGTACGTGAATCCCTGGAGTATAATTATAACTATATACCTGTGTCCACCTAAACAGAAAGCAACAAGACAACTTTTATTCTGGCAAAATTCTTTTGCAACTTTGCCAGTTTTTTGGTTCTTGGCTAATTCTTTTGGTTACAAACCAAAAGCATATAAGCTTAGGTTTATGCTAAAGGATACCCCTAAAACCTAGAAGACTATTTTTTTTATCTCAATTGCAAAACTTCCAGATGGAAGGTATGCAATTAAAAAATAATATACTGCTTTTGCATTTCACAGTCACACCTTTTAATGTGTCTGTTTCCTGCTAAAGGGAAATTTGTGACATGCATGTAGGAATATTCTACTATCATTTTTTTGAAAAAATTGATATTCTTTTCACCAGCAAAGTATCAAAGCTAAATTACAATGTATTAAAAGGCAAAAAAAAAATCTGTTCTAAAAGTAAACTAAGAATGCTTGCAGAACACCATCTCAGTTTTCTTTGTTTATGCTTACACAAAGACTTACGCAATGTTATTCCTGCCCAGCAGAAGACAAATACTTACACTGGGCTCCGAAGTATCATAGAGTATCATCTCTGATGCTTCATTCACATGAATGCAATTGCATAAACCTAGAGCTTTAGTTGAATGGATTCATCATCACCTCCACCATGGTCACGGAGTTCCAAGCCACTGTGATGCTGAGCCACCAAAGCCTGAACGCACAGGCAGGCACGTTGCTGAGTGCTTTCCAGGAATTTGCAAGGACACAGGACATAGCCAGGCTTGAAAAACATTTTGTTATGCTGGGTAACAGATTTTAGCTAAATGTTTAACACATCTGACGTTTATCACCTTTAAAAAGTTAGCAGGTCATGGTTAGCCCTAATACTTCTCAGGTTTACCCACTTCTTCAGTCTCTATATGGACCAATGCTTTTGTTACGGAATACATGTGTTAATGCCACTTCTCAATTTATTTTTTTCAAGCAGAAAGCTCACAGACCTTTTCTATTGACTAGAACTCTTCTTTTCTTTTCAATAAGGCACAACATTTAGTTAGCTTATGCAAATACAACCTGATTAAATTCCTAATGAGGTATGCCTATGTATATACACTTTCCTCCATTTTCTTCCACTCCAGTTTTTTTTTTTTTTTTTTTTGGATGACTATATATTTCTTTCACAATGCACAATCTAATTTCTGAAGAACATTAAATAATAACTTATTGTTGACACTAAATTACTAAAAATGAAACTATAATTATCTTGTTCTGATGCTTTTTATGCTAGGTTTTTTTTATTATTCTGATCATATTGCCTTATTTCATTTTTTTGAAGCTAATATTTACATTGTACTCCATCCAAAAAGTCTTTCACACAGAGATACGTAATAAAGAATAATTGGTTATGTACTATTATAGTCCTTGCAACCTAGAATACTACTTGGTTGGAAAAATTATTGTAGCACCTCGAAAATAGAAACTCTATTGCTATTCACTGGAACACTCAAACAGAAGTTCATTGCACTGAAAAATACAAAATTAAATTTATTATTTAAATGCATCCCATTTCCCAAGTAAAGACAAGAGTTCCTACTTGGTAAACTGACCCTCCTACATATTTATGAGACTGAACGGAAATTACTAAATTATTCATGTTTGCAATCAAGCTGTCAGTTAAACCAACAGTCAGTAACAACAACCAGTAAGACTAGAGTCTTCAAGTTGTGTTGGAAACATGCAAGTGTGTACATCAGGAGAGGATATGTCTTTTGCACTTCACAAAAATGTATTGAAGTGATATTTATACAATTCTTTCTTCTTCTAAGAAATAAATATGTTTAGATGTAAAGAAACAGAAAATGGCAATTTATAAGACGTCCTAACTCTGACACTGTCAGTCAACTCTTAAAAAACAAGTCACGTTATTGTTTCTTAAAAATGGCAACTTATGAAACATCCTAACTGCCATGCAATTTTACTATGCAGTACAACCGACTAATGACTTAACCAGCAGCAGTTCAGTTGGGCCCATAGCTAACAGACCTGAGCAAGATGGTGCAAGTGTCAGACAGTGCTTCTTACAGCATCACACAATCAACATTTTCATACAAAATTATGTCAGAAAATTTAAAAAAAATCCAAACCAGAAATGAGCTTTAAAAAACCTGTATTACGTTCAAATTAGCATAAGCAACTATCCAAGCACAGCCCTAGAATTTGTCTTCTTTACCATTCACCAATCTTCCTACACAATTTTATCAAGACTTTTCTTTCCCTTATATTTTTTCAAAAGATTGTAAGAAACTTAGGAAAAACCTTGAAAACCATCTTTGCATCTCTCCCAGAAATTTATGGGTTCAACAGCTGTAATTTTGCTTCCAGTGAAAATAACTGGATATTATCAAGAAAGAAAAAGGATCTCTAGGCAAATAGCATGTACAGTGAGCTCGGAATGTCTTACTAATATATGATCAGTAGACTAACAGAGAACTACAATAAGATTGATGCAGGCATTTTGACAAAACATGTTTTTCTCTTTCTCTATCCCTTTACACTGTCCTCTCTACAAGAGCTTCTTTATTCAGTTATCATAAATCTCAACTAAAAAAAGAAAAATCTCTAAGCATGGTTTTTGCCAACCTAGCCACATTATTCTTCCCATTTTCATTTCCAGAATAATCCCATTCCCTTTTTAATATTCGTCTACTGCAGTGCAGCTTCCATTTATAACCAGGCATCCAACAACAAGCACGAAGTAGCCCAAGCGTGTGGACAACAAATGTACGTAGCAATCTAGTAATAAATGTGACCATTAATATTCTCAGTTTGTTTATTATGGCCACAGATAAAAAGAACTACCCAATGAGATTCCAAAATGGTAGTTTAATATTAGGCAAAACAGAAGATATAGCTCATAAGAAAAGCAAACCCAGGGTATTTGCTGCATAACCTGTTTCAATGCATGCACAAGTGGTATTACAAATAATTGCTTTTGTATGTTTTGCATTCCTAATTGCAATAGCTCTCTTCCGTACACCCAGGCTGATTCAGAACATTCAATGTTGATAAAAAAAACCAAGACAGAAAAATAAAATAGCTTCCCCTGTGTTATCCCTACAAAGTTAAAAAGGGCTAACTATTTTGGAGAGTTTAAGGTAAGAATATTTTGCAGATGGTGTAACTTTTAGAAGGGTTTCTCTCAGCTGTGAAATGAGATCTTTCCAGAGGGAATGATTCTTCACTGCCCAGAAGCAATTCTGTCAAGGCCAAGAAAATATCTGCACCTGGTTTCATGGGAAATATGGAAGGCCTTCAAGAGCAATGTGGAGAAACCCCCTGTATTTTTATGAACAAGATTACTAAGTGCAGTGGAGGGCAGGAGAGGTAGCAGATCAAGTGTTTCACTTTGGGCTTCAACAATTGAGCTAAAGTCACAGATGAAAACGGTGAGTAAATTCTGAAATGGGGCTACAAAGATTGTGTTAACCCAGATTAACAAAGCTTCTTTGCACTGGGGGATAATCCAGTTCCTCGGGCTCAGCCAAGAGCAGTTCAAGTGCTCTTCTGTGTGTCAGTGGTTTCCTATGGCACCGAGTCACCCAAAATCACACCAAACCACTCCCAGTTATGGAAACCATCAAAACTATGGGGAAATATATGCTATGATCGAGCCTCAGTTTCCATGCTGGCAGCATAGACGAGCTGACAAAACATGGCAGCCACCTGTATTATCTCTGACAGCGTCACTGATAAGAGAGGTAAACCCACAAGAAAATTATCTAGAAGCATACTGTAAATTTCCATGATTCTTCAGCATGAAGAATTAGAAAATACAGCAGAGAGTGTTCATTCATTCATTATGCAAGTGAAATAAAATAATCTGTAAGGAAACCACTGTGCTATCACAAAGACATCTACATGTTCCTACACAATATTGATTATAATAGATCAGCTCCTGTGACAGATACAATAAAAACAGGAGTGAAGAAGGGAGATTAGAATCACACATGCTTTATTATAATACAGTGATATTACAAAACTGCAATACTCAAAACATTAAATAACCCAAGATGACAGCATTTAGTAGATTCACAAAGGAGAAAAAAAAAAAAAACCACAAAACACGTTTCTCTCAAGTTTGCTTACCTGATTGACTACGGCTAACTAAGGCACCAGAAGCGATCCACGTGAGGCAGTGGGGAGCCTCTCCTGGGTTAAATTACCCTCTGGAGCTCCATATTTCAATCTCAAGATTGCTTTTGCTTCCCAGCTGCCCTGCATGTTTCAGTGCAGTACAAACTTAGCCACAGCAGTGCACTAAATATAGGGCATTGTGCCACTTTCATTGAAATAAAAGCATTTTGGTCAAAAGTAAGAACAAATGGCTGGTACCTGTACTGTGCAAAGAACAAAACAAATTCATCATAATTCATATATTTTTCTATACATGTGGTCTTTTTTCAGAAAAAAATAAATAAAATAAATGCATACTACAGGTAGCCACGTCTACTTTTTCATTTTTATACTGATTCTAGCAAGATTGTCTTCCCATATGGCTTTAGTGTAGGAAAAGTTACAGTACATGCACGCATCTAAGCAGATAAAACATAATATACTTGCTTTGCTGTTTATTTTGATTCATGTTAATTAAACATCTTCAACAGGATGCACTGAAAATTACTTAGCTCCAAGCTATAACCATTGTTTTTCAGAAGCAGGGCAATAATAAACTCTGTCAATGCTTTCACCAAAACTTGCTATTAAAAATATGCGGAGAAATGTTTGCAAGGAAGAAGGAGCAACAGGGGATAGAAGAGGCAAACACAAACAGGCACATAAATATGCAGTTTTTAATATGCAGTCCAGATTCCTATTTTCATTTTAAAGCGCCCTCACCCTTGAGTGAGCACAAAGAACAGGAGGCAACTTGGCAGATGTAACGGTATCAGTAACAAAAGTAATAACAGCCAGATCTTGCTGCCTCCGTTTGACTGACAGTTCACTTACCTGCCTTCTCTTTTTTTCCTTTCTCCAGTAACCACAAAATGTATTACATGTTTTGTATTGCGTGTTTTGCTTGAGTGTAAGTGCACACAGGCAAGAAACAATTTCTCTGATGGTATTACATGGAGCAGGCTAAATTCTAGGCTTTTGTGAGTGGCCTGAAACTTAATTTGTGCAGCTTGTGAACCGTGCAGTGGTACATGGCACAGGCAGCTCCGCTCAACTCCTAACTTACTTACTTCCATCTCAATCCCCTGACTGTGGTTACGTATTCCTACGTGCCTCATCAAAGGGTTAGGCATTTTCAAAGTAGATTAGACTAGTAACAGCTGTTGATGAGTTAACATCCTAGCTTGATGACTCCAGCTAACAGAATGGGCAAGACTCTTGGTTTGGGTCATTTCATAGATTTACTTTTTTCACTCTGATTTTGATTTAATTTGAGCAAGTACCAAACAAACAAACAAACAAATAAACAAAAAAAAACCCAAAACCAAAACCAAACCAAACAAAAGAAAAACACCAAAAAACCTTAGGCAAAAAATGCAATGTCATATTCAGTATTTTGCCACCGTCATGAACACTTTTATAAAGCTTTAGACAATATACAGATTCTCTAGCTTTGATCATTGGCAGAAGAAGTCAAAACACCTATCACATAATATAGATATGTGTGTGTGTGTGCGCGCACGCAGATGTGTGTGCCTTTTGAGACAGAGATATTCTATTGGAAAATGTTTTGTCTTTTCTAAATTTTACGTCTATGGTTCCTGTGAGAAATACAGCATAATTATCTTCATAAAAAGAGAATTATCTACTAATGCTTAATTTCTATGCATCTTAAATGTTTTGTTAGATCATAATCTCAAATAACTACTCAAATTTTTGCAAAGAATATTCACGATCCTGCCATATTATTAGATCTGTCTATGTCCCTGTACACATTTGTAGGCTATTCTGCTATCCAGGTAAATACTTTATACCACACAACAGGAGGAGAATTGATTTTTCCATTTGTATAAGTGTGTATCTTACAGAGGTATCCAGAAATTCAACTTCCATAAATAACATCAGCAGAGAGCACTCCATGATCTACCTTCTATAGATTTCAGACTTGGGACTGAGCATTGAGACTGTCACAAACTAAGGGGAAGACGTATACATTTACCGAACCCATAAAGTGGTTATTGTTCTTTGTATCTGGATACACCTCTTGCATTTTTTCCCTGTTCATTAAGTGTTGAATCGTTGCTCCTCATGAACATGTATTTAGAATTTTCAATTCAATTAAAACAAGTTAATTATGTGTAAAAATAGGAAAGAGGAATACCAGCTGGATTCTTCAACAAGCAAGCTAAATATGAGGATGGGTACAAACTACTTTGTTTAACAGAGAAACGGCATTTTTCTCCTGCTGTGTCAGGAGAGATGGATCTCAAGATAAATACAAGATACTGAGATTGGAAATTCTTAATAATAATCAGTTGTTCTGAGAAGTTTTTAACTAACAATCCATAGTTTCAGACTTGCAGTAAAGTATCCTCTGCTTAAATTTAAGGAGGACAAAGGGCTCCTAGACTGTCTGATAGGTATTTCATTCCCTAGAGAGAGGGTTGGGTGATACAGAATTATGACATTTTCATACACAATTTAATAATGACACAGAGAACTCAAAATTATGAATCTATAAATCTTCACCTATAGAAAAAGTTAGATGGGCCAGGGTAAATGGGGAAAGTAGTTAATTTAACAATTAACTGATTAAGAAATTGTAATCAAAAGGGACTTTAAAAAAAACCCAAACAAACCAACAGTGCTTTGAGTAACCTGGTCTAGTGAAAGGTGTCCTTGTCTGTGACAGGGAGGTTGGAACTAGGTGATCTCTAAGGTCCTTTCCAACCCAAATCATTCTGTGGTATGATATGATTATACATTTACAAGAGACATGTCAGCACATGACAAATCTACTGAGTCTGACTTTAAATACTTGCATATGTATTGTGACATTCAAATATTTCAAACTGTTCTACATGTTCTTGAAAACTCATTAAAATCAGGACAACTTTTCATGCTCACAGTCCATGATACTGTGGATATTATATCAATAGGGATTTTGTTTGGTTGGTTGGTTTGGGTTGTTTAATTTTTTTGTCATTGCTGGTTTTGTTTGCTGGGTTTTTTTTAAAATAAAACTCAAACCTTCAGGCTACGGGTCATCATTGTTTCGTTTCCTCTTCTGCCTGGTGTTTGAAAGATTCTTAGGGTTATGACATATTGACAAAGTTAAATACAATATGCATACATAAATATCGACAGTAAGTTGATAAAACAGGTCAGAAAATCTAAACAGACGTTAGTTCCCACTTTCTAAAGTTCTGCTAAGAAACTTTGAAAGTTAAAGATCAGCATCATTGATGGTAAGAAAGTCCTATAGCTAATTATTAGCAGCTGAAAGGAGAATAACTTCAAGGTAATTTTGATGCCCAAGTCACATAAATACTGTGCAATTGTTACAGTCTAGAGGAAATTGGATTTTCTGCTTCACAGGAAACACTGATACTTCATATTGGTTTCCATCAGTTATTGGAATAATGGATACACATATATGTTAATATATACATAATTATGTATTTATATATTATAAATCTATAATTCTGAATAACAATAAAATTCAAGAAACATTTGATTCAAAAATGGTAATGCACTAAGGTTGTAATTTTAGACCACAAATCTTTCAGAGTAGAAAATATTTTATTTTACTTTGGTTTTGGTTTTGTATTTTTTATGTCTTATTTCAACTATATTGACTCCTGGGAGACCTCAATCTATTTTAAAATAAAGTACGCTTGACATCCTGGATAGACTACGTTTGTTGATGTCATTCCTTTTAATAGCTAATATCAAAATCTGCCTTGTGGTAGTCACCTTCTTTAACACCTCCAATGCCTCTTTGAGAGATCCATTCCAGGTTTCAATGACAGAATTTCCAGTTTAAATTTATCCAAAGCAAATATTTTCCCTAGCTTATGTTCTTATTTTATCTTCCTCATTTAAAGAGAATAATCATATAGATTGGTCTTGCTTTAGTTATGATAAATAAGGCATGCTTTCAGCTTTGCCTTGTAAAAGCTTCTTCAGAAATTCTTCAGAATTTCTTTCTCACTTCTTTCTTTGCCCTTATTCTGCTTAAAGTTGTTACTCTTGTGCGTGCTTTCTTGAAAAACTACATGCAGTATCTCAAATAAACTCTCATAAGGGCTTCCCTCCAACAGAAACTTATTTTCAACAAAATCATAGTTTGTATTTCCCTAAGGAAAATTTTACTTTTCCAGACACTGCAATTGCTATCATAGGGTCACTACAGAAAATTCCTGTTCACCTCTAGTAATCTGAGACATGTAACTCCTCTAAGGTCCTGCCTAGGGAACAGAAAATGTTCAGCTGTGCAGGTTTTCTTAAAAGATAAACATACATTTTGTCGCTTCTTATGCTTAACCACACTCTGCCAAAGGACAGATCAGTTATTCTACAAATGTCTAAACTCTTCATCATAATGATAACATCAGTCTATACAGCACTGCTTGTTGTGGCGGGAAAAATTGCTTTAGCTATGTGCAGGCTCAATCTGTCACAGAGCTCATCCAGGAGCCACACCAGGTAGTACCTTACTCTGAACGGCCCATTAAAATTCAGTCCTCTTGCTGCAGTAACTTTCTACTTAAAAAAAATATTCCATCCCTACCCGCCCTAAACATTATGTAAACAATTCAGGGAATGGCACCTGGAAGGCGAAATCTGACATTCGGGTATATTTAGGGCACTCTCTGAAATCCTGAAGAGCGAAATCCAAAGCATCCATCCATCCTCTCTCAACCTCTGCTTGGAGGAGCATATCAAGAGACGAATCAGAGAAAAGGCATCCTGTGTAAGCCTGTATAACTTAGAACAGCTTTAGACTCCTTATAGCAAACTGCCCTTGCTCGCAGAACTATGCAGAAAAGTGCAAAACAGTGCAGAAAAGGTGTCTGAAAATAAGTGAAGATAAATCTCAGTTCCTACTCCTTTATTCCCAAGAACAAATAGTAGAAATAGATGGGAGTAATGAAAGAGTGAAACTTGCACTGGATGGGCCAGGCACAATTTATGCTTCTCTGTTTTGTTTCCTTATTTCTTTTATTTCTAATTGTAAATTTGTCCCCCATGTGTCCAAAAAGTGAATTTCAGAAACCACAAAACTTCAGAGGAAATCTTTCTTTCATACTCAGTGTGCAACTGGACGCGAATTTGTCAAGTCACCCTAAAAACTTTTTTTCAGGACTGGTTTCATGTAATTGCCAGAAGGGCAGAGGTAGGGTTCTTCACTAGATCAGATGCTTGAACACTCACACAGAAGTGAAAAATCAGTCATCTGCTTGAGGACTGATTGTCACTTCTTTCAGGAGACCATTTTAAGCACTATCACAGAAGATAAGAGAGAAAGGCAAGGGGATGGCTAGACATTTCAATCGCTCATCATCACTGCTTCATTTAGTAAAGGTAATTAAAATATTCACACGAGGAGGGATATCTTCCTATAGGAGTGTACTTTTTGTCCTGACCAGTAGGCTAGAAAGTCATCCTAGGACATCTTCAGGTTATGTAAGTGATTTATAAAAAATTAATTGCTCCATTATAACATATAAAGACATACCTCTAAATTCTCTTAAGAGAGAGGACATTCAGTTCAAGCTATTTTTTGTCTGATCAGTAGAAGGAATTTCACCCAAGGGCTTGTACCAAAAGTAAACATTTTGTTTTGTACCACACTGTCCTGGTCCCAAAAGCAACCTGTGTTTCCATGTCATGTTTTCCCTATCTAGGATTGTAAAAGATTTCAAATTCAGTCAGTCCAAACCTCTGCTTAAGCTTTCTGCAGTCCAGTTACCAGGATGAAAACTTATCCAGCCCTTCTTGTCACCTTCCCTGCATCCTCTTTTCATTCCATTCTTCACTCTCGCCTATCCTCTCTACCAAGACATGTAGTAAATACGGTTAATAGAAAAGAAAAGAAAGGAGAGGAAGGAAAAATTCAGAAGATTACTGGAAAAAGAAAAACTCTGAACAGAGAGAAAAGCAGAGACAAAGTGGAAGAGTGAAGAGGAAAGGTGGCATTAAGAGCAACGCTTGATGAGCAGGTTAGTGATACAGGGTTGTGGGAAGCTGAATGAGTGACAGAAATTAAGACAACAGCAGAACAGGTCACTAGATGGTAGCAAGTGGGCAGTTCAAACACAGCTAACTGACCCAGGTATAGTTAACAACAAAAAAAGAAAGATTCCCAATAATTCTCTTTTAAATACTAAGCATATGGAATTTCAAATATGGAAACTCACATATAGAGTTATAAAAGAAAAGCAGGCAGGATCATAGAATCACAGAATGGTTTGGGTTGGAAGGGACCTTAAAGATCACCTAGTTCCAACCCCCCTGCCATGGGCAGGGACACCTTCCACTTGACCAGGTTGCTCAAAGTCCCATCCAGCCTGGCCTTGAACACTTCCAGGGAAGGGGCATTCACAACTTCCCGGGGCAACCTGTTCCAGTGCCTTACCACCCTCATAGTAAAAAATTTCTTCCTCATATCCAATCTAAATCTACCCTCTTTCAGTTTAAAACTCTTACCCCTCATCCTATCACTACACACCCTCATAAAGAGTCCCTCCTCATCTTTCCTGTAGGCCCCCTTTAGGTACTGGAAGGCCGCTATAAGGTCTTCCCGGAGCCGTCTCCTCTCCAGGCTGAACAACCCCAACTCTCTCAGCCTGTCTTCACAGGAGAGGTTTTCCAGCCCTCTCATCATCTTCATGGCCTTCCTCTGGACTCGCTGCAACACGCCCATGTCCTTCCTGTGCTGAGGATTCCAAAGCTGGACACAGTATTCCAGGCGGGGTGTCACAAGAGTGGAGTAGAGGGGTAGAATCAACTCTCTCACCCTGCTGGCCATGCTTCTTTTGATGCAGCCCAGGATGCAGTTGGATTTCTGGGCTGAAATCAGGGGAAATCAGCAGTGACCTACATAGTTGGAGATCATACCAATGACGTTTTTTAACACCATACATCCATAAAGTATTACGCTGTCAGGCACACAACCTGAATAATCTCAGAACTGAAAGCTTTGCAGAGCAAGTGGTGTATCTGTTCACCCACTACTGCTGTGATGGGAATGTAGGTGCTGCTAGCTGGGACAGATGGCATCACAGCCACCTCACAGAGGCACCAATTTTCTGATGATATTTCTCTTTCTCTTAGAAAACTAATATATTGACTGCCCCTGAGAAAAGAAGCAAGAAATTGATCTTTACAGCAGTAGGTGGCTTAACTGGCAGACACTAGTGGTGTCTCCTTTGATGATTTTGAAGAATCCTGCTGACAGGATCCCAAAGCTGGTTCCCTTAGCAACCACAGATGATGCATGACTATATTATGTTTGATTCTCCAAACATCATTTCAGCTCCTCCCTAAGATTTAGCTCTTGTTTGTTTGTCAAGCCTGTGTCTCTGAAAAGCATGTTCCAGTGAAAGACTCTGAAAATTAATCCTCCACCTATTTCTGAGTAAAACATGTCCTTTCACTCATAGAGATTTACACTTTCAATCAAACAAATGAGATTGGGCTCCTTTCCAGATTTCACTGCCAGGACAAATAAAGTTCTTCCCAGGAGGGATAAAAGAGAATTTGTCACAAGAGCAAAAGTTATCCACCGCAGCCCATCAGGTGGAGGTGACCGACTGGGGAAGGAACAACAGATTAATATTGATCTCGCATAAAGTGGAAAACGGAATATGGACAATGTGTCTTTCAATCTAGGTTAAAGAACCAAGCAGAAAAACTGCTCAGGGTATGCTTTAGGCCATGGAATATGGGACCTAATTAGCAATTAAGAGGGCATTGTAATAAAAAGGGAATATGAATATTAATGAATATCAGGCAGCCCTCGAGCACACCAATAACGATATGATCCTGGAGGAGGACTATTTCATAGAAGAAAATCAGTTTTAATGCAATGATTACTGCACTTGCAAACGTGCAACAGAGGGCTATATTAAAATGTGGCATAAAGTATACTCCTCCATTCATAACACAGGTGCAAATGTTTCAAGGCAAATGTAGAAGATGGTGAATATTGTTAACAGTGACCCACCCTTACTTCAATGAGAATGAAAGCCAGTAAACACAAATTCAAGTACTAACACCTAGAGGCTTTGACATGGCATTTTAGAGGGTGCAGAAAGAAGGAACTCTGTTTAGAGAAGCAGAGTTCTGTAGACATGTGTTTCCTTTTTGAGTTTTTTTGTTGCTTTTCCCCCTCCCTTCACTACAAGCAACCTGAATTAGCATACTCCAGGCCTGATGCATCCCACAAGGCTGATGGTTTTCTTTGCCATGAGGGCACATTGTTGGTTCATGGTCAGCGTGGGATGCATCAGGATGCCAAGGTGCATTCCAGCAGGCCAGCCTCCGGCCTGCAATGGGGCTTCCCATTATTCCTGCCCAGGTGCAGGACTCGTTTCAGAACTTCATGACAAACCACCCTGCCCATTTCTCTAGCCTGACAAGGCACCTCTGTAGGGCTGCACAACCATCTGGTAGGTCTATCAAGCATTCCTCCGAGTTTGGGGTCATCTGCAAGCTTGCTGAGGGTGGTCTCTGTCCTATCATCCA
>VYZM01003378.1:191739-220191 GCA_013398915.1 Dromas ardeola
AAAAAAAAAAAGAAAAAAAAAAGAGGAGAAATCATATCCTCATTGATTTTCTGTATAATATTTATGTCTGTTTCTGAGCTCTTCATTTTTCTTTTTTCAAGCCTCAGAATTCCCCCATTCCCTAAGAGAAATCAAAGTCAGGCTGAATGAGACCACTATTAAAAATTATTAACAAAATTTAGAAATTTAATATAGTACAAGACATGGGCAACACAGAGGCAGCAAATTCTGCTTCTTTTCAGATCCACGACCCAGTAAGCAGAAATCCACAGTCGAGTAAGGAAGAAATGCGGATATCAGTAGAGGAGACTGCTGAAGGAAATAAAATTTATTGACAGGGACAGTAACAGAGTATGCACTGGTTTCATTTGAATTTGAGAAACCTAAACTTACAAAAAAGTTTGCAGAGGCATTAGAGTGGTTCAGATAAATCATCTGAAGAGAATGCACTGGTTGCCTGCTTGTAATTTATGTGAACAGCAAGACATCCTGTTTTAATTCACTGTTACCACTCACAACAAATACAGAAGAGGTTTTAATTCAAAATATGCACAATCACACACTTGCAAACTATCTCAAGTAAAAATTTTAATCTGGATTCAAGACAAAATATTATGAAATCAGAGTCTTCTGCAGTTAAATTGTTCCATTTCTACTAACTTTGTATTGGCTCTGAGAGAACCATAATGTATGTTTCCAGCAGCTTCCTAGTCAGTCCTCTAGCAGCGAAAGTGACAGACTACTGAGTAAAAGAGTCAATAAAATAAATAGTGAAGGGGAAATTATTTAATCGCTTGCTTGAAAAAGTGATTACTTTTAGATTACTTAGATGATTTTTTTAGAACAAGTGTAATAACAACAATCTTAATTCATGCCTATGGCTCAGTTCAAATCATATTTACTTTCTTCCTATCAAGGATTCATTAAATCTGATTAGAAGAGGTAATTATTTCAGGTAGCTTTCCTAAGACACAACAGAAAATGAAACAACTGATTAAAGAATTAGTTAATTGTGGTTAAAGGCCAAGTTCAGAAGACAGACAAAAGACCACAATCTGAAATATATTCGAGAGCTTTCCAACTGAGAACTGATTAAATAGATATAGAGTATACACATACATTCTTCTATGTCCAGTTTTGTTTCAACGGTTACAGTTTACTCCAGTTAAAAATTTACTGTGGTCTGAATGCCTCTTAAATAATAAATAGGGACCAGGTTCCTTAACAAGAGCTCTGTGTTGTTATGCCTCTTTTCTAAGTGAATGACTCCCATTTTGAGTTCCCTTTGCTCATAGTATCTGGGTATCTAGACATCTAGACACATCTACAACTAGGATGTCCATGGTTCAATAGTACATACTGCAGAAGTTCAGTTAGAAATAGCGTAAATATGTTTCCCACTCCAGTGCAGATTATTTGAATTTCTTCCCTAAAATAAATGAAATGGAAATACATTTGTTTAAACTCTCTTAAGAGTGTTAAAAAAAGTATAGATGCTTATTTTTGAAAGGGCTGTAGAACTGGATTATGGTACCTAAATAATGTAAAAGTGTGTGGTCAGTATATTAAAAAAATGCAAAAAACCTAAATTTCAGTCTTTCATCTTTATTTCCATGGTTTTTGCTCTGCAAAAAGTAAAGACAGCCAAAAATTACCTCATAAAACAGAGCCAGATGTCCACACTACAATTGTACTGTTTATGATGAGCCACTCCAAGTTCTGTCTGACACTATCATGCCGTATTTCAGATGTTTTACCTGGGAAGGAATCTAGAAGAAGTCATGGGATAGACAGAAAAGTCCCAATAGCACAAAGCCACATCAAGAAACAAGCATGCTTAACTGAATTAATAATTCAGTAACTAAAATACACATTGCGAATAGATCTCTAAATAAATATCTATCTATCTATCTATATATACATAAAAGAAATAAAAAATAACTAACTGCAGACTCCTTCCTTGATGATCTCAGCACAAAATGAGACGCTTAGAGGAAAAGCAAGAGCAGTAGCCATCTTCTTTTTTTCTCTGTCTCTTCAATATCCAGAAGGATCCTGAGATATCCATTCCAAAAAAACTATTTGTGGGCAGATAAAAGATAATACAGGAATGAGAGTCAAAAATAAGATTAACTCTTTTTTTTTCTATAGCATCTTAACAGGTCTTATAAATAAAAAGAATCTTGACACTATGTCACACTTGACACTTGTGATTTTCAAGGCTTTTGACAGTCTTGAAATATTCTGAGAAACACGTTAGCTAAACCACTGTAGATTAGATTAAACATTTTAAATGGGTTCATATCTTGAAGAAACTCATCACCAGAGTAGTTAACAAAGGTTCACACTAGAAATAAAACAAACTAAAAAAATGTGTTGAATGAAATCAGCCAAGTTTCTATCCTGCATTCAGTACTTCTCAATACTTTCATTATTGAGCTAGATAACGAAGGACCTTCCTTGAATTTGAAGGCAATATAAATACAGAAGGTAGGAGAGGGGTGCGCAAAGTGCTTTCAGTGCTACCAGGAAGGATGTGATTTAAAAAATGCTCTTGACTAATTGAAGCAATACCCTGAATTATGTAGGATGTAATTCCGTAATGGGAAGAGAAAATTGTTATTAGGTAAGAATAATCATCTGTGCAAATACAAGCACTTAGCCACCAAATAGTAGGTATATAGAAAAAGATGTGTGGGTTATAAAAGGAGATTTATTTGAAGACTAGGGAGACATGATAACTGTGCCCAATGTGTGCTAAAAGCTTCCATAATAAAAAGACATTTTATGTTCTCCACATTCACTCAAGACAGGACAAGAAATAATCAAGTTAAACTGTATTAAAGAACTTTGATTTCAGATGGTAGTTGAAAAAAATTCTAAAAGTAAAAATCAACTTAGGGGTTCTTGAATCTCCCACTTCTGGTAATTTTTAAGAACAAAATTTTGTGTGGATTTGACCCTGCCTTGGAGGAGTGAGTTAGAGCCAATGACTTCTTGAGGTGACTCAGCCTTATCTTCTATGATTATCAACTAAGCTCTCTGTCCTCAGCCCTGTACATTTTAGTTGGACAGAGCTCAATCTTTCATTTCATTGCTAGTTCAATCACAATCTTTTTCCTAGTCATGAACTTGCAATGTGCTGAAATAGAGTTCCAAACGCCCTGTTTGTGTTATTTCTCCTGGTGCATATTTAATGGTCACTGCCACTAATAGTATGCAATAACATCTTATGATTACAGTTTCCTGAGAGCAAAGTGCCAAGAACTTTAACAGCTTTGAGCATAGGATCAGCAAAGAGCTGTCACTCTTTCTTCCATCATTTTTATTTTTGTAAAGTATGAGAAAACTCTCCAGCCTCACTCGATGTATGTCATCAACAGCAAAATCACAGCAAACCGCAGCTTTCATACCCTACAAACCAGCATGTCAGGAGCTGAGCTGCAGTCATCAGTTAAATTAGCTCCTAGCATGCTGGGCTGCTGTGCTCTCATATTATTAATTTTTCATAAACAGAAGTTGTTTCAAAGAAAACAAGTTATGCTAACTTAGAATAACTCCTTATTCTCTTCTTTTTCTCTCTTAAGATTTTGCATTAGTAGCTTGCATGTTCCATCACTTGGAACACTGTAAAGCCAAGGATATGACTAGATTTACGTAGGATACCTCTATATGCCATTCAACTAGGTCTCCTTAAAGGGAAATTGAAATGGTATGGCATGACTTTTTGTTACCTTGCTGATCTGTTGTCATATATATCCACTAATGAAAAATTTTTTAATGCTTAATTATGGACACGCCAATCAAAACCATAGTTACAGATAAATAGCTTTTGCACTTCAGGCTAAGAATGTACATTGTACCTTAATTATAAACCTAACTAATCCTCCCAAAATGTCAGCTCATAATCTGGGCAGAGACAAATTTTCTAAGCAGATAAAAGTAACACTGTGCATTTAGTTCACAGAAACTCTCGACAACTCGTTAGACAACAGCTTTAAAGAGAAAGATGTCACAGTCGCAGCAGACAGCAAGCTGAAGAGGAGTTGCCAAGTTTCCCTTTGGACTGAGGAAGGCCAAGCACAACCTGGTCTTTCTTAGCAAAAGTGTGGGCAGCAGGTCCAGGGAAGCGATTCTTCTAACCTACATTACTCTCTGATTCTATGCTGTATAATGTGCTTTTAGTATATATATAATAGACCATTTCCCATGTGCTTTAACTCCCTAAAATCTTGTGAAAACACTTTCGCAAATGTGTTAAGGAAGAATGTCTATTTTTGACCATTCATCTTCATAAGAAAAAGTTTCTCATTTAGTTGTGCCTGTTGAGATCTATTCTGACAAAAGGCTATATGCTGAAGTACTGTCTTTCAAAACAGATTGCCTTCTAGGCTTTTCCTGTCTTTCTAAGGGGTTCTTCCACCATTAGGTAGCTTGTGAGCAGTCTATTTCTCCTTTGCGTCTCTTCAAAAAATTAAATACCTTAGATTATGGTGAAAACATCCCTTGTAAGAACTATTTGCCTTCAACTATCTTGAGGATAAAGAAAGGGAATGGCTGCCTTCACATAAATTTTGCCAATGATAATTCCATTACTGATAAACAATGAAAGGTGAGAACATCAGCTCGAAAGAGTACAGTTTTTCCACAAATTCTCAACCCTGGAACATAATTCATCAGTCTCTTCTGAAAATGAGTAATTTCAAATAAATAGTACTGAATGTAAAAGATTAAATCTAATCACTGAGAAAAGTTATACTGTGGCTTATGAAGTCTGACCTTTCAAAAAATAGTCTTACAACACAATGGAAAATAATATATATAAATAACACTTACACCATTTCTCCAGAGAATTACTTGCACAATACAATACAAATAGATTGTATTTAAAGAGAAAATTGAATTTACTATGTATGTAATCTTGAGATGAAAATACACTAAATAAACCACTGTAGTACAAAAGCGCTGAAGACTTATGCTCTCCAAATTAGAAAATGTTTGTGCAATAGTCAATTTCAGTTTCCTATGCACACTTTAAAACATAAACATTTGTCAGTGTTAGAGTATTAAATTGCCTTTTTCACAGCTCTGGAAATAGCGACGTAATGTTTCTCATTCTTTTTGAGTATCACTTACTGCATTGCGATTCTTGTGTAGCACACCTGTTTTTTAACTGTTTTAAAATCTAAGCTATACAGATGAGAAAGTATGCAGCAATTAAGTAATTCTGCATAGTTTTTAAAACCACAGAAACAATCTTCCATCATCAAAATTCTGGAGATGATGCAGTTTGCAATGAGGTTAACTTAGCTAGACACGTATGCATATCTCAGACACCCTTAACTGCAACTCACTAGTAACAGATTTTACTTCAAAGCTCAACTTGGCCCACTGAAGTTTGTAGCACTTCCTAAATTGGATTTTTCAAGAAACCTAAGGGATTTAATTGTCTGTCTCCCACTGAAAGAAGAATGGAGCTGTGCTAAAAGAACAAAACTATAAAACATATTTAGGAACTTGGTGATGCAGACAGATACCTTTAAAAACTATTTGAGAGACACTGTAGGCCCTCCTGGAAACTGCACACAGGGACAGGGTTCGTAAGAATGCAGACGCACTAAGGGACTGCAACTCTCTAACCTAAAAATTCAGATCCTCAAAAGCTGCTTGCTCAGCTGCCACATAACCCTAGAAACATCTGAAACTAGTATTGCAAACACAATAAAACAATAAAATCACCATAGTACATAAATCATCTGTTTCTTGACAAATGCAGCATGACCCAGTTAGTCACTTCATCTAAATCTGGAGTTCATACCCTGCTGCTGCCCAACACGAGATGGACACTGACTACTAGACTGACTACTACAGCATATTCTGAGATGCGACCCACAGCATCTGTTGTTGCTCCAAGCTGCACGATTCAGAGAAAGGGGAGGGAAAACGCACCCTCACTTAAGTAGTAGATAACAATAAACTAGACACAGCCTATCAAAATCTTTCCTAACTGTGGTAGTCTTCTTTCAGTAGAACAACCACTTAGTAATGACAGGGTTTACATGGCTGATGATGGTCAATAGAGGGAAGGAACAAAAAAGTGCTTAGGAAAAAAACAGTGGAAGTCCTTCCAAGTCCTCCTTTTGTTCTCAACGGTTTAGAATGAACATCTCATTTCAAATACAATCCTAACAGACATATTCAAAAGCAAAGAAACAAACAAAAAGTAGTTCGTAGTATGCCCAGGATAACTCAGTAAAGCATAATTGTTCTCCTGGAACATTTATTCAAGTACAGGCTTACGTGTTAGGTGGTGTTTAATGGAAAACTGTATGTCAAATTACATGGGAATCACGTGATAGAAAAAGACCATCCCCTACAAAACTGCTCTAAATGGAGGAACCTCAGGAAGAGAGGAAATAAATTATATAGTATTTAACGTCTGCTTGGTCTGACTATTTTGGTATTGCTCAATTACTATTTTTTTTTCATGGCTACTTCTTAGATTAGTACTTGCTTCAAAACAAAGGGCATCTCTTTCAACTCTAGGGAGGAATAGAAATTTTTGCTAAGTATTTTCTTTTTAATCCTCAAAATGATTACTCAAATAATTTTATGCTCAGCTAGCAAGGCACTTACGCACAAAACATAGCACAGTTTTCCCTAAATAACTCAGCTAACTGAAGTACTTGTGGACTTCAGTATCTTTTTGCAATAGCCTTGCTTTCAGAGGATTTGCAGTACAATATAAACAATTAAACTTCCTTCAAAAAAAAAAAAGGAAAAGGAAATTGAAAAATTGTACAACAGTGGGCCACTGTATGTGCAACTATTTTACTTTGAAATGTTTTTAGATACAGGGTTGATAAAACAGGTGGGGAATATTGCAATAATGACAAGTAGTCTGTCTTTTCCTCCTGTTTCCTTGCAAATCTACAAAAGGCAGCATGGCATATTTTGTTTTATATTTGCTCAAGTCAGATTTAGAATGGAGACACTGCCAATGCTTGGGAAAAGCAAAAGTGTGAGTAAATACTACTCAGAAGCTTACTGGAAGTGCTGGGTATTTCCATGTAAAAAAGCAAGTTCAATCATCATTTTAATGTCCTATCGGCCAAGGAAGACAAGCACACTTCAGGACAACACATTCACCCCCAGGTGAAAGTTGGAGAGTTGTTTAATGTCACTCAGAGGAACCACTCCAGTTGATTAATAAACAGCCCAGAGACACTCCAAAGGGATCTCTCTTACACACACTGTTTTCCACCACCGATGTGACATGAGGACACAAGATAACTGAAAAAAGTTCAGAGTGCAAAGAATCTCCTATCTCAGTGCAGAAAATAACGATCTTTATCAAGAACCCATTTCAAAGTACTTTACACATGCCCATTTACCTGGTATGTACACCATTTTGATCCAATCACTAAATCACTCCGAGCTCAGCCTTTAGTGTCTGAATGTAATCTAGGCACTCATTTTGCCAAAGTCCCTCTTTCCGGAAGGTGAAACTCTACAGCTCAGGAGTTTGCTGCATGGAATAAGTAGCAGCTCCTCATTCTCTTTAACTCAGTTTAACTCCACTGATTAAATCCCAGGAGAACTGTGAAGCTGCACAATACGCACGCATGCAGCACTTCTAAACAGTTGTTCTTGGACATGAGATGGCAGACAGGTCTAGACACAATAACAAACCCTAAATTCTTTCATTTCCTTAGCAATGCACTTATGTAAGGTCCATTGGTGCAGAAAAACTATTCTCACCCTTCAGATCTCCTGAATCATGAAATTACTTTATCCAGCAGAGATGTGCAATGCTGCATGTTAAACAGGGTCCATAACACAACAGTGTTGTGAGTAATAGATGATCTTAGGGAGCTTTTCATTGTCTTTCTGATACATTTGAGTTTCCACCCTTTCAGAGTGTAACATCATACCTTCTTTTTTGTTTTTTCTGCTGCATACTTCGGGAATTTTCCACCTTCTCAGCTCCAACCTTTTTCAGTGAGGTTGCAGCAAATTCCCTTTCTGCCCCACCCAGTATCAGGATGAACAATCAAGGCTCCTGATCAGGAGAACATGCTGGTATCATTCATAAAGTCCATGGCAATGAGACCATTTACAAGTCAGTGGTTCCTACTATCAGCCAAAACTAACAAAAAGCGAACAGACCACTTCAGCACTTATTTTCTGTTTAGCAAATCACTTAAACACACTTAAGTGTCCATCTAAACACAGAGGTACTTTATGAACTTGTAACTTGGGGTGTACAGGAGGAGCGTGGACATAATTAACCTGCCAAACCTGCACTTACAGTCTGCTTCTTAGTTTATTAACTTTAAACTGCTTCCTTTTCAAGAAACCTCAGTTAAATTACTATGAGTAAAGTCACTGGGAAAAAATAAATCTCTCCTTTAATGGTTGGGATTTTCTCTGTTAGCTTCTTTTTTTAGCACATAGTCTGAGAGAAGAAATTCCCTCAGTGCACTGCCTGATGTTCACCTGAAAACATCAAACAAAAGAGATGTCTCCTGCTTCTGCTCCTTATTAACTTCAAGTATCCTCAGCAGCAGTCCATAGAACAAGAGGAAAAAATCTACCAGATGAATGGAAATGTTAAAAACATATATATGACTAGATTTAGACCGCTCTATGCAACTCAGCTAGTGTGATGTCTGGAGTGATTTCAATCAATTTATTACCCTCCTTGCCCAGGGACAGTCAGTGGGGGTGAGAACACCACACTAGCACTAGCTTCTTGGAAACAAACAAGCCTCAAATTTAGTATTTGGGTGCATCCTTACAATAGGCTATGAGAAAAAATTAATAGCAGATTTATATTGAAAATTGAGGTCCCTTGGGAATTGCTAAAGCACATAGGAAATCGAGGAAACTGCCATTCATACAGGAAGAAAATGCATCCAAAAACTTAGTAAGATTCAAAAAAAAAGGACTGACTTTGGTATGAATAACAGACCAATTTTGGAAGAGCTGTTAAACCCAATGTTTCACACAGTAACTGGGTATTATCAGTGGTAGAATACTGAATTAATAGCCAGTACAAAATCCCTCACATGCAGAAATAAGAATTTAGTAGTAAGCAAATCTGGGATAAACTAGATTGTGCAGGCTGCAGATCAGTTTAAAGTGGAAAGCATTGGGTTTAACAGCTTTTCCAAAATTGGTTATACTTAGTGACTTTACTGATGTCTCTTACTTAGATCAGTATAAATCTTTTTTTTTTTTTAATCTTACTACGCTTTTGGACTCATTTGCACCCTACTTACACATATTTCTTTTTATTCATTTGCTACCTTTCAATTCCAAGATGTATGCCTTTTGTTTTAACAAATGCAGTGATCAACGTCTTTCTTTTACATTTCACTTCAAACACAAAGTATTTCAAACAATATGCACATTTGGGCCACATCAGAGGCCTAAAAGAAGAGGGTTGCCAAGCCCACAGAAATAGAAAAATATATCCATTCTATTGGTAGCTGGTGGACAAAAATAAAGCTGAATGAAAGGTATCGATACAGCTTTCAGGTGTCAAGGGAAGGACTGAAACGTAAATTTAATTTGCTTTTATGTTTTGCTAAAACCAGTCTTGACAAAGTGGAAGTTACATAGCTGCAATAGCACCGGGCAAAACAGCTAGGCTGAACTATGTCTGGCACATACAGTCATCCAAATGGCTTGCAATGACTTACAGAGTTTAAGTGTAACACACCTGTGTTTAAATAATATGAGACCACATTTTAAAATCTTAGGCATGAAGATTTTTCTGCCATCCTGTACACTGATATATTCTGCTACAGCAGAAGTCACTGAAGAATGAGAGCAGCCAAAAAGCTAAGGAGGCAGCTAGCTGTGGTGGCTGGCAGAGAGCTGATGCTGAAGCGTAGCTGGGCTGAGGCCTCCATCACCCAAGCCAACACGCGTAAAAGCTGCCTCAGGGCCAGTAAACATGAACTGCGAGGCGGGTATTAACAGCACAGGGAAAAAAAGCCAATTTGTTCCAGCAGCTGCTTCACCAAATCAGAGAGGAGAACTCGATGCTGCAAGTCTCAGGAAAAGTGCATATGGTATCTCATCTTTTTCATCTTCCCACTTTCTTTTTCTTCTCTCCTTGCTTTGATAAGCCATTTGAGTCAGCGTTTGCAAGTGAGAAGAAATAGCTTACAGAATAATCAAAGCAGTTTAGTTTCACTTGCCCAGATTCTTGGGCTTGACGAGATGTTAATTAAAGACCAATGAACTGAGACCCTTGTTGCCACCAAAGCTGGTTAAAAGGCTATGTATACATTGATCATGTTTTAAATACTCTTGTCTGTTTCCTAATATAGGCAAACAACTTCAGTATTACTTAGTTTTGGAAGTTTTCCAGGCCCTTAATTATTCTTGTTGTCTTTCTTAATTTTCTACAGTTCTGAACATTTTCAAGTGAGTCACCAGTCCTTGCAAAGTATATTACACAAGACAAAACTAGTATTGCACACAATGTAAGCAGCTGTCTGCAATGAGAAGACTTCTTTTCCATTGGGCTTTTGAAAAAAAAACAACAAATCTCTTTTGGAGTCAGTAGTTTCGATTAGACAATATGCAATCTCTTTCTTACAGCTTTACTTATATTAACAAAAACTGCCCAAAAATAAGGCAAATATAGACCTTTTTGATATTGAAAACTAAAAAAAAAACAACCAACCAACCAAACAAACAAAACAACAGAAAAACATCGTCCCTGAATTGTTAATAGCAACATTCCTAAAAATAGAAAGAGTAAACATGGATGGGATATAATGCTGGATCAAAAAACAGTGCGGTAGAAAAAGCTGGAAAGTTTCTATCTGGCTGTGTATTTGTTTCAGAATATTTAATAAAAGTCATTAGCAAAACAGTCATCACCTCTTGACTTGATATGAGTGGGATTTTCCAGAACACCATTCTTCTACAGTTTACTAAAGTAGCTGCACAAAGTACGGAAAATAATCCTACAGTATTGAGCAGCAATAATGAACCTGGCAGCAAATCAGCAAAAAGGGTATTAAAACCTTCTGTTGATGAAGGCTCATAATAGCTTTTTCTAGTATATCTTGTTTTGTATATTTATTCCTAGAGGAAAGCCTAAAATCAGTCTGATTTCTTTCATCAATAGCTTAAAAAAATTGAATTATAAGGCAATTTCAAAGCCATGTGTGCTGAATGACACCTGCCAACATGGATCTTATTGGCTACTATTTTGGTGTATCAATTTGAATACTCACTTGGGAGCAGTCTAGAGAAATCAGTCTGCCCCTGCACAAGCAAGAGGGCAAAAAAGCAGGTTTTATGTTTTAGCTCAGGAAGACTACAGATTAGTGTTGTCCCATGCCGTTCCACAGTTCCCATGGAAGGGACCAAGAAGATTTTCTAATGTAACTAAAGCATTGTGGAGTCTGCCTTTACAGGAACAAGCCGTAGCCCTGAGAAAACAGCTTACCTGAAATGTGTATCGGCTGACACATCTGTTGCGTCTGCGATTCTCGATCCTGCGCAGACAAGTTTGAGCAGCATACATCCCTCTTACACTTTGACACAGATTTTTATGTTCCTTCTTTTACGACCTACAGGCCACGTAGGAAATGAATATATAAATTTTCTTAAAAGTTTAGCCCCAGCATGCCTTAATTAGCTTCCCAATTTTGTTTTCTTTTGCTTCAGGAATTTTGCTTTAGTTATTCAACATCAGTTGTACAGAACTCAATTTCTTCAATAAATATTTTGAATTAGACAACAAATTCCTTTTACTTCTTTACATTCACATATATATGCATGCACTTTTAAACATAAAATATATTGCATAGTAGTAAAAAAAAACAAAAGAATCCCAGATCCTTGAAAGTACTGAGACAAAACTATGCCAGTATTCAAAAATATGTATGTCTGATTTATTTATGACACAGATTGTCACATTTATCAAAAAGCTGTAGAAACTCAGGAGTTCTCAATCTAAACTCATGTTGGGAAAATATAGACACATATATGAGATAAAAAGCTTTTAGGAAGAAGTTGATGCACAGGATTAGTTTGAGAAAAAGATGTTTTGAAAATGACTGCTTTAATACATTTGACATTAAGATTTCAGAAACGGTCTCTACCAATATTAAGCCAAAGCAAGGACAGAGACACAAGTAGAAGTGAGGTACCACTGAGAACCTTTTTATGTTTGACAGATCCCCTGTTTTTATACCAGAATCAGGAAGTAGCAGAAAATGGTCTTGGTGCTTTCTTATGTACCCCAGGTGTGAATATACTGGGAGTGAGGTGAAGAGTGGAGGCTTTGGCATTGGTAATGGTAACCAGCAGTGCAGCGCACAATGCAGCTGCAAGGCACAAAGCCCCCATTTCGATCAGAGCTGTGGTCTCCTGGAGGAACTGCTGCAGCAAACAAGCTACTAATGCACGTTTTTCTGAAGCTGCTTAAGGGGTATCGACAGTATACCTTTTCGGAAGGAAAATGTGATTCCCTGGAGCACAACCCCAGTTAAGAATGGCTTTACCTAAATCTCCATCCGTGTATGCTTCCTGTCAAACATGAACAGCATTAGCAGTTTCCTCAAAACGTGCTGATCCCAAGTAAAATGCTGAGATGATAGAAAGCAGGAGGAGAAACCTTCTCTTCATCGCTCATGCTCTCTCACAGATATCAGAGCTCAGATGTCTGCAGCATTGGACTTTTCCTCTCTTCTGGAAATGAAATTATACTTTTCCTCTCTTCTGGAAATGAAATTATCACTGCTTCAAAGGATTCCAACTGCTGCTGCTACATGTCCAGAGCTTACATTCAATTCTACTACCCAAAAAGGTGGCCTGGTGACCCATACATTCAACACCCCCAGGACTGCTTTCTAAACTTTGTCACAGGCAGAATACTGTGCAATGTCCAACCATCCCCCCTCCCCCAAATCAGCAACTCATCTTTACCTGATCTTGCACTCCCTGTATCACAGTTGTGTTCTCCTTATTTTGATGTTCAAAAATCTCCATGAAATTAACCCTAACTACAACTTTACATCCACAGTCTCTTTCCTTGCCCTCTCTTACAACTGCAAAACTGTTCCAATAAAAGAAAAGAAATTTAAGTTAAAAGGGAGAAAAGGTGGGTATAGGCCCCTGAAGCTTCAGTAGATTCCCTGGAGATGGTTGAATTCACTGTAAGAGGAGCCAGGAATGATGGCAAATCCCATTGTGTTAATAACTATATGAGAGTATCAGAGTACTGCTTCTTCTTATTCCAGGTTCTCTACATACAAATACAAAAATGCTATTATCTAAAAAGAAAAAAAAAATGTACCTCTGAAAAAGATATACTTTTAATTATATGCTAGATGTTTGGATTCCATGTTATAAGTAGATCAACATACTTTTTCTTCACTCTATGAGCCTTTCTATGATCTATTACAATTTCTTAGAGATGTCAGAAAATTATAAAATTACTTTTTGCTTCACTCAAGGATGTTCAGACAGAAAATATCTGAAGAAGGTAGTTAAAACAATGAGAACATTCTTATACCAGTGTCTCTAGAAATCTTGAGTAGTGTGTGGAGAGGGGCTAGAGGTGGCCTGAGATTATCAGGGAGGGATGAAATTGTTCCAATTTGCAAGGTTTTAAAAAATAGGAATTGTCACGAGAGGATAATTTAAATTTTAAAAGGTTGTAGCTTGTGCATAATGCACATTCCTTACTTAAGCACATTATTATTTATGAGACAACAAAGTCTAAGGGATGGGAAATCCCTTTAGATGCATATTCTTTCATAAATCTTAGAAAACGTGTTACTTGATTACTCATTTTTAAATATAGAAGACGTTATAAAAATACTATGTTCAATAAGTACTGAGAAAATCGTATCAGACATTTTTTATAATCTGTCATCAGAAACGTCCAGTGAACAACATTGTATATTTTAAAGGACTCACTTTTTGCCTAGCTTAGATTTCCCATAAAAATCACAAGAAATACTGGAGACAATAAAGGACCCCTCACTCTGAGATAACTACTTCGGAATTCCTTGTTCCTCAAAAAAACAACTTGGTAAGGATTGAAAAGTTAATTAATTCCACCTAGAATTTGATCAGTTTGTAAGAAAGGACAACAGCAAGACAGGGAAACCACATCTTTTATACAACTAATTTGTGTCCTTTTTTTTCATGTCTTAGAATATTGGATGTTGTCATGGTTGTTCATGTCTCCTGTTTACGCTTCTCCATTGAAAACCAATGCTATGTACAGGTTTAAGTCACCATCTGCTAAGCATCAATTCAGGTGAATATTGAATAAATTGCTCCCAGCAATTTAGAAGGTAAATTCTTAATTAATTCTACCTTTTGTCTTTCCATTTTAAGGTTAAAAAAAAAAAAAAAAAAGAAGCAAGCTCCCTGAACATAAAGGAATGTATTTATGTATGCAATGAGTGAAAATTGGCCTTTACACTGAAAATCTGATACAGCTCCTATAAATCTATTTATTATAAAATTTGGATAGCTGTAATCATAATCCATTCAACTCCTTTATCCCTCCATTCGAAAGCATTGTTAGGTTTCAAGGAGAGGACTAAACAAAAACCTGAAAGAGAACAAGGTAGTTGAAAATCACTGCTATCTTGAAAAGACAGACACTGACAACATTTCAAACTCCTTAACACTGTGAGTAACTATACTAACAGGAGGTGCCTAACCCTCAGCTGAGCACTCTGAGCTTAAAAGTAAATTCCGAGTCACTCACAAAATTTTCATCTCTAAGTCAAGATGTGAGTAACTGGGTCTTCCTGAGTAACTGCATCTTCCTGAATTACAAGCAAGCAATTTAACTCCTTCCATTCAGGCACAATCCTATGCTACCAGTCATATAACCACCTCCTTTTTTCAAAACTGCATATAACCCACACAATTAATAATGTGCCACCTTTCATTGCTCTGCTTAGGTATTTCCAGATGAAAGAGCCAGCAACTGCATGCTAGACTCACATACCATAAATACTTTAAGTGGCTCAGAAGATACCTTGGGAGAAAGCAGTACTCTGCAATTAATTAAATTTATTCCAAGCAACATTTCCCAACTATTACTACTAAAGCACTTTAAAGCACAGCACAAAAATCAAAAGCAAAAAAAAAACCCTCCTCACATCTGGTAGATAGGAACTGTTACAGTCCTTTTCTACAGAGTAAGCATTTTGATTTAGATGTAACCTGAATAACCTGCCACACACAGGATAAAAGCAAGCACATAAACTTTCATCAGTCTCCTAGTTGATGTAGCAGGAATAAAATGTTTTTTTTTTTTTTTCTTCAGTTGAAAAAGTATCAGTGCTATTTTTATTCCTAAATTAACAAATGTGAAACTCACATCCAATATTCCATTTATACAAAATGATTACACAAGATTTCTGTTCTCAGTTGTGTATGTTGAGTAACATCTGTAACTCATTTTCCTAGTGACTGATGTTGTTACCAAATATGCTTATTAGTATTTAAAATGTCTTTTTAACATAATAATATGCACCATAATGATACACTTTTACATCAGGTTTTAAAAAACAATTCAAATAGCATTTGCATAATCTGACATGCTAAAGCTCAGTCTAGAACACCTGTCAACCAACTGAAAAGTTACAAGCAAGCAAGCAGTTTCAGACTGATTGTTAAATAATTGTTAGATCCAAGATTACATTTTTAGAACAGGTCATCTGGAAATACTGAACCATGCAGCTGAAATGTCAACCAAGTTCCAAGCCTACTTGATAAGGGGGTCTGTATGTATCGGGAATTTTTCTGGAAGTTTGGTGTCAAAAAACATTTATAATCCAACTGCTAGTATAGAAAGTATGCCACATTTAGCTTCTTCAAAATGGTGATAAAATGGAATAAAGAAAAAGAAACATTAATATTAGTTATCACTTTCACTTGATGAAATATCATACCTACAAATCCTCCAAAAAATCCTTTCAAAGATCTTGTACTCTCATTGATTTCTGTCAAGTGACGTCCCCTTTCTTCTTACACCCCTTTAGTTGTCACTGAGTTTTGGACCACACTGGTGTTTCTCCTCCAGGCAAATCCTTAGCCCAATCTGAAAAATCAAGGTTCCTTCACCTAATTAACATGCAGTACATGAAGCAGTGGTCAGTTTCTTAAAGCCATGGCAGGAGGGTTGGGACAAGATGATCTTTAAGGTTCCTTCTAACCCAAACCATTCTATGATTCTTTAGCTTACTGATCAGGCACCTTAATTACTGGATCTTTAAACAACTGGAGAATTCAACAGTAATAATCTAAAAAAATTAGTTAGGGTATGAGATTGCCTATCTATTAAATTGGGAAATTATGGGTTTGAAATTATAGGACTAATGGGACTGTATATGGGACTGAGGACTGATAGGTCCATATTACATCTGTAACTAAAAATTAACCCATCTAACTCTCATTTAAATATCTTGAAATCAGCACTTGCATTGTTTAGTCAAAACATCTGATCTGGTTCTGGAAGTTTTAAGGACAGATTTACTTTTTCCTTCTGAGGACAGTCATTGTCGTTCTGCTGGTGTCCTATGTTTACTTTTTCTTCTTGTCTAGGGTGTATTCTTATAGTGACTACAAGGAAAAATTCCAGGAACAACATTGTTATATTCTTATTTCATACAACTTCAGTAATGTTCTTTAAGCAACATTCAGGTTCTGTTATTTTATTTCTTATTGTGCCAACTGACTTATGTAAATCCTCACTCTTTCCCTCTATATCTGAAGCTCAGTCTGTCTACGTCCTGGGAGAACCTTAACATTCGTGTATTAAAGAAAAAAGAAAAAGCAATAAGCCCTAAGACAAGGATTATCTTGGGGTTTTATTGTTGGTTCTTTTTCCTTTTAAATAGAAATTCTGTCTCCAAAGCTAATATTGAACTCCAGTCTCATAAATTTGTTCCATGAAAATGAGCATTTGTGCTGTGTACATGCATGGCCTGGCTTCATCCTGGTTTCTCTAACTAGCTTCCCAACCAGCTCACAACTTTCTTCTTAATATCGGTTAAAAAGGGATGATCTACGGTTTTAAAAGATGTGCTTTGTGGCAACTCAGCTTCCGACTGCATGGCTTCTGCTGCTGGCTGAACTTCAGCCTCTTCTTTTCAGGGGTGCGTGGGGGTAACAGGGCAGTACTGCTGTCCCCAGAGCACCACCCGCACATTGACCACAACACCAGTCTGACCAACAGAGCAACCACACTTTTGTTGGGTTGGTTGTTGGTGCCCAGTCTGGGCAGCAGGTCAAGCACTTAGATGAGACAGGGTGAGTATTTGAGGTGAAAATTTTAGGGAGGCTGGGTGAAAACACTTCCTCTATGGCATGCTCCCCTTCCCTGCTTAACTCCTACACATCTTCATGCCCTGTTACTGCAAAAGATCTTTTGCTTGAAGCAGCCCATTTCCCAATTTTGTCACTTCCATAGCAAAATTCTTCATGAAACTAAATTTTTTCTGTTCATCTTCTTTTAAACATCGTGCATCATAAACATAACATTCCTACTTCTATCTGTTTGTTCTTCATTCAAAGCAATGTTCAACTGTAGAAATACTTCCTGCAGACAACATGGTAGTTTTTCTTGCTAATGGTACGGATGTAAAAAAGCACTTTTAGCTATCTTGATACGTTGATTCTTGGGTAGCATCACTTACTGGTGTAGTTTGAGACAAAACAGCAAAGCTTCCAGACTGACAGTGCCATGTTTTTCCCCTTTCCCTTTTCATGTATGTTAGGAGAATAGACATGCCTATTTGCAAGTGTACTGGAATGCCGATGCCAGGCCAGGCTGTCAGGGGATGGCCCCTGTGGTGAGGGGCCGGGGCTGCCCCGAGCCGGACGCAGCCGGTTCCAGCCGGCTCCGACCCACCCCCCGCAGGGCACGGCTGAGCCCCGCAGCCACCATGGCGGCGCCGCGGGGAAAGCCTCTGTCAGACAGGGCAGAACTGCCCGGCAGCCGGGGCTGAGGGGGAGAGGGCGGGACGCAGCCCGGCCAGCCCCGGGGGGAGAGGGGCAGGGGGGCAGGAGGCTCCAGGCCCCCGAGCGGGGATCCCCTGCGGCCCATGAAGAATACCACGATGGAGCAGGTGGATGTGCCCTGAAGGAACTGCAGCCCATGGAGTACCCACACTGGACCGTGTTTATCCCGAAGGACTGCAGCCCATGGGAAGGTCCCACACTGGAGCAGGGGAAAGGCATGTGGAGGAAGGAGCAACAGAGAGAAGCTGTTATGGACAACATACAGCTCCCCATTCTCGATTCCCCTATGCCTCCAGGGGCAGGAGAGGAGATAGAGGAGCTGAGGATGAAGGATTGAAGTTGAGCCTGGAAAGCAAGGGGGGAGGTGTGTTGGGGGTTTTTTGTGTTTTTGTTTCTAATAATCCAAAATTATTTTAATTAGTACTTCAGGCTTATCAAGAAAATATAAGCAGCACTTCACAACAAGTTTGTTAAGACTTCTGGCTGCTGTGTACTCCATAACATGGGTGCAAGACAAATACTGTAAAATGGAAAAAAAAACCTCAGAACCTTTCCAAAATAAAGGTCTATTAGGTAAAGTGCTATACTTTATTACTTCTGAGATTTTTATTCCCTTCTCTCCATTTAACATTTATTCAGGAAGTCACTCTAACTTAGAGAAAGCTGACACCTTTTTACATTTGATATCTTTTCACTGCTAATAAGGAGGAAAGAATAAGCTACAAACAGGCTATTTCTCCCAGAGTCAGTGTCACCCCACAGAGGTCACTGGCAGCCGCAGGAGGACAAAGGCATCCGGAAAAGACCAGGAAAGAGATTCCTCTGAATAAATGAAAAGCTCCACTTTGAATATCAAACTTGCCTTGTTAAGTTGCAAGTCATCTTCAGCCTTCTGAACACAACATATTCAATTTATCTGTACCAACTTTTGACATCTGCAAGTAGATGAGTGTCTTCATCTTTAAGCTATCTAAATTTAGTCTCCATGCTTATCAAAAACTTAAGAATCAAGGTTCCTCTTAGACGTCAGTAAGCCAAAAGCTTCAGTACTCACCGTCTGTTTTGATTTCTGTTCTAGGTCAGTATGCACTTATCAAAATCTGTTCTTCCAGTTCTTATAAAACCTAAGAAAAAGGTGAAAAATAATCTCTCCTCCCTTCAGTAACCATAAACACTTCTGGTTCCTACATGCTGTTTATACGTCTCATTTAAATGCAAAAGTAATCAACTATGCACAAAGCAAGCCAAAGTACCAAGAGAGAATTGTGGAGAAGAGACTACAATATCATATGATTTTATGTTCAAAGATGTACAATGTACATTAAAAGAGGAAAGGAAAGCAGTACATTAACCTAAATAATTATCTCTTCTGTTAATAGTAACATTAATTCACATGCTGATAATGACTAAGTTTCATGTAATTTATCAGACTGAATGAGTTTTATTGTTCTCAGGCAGTCCCCGTGAATATATTTGGTTACTGTGCTTTCACATGTTATAACAAAGAGCAATAAAATTGGTCATTACTCGGTTGGGGGCAATTTATCCTTCTCCAGCTCCGAATCTAAAGTTAAATTAGAGTTGGAATGTACCCTCGCCGCTACCTGCATGCACAGAGTGATATAGCAAACGTGTGCAGAAAGCAATCTGCACTGCAAACCACAAGACACAGGGTGCCAAACAGCAGTCAACAAGACTGCAGAGATGAGAACTGGTTGTTGGCTAGAAAATAGCCTGTTTGATCTCCTGTGCCATGCATTTCGCCAAGTGTGTTACGCATCACTGAAATGCTTTTAAGATTTTTTTCAGTGGATTCATTCTTGTCACTCTCCTCCTCGGCCATAGCTAGAGTCCAAAACCAAGAACATGCAAGATGTAAGCAGTGGGAATACACAATGTGACTTTACATGCATTTGTATAAGCACACTGCAAGCTGCTTGAATGCTTCAGTACAAGAACAAATACAGACAGTGCATGTCTATATATGGCAGACTTGCCAGAAGAATTAGGAGGTTACAGGACAGATCCTTACAAAAATATAGATATATATATATATTGATTTTATATCCTTTATACTACTCTTTCTCAGCACATATAGACAAGAAATGTGATTTTAACTAATGAAGCTTTCAACGAAATTGCAAATAGCACACGTGAAAAGTCAAGCCACTCCTCTTCAACCATTACTTTTTCCTATAATTTTTGAAACATTATATACATCACCAGAAGTAATATAATGAGAAGTTATGTTTTTTCTTGGGTTAAATGAGTTTACTCTTGAAATATTTCTAGTATGATTTCATAGCAAGTAAGAGGGAAAAAGATTTCTAACTCATGTAAACTGAAAATATGTCGTATTTTGGACCATGTGTTTTGTTTTCTTTCATTGTGGTAGGCTCATTAAATTCAGACACTGATGGAGGCTTGTGAATTTATATAGTAGTGGTTAAAAGTTCCTGCAGAAAGGTCAATTTATCGACTTCTGTTTATCTGATTCAGCATTAATTAGCAATATTTTATTTCATTCCTCCCACATGCTCATGTAAAGAAGACATCATCATGCAATTCCTGAACAATGATTAGGTGTGCTTCATAAAATTACATCTTTCTTGAATTATTTCTCTCAGAAATGCCTATGTAAAATAAATGACAGAAATGAGGAGGTATACAACAGATCCTTGCAAAGACAATGCTTGGAAAAAAAACGTAGTAGAGCAGAATTAAAAACAACACAGCTTTATACTATATAATCATTACGTTTTCAGATAGATCTATTAGTATGAAATCTGTTAACTTTATTCTTGAACTCTTTACAAGTATAACCTAGGCAGCTATGATCACTGTGCAGTTAAGCTCTGTTCTGAACACATCAAATTAACTCAATGTGTTTCTCATTAAAAAAAGGAGTTCAACTAGGATCTTTGCTTCATGACCTTGATAGAAGTGTATTCTTGACTGTTCTGAAGGCTAGAATACGTTGCTTCTTAAATCCTGATGTAAATAAAATATTTTTCAGGTGATGACAATTACTCAGTGTTAGATTCCCTACACTGTAGCAGTATTTTCAAGACTTGTATATTCAATTTTCTGGACTCTGTAGTTCTAGGAGTAATTTTAAGGCACAGAAACATGAGTAATTTCATTATGCAAAAAGAAAGATGGATTTGGAGAGAGGAGAATTTGGAAGCTACTTGCATTATCTTTTATTCGATTTTCTTGCATAAGCCACAAGGAAACACAGAAAGAACAGAGCTTAAGCTGGAGAAAAACAAAACAAAACATAAACCCACAAGCTACTTCCATTCCAAAGCGTTTCTAAACTATTCTCACTTCTTGCAAACACAGAAATAGGAGGGGATTCTTTTGAGTTAAAATTGTTCCCTGGGAGCATGTTTCCTTTAAGTTATTTTCTTTTGTTTGCTATTGGTAGAAAACATTAGCTGTCTTGACGTTTCCAAAGAATAGCTAAGAAATATTCTGAAGAATCTCTCTCATGCTGAGCTAGTAGGCACTAAGTGTCCCTCTGTTCCTTAAGCCTTTTATAAAAAACACTGAAGACACCTTGACACTATCAGTCTTAATTTATCCGGTCACTTTAATCTCTCTCCTAGAAGAAAAAAAGATAATACAAGATATAGGAAAAGATTCCTTTGTATAATTATTTCTCTGTAAGTCAAAAGGGAGTACTACCTACAGATATTGTATATTAAAAAGTGACATGCAGTATTTGGTTTAAGGTTATAAAAATAAGAACAACTGTAAGAATGTTAAAAAAAAAAAAGGTTGGTTTTTTTTTTTTTAAAGCAACACAGAACCCAAACCCACCCAGTCTCTTCTCCCTCAATGACCAACGTGCATTCACACATTAAATGAAATCTCAGCCTATCATTTTTCAGTCTGGAACATGAGGTTTTGGCAGTAGCTAGCCACCAGCCATACACACGTACAGGGCAATGACAGAAAACAGAAAGCCTTTCTGCTCTATAGCATACCAATAGTTCATCGTGCTCTCAAAGGTACCATGAACAAATAATTTTAATTTCACAGAATTGCTACTGAGGGCATACTGAAAGTGGCGCATACTCCCTCAACATGCACACATGACTGTATTTATAGGTATAGCTAAGGTTACACCAGCAGTTCTACCCTAATAAGTCATCTTCTTATTCTTTATAATAATAATAAAAAAAATATGAAAACACTTTTAGATTTGAAGCTTCTGAGCAAAGAAAAAAAATCCAAAAACAAACAAAAAAACCCCCTTGGCTTCTTAAGCACCATACTCAAGAATAAGAGTTTTAAAAACCACGTGCATTTTCCCTTCTCCACCCCTGCCTGACCACAGTGGCAGATGGCAATGGATCAGGTCCAGGAAGAAACAGAAACACACTGTCAGGGAACCCAGCACAGGGTATCTAACCTGCCTTCCTGGACAGAAATTCTCCCACTGCATCCTGCTGCAATTAAACTGTTTCTGCTTTCCAAGGGAGGTGGAGTTTTTCTCTACCACTACAGTTGACCAAGTAATGCAGACAGTTTACCATAAAGCAGTGAATGAGAATCTGAGAAAAAAGATAATTTGCTACAGCTCTAAGTTTTTCACCTAATAAAATTCAACAAGTTACAGCATGTGTTTGGTAAGTCACTGACTTTCATTGAAGACACGGGAGCTCTTGTCTTTAATAACTTAGTTAACATTGTAAATAACCAGGTTTCATCCAACACACTCTTTTTCTATTTAGGGTGCCGTTGCATGAGACTGCGAGTCCCCCGTCTATTAGATCTTATAACTTGGATCCAAGGAAGGAAATACTTTAGCTACCAGCAGTTCTCAGATTCCTTTCTGCTCGTGACAACTCTTTGTTTAAAGCAATTTAGCTAACTCTCCTGAGCAGATGAAATGATTTGCCTCACTAATCTTTTCCACGCTTACCAAGCTGTTAGCGTCTATGTGGACATGGTGCAGCTGATCTTTCATCTAGGAAGAAGAAAAAGAATATAAATACATAAAAATGTGTTTGTGTGTATATATACACACGCTGGACATTTCACAAGAAGCTCCGGCTGCTATACAGGCTCCGTGTGCTCAGTCAAGCATCTACTAAGTGGCATATAATATATTGCTTTCTTACGTGGCACTGTTTTTCTTTATTACAGCACTGCAGTTGATTGGTAATACTTGTGAATATGATAGATATCAGACATACTCGTCTGTGAAGAATCCTAACGATCAAACAGATTCAACACATGCAGCTTGTCTACTTTAGTCATTGTACATCTGAACTTCACTAATTCTTGATAAAAGTCACAATATACTTCTCTTAGTTACAGTGCAGTTCCATGATAAATACAAATATATACGTGACTTCAAAATTATATGTATTTTTAAATAAAAAAAATGCAGCTAATAAATAACATCCATTTTGCTGACAGAATCAGAAGATTAGCCATAAAACCGAGGTTTTAACAGGAGGATCGATCCTGATACATGTTTTTGACATAAAATATTGCTTGGTGCTGCTTCTTGGGAAATAATAAATTCACTGAGGTGCTACATTAATCAGGGCACCCACGACAGCTTTAATATATATCTCCTTAAACGAAACTCATTGCTTTTACAGGCACATAATACCATTCCTCTGTCAGCTTTTAAAGTCAGTCTTAAAGCTCGACAGAAGAAGCAGGTGTCACAGGCAGACTTCTCATTGAATATTCATTGTGCTGCCTGCAGCATTTTGAAACTATCATCCACTCTAAGAGAAGGCAGGGAGAGATTGCAGAATATTGCCCTCCTCAGAGGACTTAGTTTAAGCAATAATGATCTGAATAGCAGGAGGTTTAATCTGGTAATTTCATAGAGAGGAAAAAATGGATGGTTACCTTGTCTTTTATTTTATCAAGAGACTCAAAAAAACGTGTATCATAAATAAACATATTTAGTGTTAAGCTGTGAATTTATATACAAAAATATAAGGGGAATTATATCTGAAATCCATATTTATTCATTCACGTACTCTTAGACGCATATTTCTAAGTACTATTTCTTCTTTGTTGCTGATTTTTTAAAAATAGGATAGCCTTACTTCACAACCCCAAGTCAAATAAGCAAAAAAATATTTTGCAAACTGAGGTGATGTTGAGTCATTAATTATTCTTATTATATTGGCATTTCAACCAGTTTAGCTTATTTGGACCCTTTGACAACAGCAGTTGGCATCACCCATCACTTTTTTATATTACAGCTCAGCAAGTGCTTCAAGATCCTGAATATCCAACTCTTAAACTGCAAGAATTTATTATTAGCATTGTTCTTTTAAGAACATTCCTCATAGAATAAGCAATTAATTAATTTCCTTCTTCATTGACACAGTGAACATAAAACCAAACCCTCACAGGAATTTGCTTAATCCAACACTTGTATTACCCATATGGATGTTCATGGATTGCTATTACTGACCTCAAGGTAGCCAGTATTCCAGATACAGCAACGTTCCCAGACTACAACCTGCAGATCATCTTGCAAGATGAGCAAAGGGCTTTCTTGCAACAGGAGCCAATCCAACTGGCACACTTTGGAAGTGAGGGAAAGAAAAACTTTCCCACACACCAAGACAAGACTGTGTGGAAACATCTGCTCCAGAAATATACCAACATTTTCTGAAATAGAAGGAAGACTGAAAGAAGAGACCTACTGCACTAGGTACTGGTTTTGTTTAATTTTAATTTAATTTAATTTAATTTAATTTTGTTTAATTTTTCTCAATAAGCAGTTCCAAGTTCTGGGACTTCTGTGTCTTTTTAATGTGGTTGGCTGATTTTCCTGAACGTGTTCACCAAGAACAAGCCAGGCAAGGTATTTCTGTCTAAATGACTCTGCTTTACTGGTCACACAGCCTTCTTCAAAGGGACTGAGGGCTGCAGTTTTTCATCTAAAATATCAGTCACACCTCCTAGCATAAAATAGAAAAATGAAAATATAAAGACTCTAATTATGCCATTAAATTACAGTATCAATGACAGACCATAGAAATAAAAACTAATTCAAAAATTTGATGCAAATATTATTGCATTATTTCATGCATTCATTTAATCCCATATGTGTTCTTTTGATATAGAAATATGTTCAGACAACACCTTCAAATCATTGGGAAAATTGTTCACTCCTTCAGAAATGGTTGCAGACAAGCTGAAGACCAAAAAGGGCAGGAGAGGAGAGGAAGGATGAGAACAAAAAACACAACCTAGCAAGGGAGGACTTCAACAGAAGCACTACAGAGGAATGACAAGGCAGTCTAATGGAAAAAGAACAAGAGTTGTAAGCCAACACAACTGTAGCCAAATTCCTTACAGTAATTAAGACTGAATTCCAACAGTCCTCTGTTGTTTGAGGAGCGTGAAGACTGTCAGGCTTATCATTGGCAATGAAATAATTCCTGACACAGAAATTCCTAGCCATCATCCATAGCATATACACAGAGAGTCAACTCAGTGGAAAAAGTCCGGATCATCAACTGCTGTGAATAAACAGATATTTATGAATGCTGAAAAAATAACACAGTCAGGCTGACACATTTGAAGAAAACTGGTAGGCATCTATTTTTTCCAGCTTATTTATACACACCTGTGCTGAATATAGTATTAATTTTATTTATTTTCCAACATCATCATACTCAGAGGAAGTAGATATTTCTCTAAAGAAAAGCTAACTGATTCTTCATTAAGTAAAAATAAACTAGACCGCAGTCTTAAATGTCTGGATAGCAGAGAATGAGAACAATTTTTCAAGGTGAATACTGAGTATTGTACATTCCACATGTTTCTACTTCAGGGTGACCTGAGGAAAATCATAAGACCATTTGCTTCTCCTACCCAAGAGCTAGGCTTCCTGACAGATATTCTTCAGAAAGGAAACCTTTTCTGTGAAGCTGTGCAGAGGAGTTATGTATGCCCAGCCTGTGAGAGATATAATTATGCTCCGATCAGCACTGCTAGATTTATCTTTAGTTCAAAAATTGATTATATTGTAAGGCAGCTTTCATAGTATGAGATGAGCACCACAATGAGTTGCCTCTTACTTCATTGTGTTTCCTGTAGGGAGGAGGTAGTGCAAGTTACTTTCTCACAACCTGTGCTGAGGAGCAAGTACTCAGTCCTAGCCCCCCACCAGTCAGATCAGCAAGGCTTCTCTACAGCTCTGCAGATCAAATTAGGGGAAAGCTTAAAGGCTTAAAAAGAAAATGGTAAGCCATACTTTAGGTATAAGGAAGGAAATTTCTGTTATAAAAAGAAAACCAAAAAAATTCTGAAATTTCTGTTTCTGCTACAGTTCCTCAAGGGAATGTGATAGTCCTTTTTGGTTTTTTATGAAGAGCAATATCACAGTATGGCAGACAAAGTGTAGTTGGAGAGCAAAATAAGAGGCAAGTGATACTTGAAGCTCAATTTTCACAAGGTTCTCAGTAGCCCAATGAAACACAAATACTCTAACAAAACCCTGAAATACTTGCATTTTGGAATAAAACTTTCATTTTCAATTATTTGAAATTCAAAAATACCTGCTTTGTGAGGTATTTTTAATGAAGAATTTAAATTGCTTTTCAACATGCTCCTGAAAAGTACACGTGAAGTCAAACAGACAATTTCCTGAACATAAATTTTTGTAATGCTTTTTCTTCATCACCTTACTATGAAGGATAACCTGGAGACGTGAAGACAAAACTTACTGCCTCTCTCACTCTGTTGAACTTAGACCTCAACCTAAGAGGCTCCGAAGGACCACCTAGTATAGAGTTTCCATACACAAGTCCTCACCTCTTACTGTTCACTGGGATTCCATGGAGATTTAACTCAGAAGTGGTGTCCTCCTTCCAGGAAGCTCATTCATTGGCCTACGTCCATCGGGAAGCTTCTTCTTCCAAGTATTGAACCTGGTGATATTGGTGCTCGGAGAAAGCAAGTACATCTTAGCTGGTAATATGCCAGTTCTGAGACTCCCAACACATTTGAGAGTAAGTGTGAACCTTACCTGCTGTTCATTTGTACTAGCCTGTATGACTCTGCAGTTAAGTTCCCCAATATATTGTAACACAGAATCCCTAGCTTTTTGGTTTGATAACCTAATGCTCTGTGAAAAAGCAAGTGGCAGATAGAGGGCAACAGATACCTGCATTTTTTCCTGCATCAGAGCCAAGCACAAAGCCTGAGAAAAGAGGAAACGGACATGAGAGAGGACTTGGAGGCAGCAGATTCCAACACATTAGACATTGGTGCATGCTTGAGTGACTCTGGGAACTGAATTCAAAGTACTGCCACATGGGGGGAACTGTCATTTAATTTAACATCTTTTGAACAATTGCATTCACCTGCAGACAAAACTCAGGTTCGAACTTCCCTTTTCATTCTGTCAGTTCCTTCTGTTTTCTCCACAGATCCTAGATCCTTCTTTGCTTCAGTATAGCTAAAATTAAAGATGTCTTAATAAAGATTGCTAAAAATACCATGTAGTATCAATTTAATCTACTTCTTCAGCTGGTATTTGCTTTAGCAGCTACATAACCCCTATATACTGAAGCCAGTTCCCAGATTTGTGGGAAATAAGGATGGGAAGAGTGGATAAAAATGCAACTTTAGGCTACGTTTAGGATTTCCAAGTCCTGAGATCAATATAGGTAATTTCTGATTCCCTCTGTGAAGTACAGCAATCTCAAGAGAGACTGCTGTACATTATACCAGGAACAACATCCCCCCCATGTATGTAGCAAGTGTTTAGGAGTTCTGCAATACATCTTCAATGACTTCGTATGACCTGAAATATAATACCAATAAAGGTTATTCAAAGAAAAATGAATTTTTGCTGGAATTTCTGGAGACTGCCAGAAATTATACCATTGCTGGTATCATATATAACAATATATATTTGTATTTATATTGGCCTATATTTAAACAAAATTGATAAATACTGAAATGAAATAATTAAAAACATTTCTCATATTCTCATCTCACAACAATTTGCTGCTTTCTGTCTAAATTTATTTAATTCCCATAGTTATCTTTCAATCAGGTGTCTGTTTTATTTGCAAAGTATGGTAGAAAGACACACCTAGTGAATACATACCATACCAAGGAAATACAGATTATAAGGGACAGCACGATGCAGCATCAATAACTTTATTGTCCAAGAAAGTTTAAGTATGTCAAGATTTTAAAAAGATCTTTCTTTTAAAAGTACATAAAAACTTTGTTAACTTCAATAAGATCAGGTTTTTCAATCTGAAGTCTGCCAGCGTACTGACACACACACCCGAAGTGCTTGACGAAGAAAAATATAGGCTCCTAGAACCTTCACAAGTAGTGATATCAGCAGCAAATTATCTTCTCCCATATTCTATACCATAAACAACAGTTTAATTGGCCTCAAAGGAAAAA
>VYZM01003378.1:249382-269973 GCA_013398915.1 Dromas ardeola
GACAGGCTAAGAGAGATGGGGTTGTTCATCCTGGAAAAGAGAAAGCTTCAGGGAGACCTTATTGCAGCCTTTCAGTACTTAAAGATGGATTATAAGAAAGATGGGGACAAACTTTTTAGCAGGGCCTGTTGCAATAGGAGAAGGGGTAATGGCTTTAAACTAAAAGAGGGCAGATTTAGATTAGACATTAGGAAGAAGTTCTTTACAATGAGGGTGGTGAGGCACCAGAACAGGTTGCCCTGAGAGGTGGTAGATGCCCCATCCCTGGAAACATGCAAGGTCAGGTTGGACAGGGCTCTGCGCAATCTGATCTAGTTGAAGATGTCCCTGCTCATTGCAGGGGGGTTTGACAAGATGACCTTTAATGGTCCCTTCCAACCTAAACTATTCTATGATTTTCTTATAGCTTGAGGTCATAAAGACATGAACAGCACAATAAATAGCCTTTGACCTTCATATTTTGGAGTAGGGAAAGTAATCTAGTCCAAAGAAAGAAAGAGTAAGTACATTCAAGACCTTGTGCCGTGGATAGTGGCAAGCTGGTGTTTTCATCTGTCCTCCTCCCCCTGCAATACCATCCACTCTTCATCACTAAACTTTTTGTAGTCAATACCTGACAAAAGCCAAATGCAGACAGGTAAAGATGATAGAGCTAGTGATTTGATAAACTTCAAACAATAAAGCAAAAAAAACAAAAAGAAAAAAGGGGAAAAATACTGAATCTATTACAAGACAAATCCTTGAACACATGCCTTCATTCAAAGAGAAAAGAATGCACTGTACAAAATATAACAGTGTCTGTTGACCTCCCTTCTCTTCCATAAAATGGCTATTGCCTCAGAGATGGAGCAAAAAAGCACACCAGCATTCTGGGGAGCTTACCCTAGTTATTCAGAGAGCACATCCTTCAAAGATTAATTTATAAAGTTTTAAATGAGCTACTAGAGTGAAAACATTTGGAAGAATTTCCCAGATCATACAAAGAACAACTTTTTTTAAAATAACTCCCAAAAACCAAAAAAAGCAAGCTGAATGTTTTATTCAGAACTTGATGATTCATCACTTAAAGTGAGTTTTGGATTAAATCCTGATTGTTTCTTTTTCCCTCCCATCTAAACATTTTCATTACAAAAAGCATGGGAAGACAGAAAAAGGTTGTATTATGGACATATTTAACTACCTAGTCCTGCAAACTTACCTTATCCAGTTACTAATTGGTTATAAGCACTATCTTTATTATCAGTGTAAAACCTTACCTCAGTGAAGCTCTTTCCCTCTATTTTTTCATCCTCAGAAGCAGAATTTAAAAAAAACACCGGCGAGCTCCAGTAGCATGGGACTGTGCAGGAACCACACATGATGAGAAGTCCCTACCGAAAGCAAATCAGGAACTCCTTCAGACCTCTTGGATGTTTTCTTCCAGAGGGGAATTGGGCAGGAACCAGGATGATCCAGAGTTTTCATAGCAAAGGACTGCATCACAGAATGGCTAATACAGTAATGGCCAGGACATGTGGGCCAGAGGCAGAGGTCTGGCAGGAGTAAATGCAAGTGGCTGAATCTGACAAACTCTAATAGAAAACACACAGAAATTAGACTGTGTCTTGCTAAGAGCTTGACCCTCCAATTCACACAATGTTATGCCTGTAGTAAAATTTTAAATGTACACCACATTTTACAGTAAAAAATATTGGAACTGCTACTCATGGAAATGAGATAATGATTTCTATTCCTCATTGTACTGTACACATTTTACAGTAAAAAATATTGGAACTGCTACTCATGGAAATGAGATAATGATTTCTATTCCTCATTGTACTGTAACAACTTTTTCTCTTTGTTTTTCTGTCAATAACTTTTCCTCGCTTAATTTATTGATGTGTATAAAAAATGTGGGTTTTTTTATGTTTCCCCTCTGTTCCTCTACAGAGATATCAACTTAAAAACTCTCATTATTACGAGCATTGAGTTTTGTCTCAAGTTTTCAATTATTCAAAAAGGACGTAGGTATGACTTTCTTCAGTTCTATGCCATTTTAGTCTTCCTTTTGTGCAACAACAGAAAAACTCTAGTGAAATAAAGCTGTCACCATTTTCAATACCTGCACTGGACTTTTTCCATCTGTCAGTCTTACATCTCCCAGCTCACCTCTTCTCCTCTTTCCTTTATTTTTAAACCAATTGCCTTTTGCTTCATTAGTTATAGTTGTCCAGAATTCTTTACTAACTACATTCTATATCCATCATCTTTAGACATTTAAGCATTGGATAACAGATAACTTTTTCGGTTCAGAGACAAGAATTTGTTTTGAATTTTAAAGAGCTATTAATTTTCTACTTTCACATGAAAGCACATTCATTTCTTCAGAAAGGTTATTCCTCTTTTCCGATAAAGCTAAGGAGTTGCTATTAGCAAGACCACAAAACTTCACGTTGAATAGAAGTCTGATTTGTTTCATCACTCAGTCTCACTATTCATATTTTATGATGCATACTTTTGACTTCTTGATTGTATTTAATACCTTCTCATTAATGGCACACACTTATCTCTTATCCTTCCTTGCAAAGATCCATTATTGATCCACATTAACGTAACCGATGTATCTCTCCCCCATCTATTAGCCATGTGTTTTCAAGCATGTAATTTAACTGAATTCTTTCCTCCTGTTACAGTTCCGCTGTTATCCATTTCTGACAAGCACTGCACATGCTTTTATTTCCTATTCTTTGTGCTTCATTTTATCAAAAAAAGTTACTCTGCGCTCATTTTATGTTAGTCATTGCTATTAACTGTAGCAAAAAGAACTTAACCATCATAGGTTTTTCTTGTTTTGTTTTGAAAAATGCAAATTATTGCTCAAGAAACATATTAAACATTAACAAAAGTATCAAACTAGTATGGTGGCACTGGTCAGATCCAAATATAGTATAAACTTGTAATTTTACACTAAGATTCTACAGTTCTACACTCATGTGTGATGTCTGGTTAACAAAGTATCCATCACATCATCCTCCTGAAAATCAAGCTGTACTATTTCTAACAGAATCAACTGCTCTACTCCAAGGGTCTGTATATTTTATACCAATATCCAGGTACGTTCTAAATCATGCTGGAACTAAACAAACGTTTAACTTGCCCAAGATATCCTAAAGACAAAAACAGAAAACAAACTCTCTTTCCCTCGTTGATGGATGTTTGGCCATGACCAAAGCAAAGACCAACAGCAGAACATACTGACAGTAGTTTGTCTTCCTCCTCCAGGTATCGCTCAGAAGATTGATTAGATGTCATAAAAGCAGATTTCCAGCACATTATTGCAGTTCAACAAATGTCACCGTCTTGTTTCATCCTAGCTTGTCTGAGCAACTCCCATGATCCTGTAACTAGTGCAAGGAAGTAATCTTTCTCCCAGAACAAGCAAGACCAAAACCACTTCGTAAGCAGCAGCAGGCCTTTCACCATCTAGCCCATGACATGCAACTCACCACTCTGGCAGGAACTGACAGTAGTGAGGGATAAATATATCAATGATATACTCTTCCTAGTTAAATTCTGTCACCAAAATATGCCTCTCCCACCACCATATGGGCTATGAGAAGTCACTTAAGCTAAATACTATTGCACTGTGACCTACTAGCCCACTGAACTTTTTGAGCTGCCTTTTGTGAATCTTTGTAGTTCAGACATGTTAGACAGAGGTAGACATCACTTACAGTTGGTATTTTCTTCTCTTGAACTAGCTTGACCTTGAACATTACAAAGAATATAAAAAACCTTCATACAATTTCAGTATCTGCCAAATCAGATGATATTCCCAAGAAAGACAACCAGACATGCAACAAGAAAATGAAAAATTTACCGTGCCTTTCAGTAATCTGCTCCAATGGTCGCTTGCCCTCACTGCCAGCAGTTTTCACTGTCTTTCCAATTTGGGCTTTACTGACTTAAGACTCCAGCTGTTGGATCTTGTTATGTCTTTGCTTGACAGACTAAAGAGGCCATTATTATCAAGAAATAGCATCGTCCCCTATGCAGTCAATTCCTCCTTTGCAAGGAGTAATTCAATATAATTTTTATATGTAGATTAACAACTCTGTGAGAAAGGCAGGCAGGAATACACTCAGTACACTCAAGTCGTGTTGTTCCTTTTCACAATAATATTGAATTAATAGCTATGTTATTATTTAGATTATTAGTCCATATATTGCAATCTATCCATATCCCACAGCTAAGCAGCATGTAAAAACACCAGGCGGCAAAAATCTGTATTTTTTCCAATTAAAATACATAAACATGCACAAAAGCTGTAAGAATACTAAAGTATGAAGCACCACTTCCAATGGCTCACTGATTAGCCAAATTATTCTCAGGTAATTTGTTATCTCTCTAGGAATCCTCATTTTATACTTTCCAGTGAGCAAAGCTCAATTTTTGTATTACTGTTTTCCTGAATTAAGTCTACATGACTTTTCTATTCAGAAAGTCTCCTTTTAGCAATCAGCATAGGAAGGTAATCAGAACCCATTTACACAGTAAGGCAAGTTAAAATTCATTAGTACTTGTTGCTCTGTACCAGACTTTGGTGTTTATTCTAAATCATGTTGCAGTTTAACAAAACAAATGAGTAGTACATGCACATACTACACTAGACTTTTAAAATTAAAATGTAGTTACCAGTTGTCAAGATCCCATTTTGAATGTATTTACCTGGTTGTCTTTCAGAAAGACGTAAGATTAGAGGTAGCCAAATCTGTTGGGCTTCAGGACCCAGGAGGATGCCTCTTACCGCAGCTGGGTTGATGCAAGGCTGCAGTGGTTCCAAGTCTCCAGATGGAGTCAGTAGCAAGGCTGCCCACGTGTTCCCAGCCAGCCAGCCACACACTACAAATGTATACTTATATGCATATATTTACATACACTCACAGCCAGTCACACAGATCAGCATAGACAGAATAGTGCCTTTACCAGTATCCATAAAAGGCGCAAGGCTCTCACAGGCAGGAATAGCACAGATGGCCTGATCTTTCTCCCCGGCTGATCAGAACCAAGTCAACTACGGGAACAGGCGCACACACACATACGTTGCTGTAAGAGAGGGGCAGAAGGCCCTCCAAGCTTTCAATGGAATGCCTCAAACACTCGCAAGGAAATAAATAATGCAGGCCTGGCCTTCAAAGAACTGATAAGGCTAACAATTCTGGCGCCTGGAAGTGTGGGAGAACTGTCTTGTGAAGACAGGATAGTTCTGCCACTCGTATGTGAGCTTGCTAGTTCTCAGTTCTTGAGGCCATTGTGTCCAATAAGTGACCTTTGCTTCATTATCCACGAAATGCATATGAAAGCGCACACCCCTGCATATGCTAATGAAGACTATAGAGATCATGCTAAACATGTATGACTATAGCACTCGTCTGTCCACCCAAACCATGCTACACGTCACCTGAGAGGAGGGAGAAACCTGAGACAAGGCTGTCCTTGGCAAGGGGGGTGGACCATGACAATTCAGCAAACATAAAAAGGGAAAATAAGTACCCCTAAGGGGGAACAAAGAAGAAACAAAAGAAGAAGATTGTGCCTGGGAAGATTCTTCCCAAAAAAGACCATGCCTGGGAAGATTTTTCCAAGAAAGAAGATTATGCTGGGAAGATTCCCTGAAAAAGACCCTGGAACCAGGACCGGTGATCTCTTTCTCTCTGTCTTTTTCTCTGTCTTTTCCTTTCTCTGTCCCTCAGTTTCTCTTTTCTCTTAGAGTTGTTAAGTAACGACCTTAAGTACGACCTTAAGTACAGCTTGCCATAAGTTGTCCTATACCTGTTGTTAAGTAACACAATGCATACCTCACCATTTGCCATAATTTGTCATATACCTAACCGATTATCGTGGACTTGTTAAGACCTATACTAATCACTTTGGGCAGCTAATAAATGTTTCTATACGGACCTTGAGATTTATCTCACCTTAGTCCGCGCCGTTGGGAATTTACGAATCTGAAGTCACTTACCCCGACTCTTTCCTGAGAGTGGGACGTGACAGTTGCCTGCCTCTCCGTTAACTGGTTGTGGACACTTGGTCTGGTCAGTAGCTGGCTCCCAGACCGCAGGGCTCCTCCAGCAGCTGCCACCTCAGGTCCCTGAGATTTATGCTCACTGCAGTTGCTGGTATACTCTACTTGAGGACTAGTCTGATCTGCAGTTTGCTGGCATTCACCCACACACAGAGCAGAGATTGCGCTGCCCGCATGGAGGATGGTTAGAAACGGGATTTAAGGAAAACGTACGATAGACAGACTGTGGTAGTCAATCTCAGTCAGACAAGAGTATTAACCAGCAACACGTATGCCCTCAACCAGCCTCTTTTATCCCACTCATCTGTCTATTTTCCCCGCACTTGCTCAAGATGGACCTACTGGTCCACCTTGATCCCTCCCCACATTTGGTCCCATAGTAAAGTTTCACACCCCACCACAATCCCCTTAAAACATTATATTTTTTAACAATCCCCAAATTCTCTTCCCTTTGTAAGTTCTAGGCCCCTGAGAGGGAATAACCTTTTGTTTTTCGTAGCCTTTCAGGGATTTTTCCTCTTTGATTCATCTCTGTGCATTTCACATCAACTGCATGGTCTAAATCATTTGCCTTTGATAGTTTTATTGAGAAGCAAATTGGATGTGCTCCTTTCAGTTTCCATTGATTATACCAGGGTATCTCAACCTGTCATTGTTCCTGTGATCCTCACTGGGTCTTTGTGTTTGTTATGATTAGACTTTAACCAGATTACCTAACAAATAATGTATCCTGATACTAGTTAATTACATGCAACCACGTGATCACCATGACTGCATTTCAATGGCAGCATATAATGGTATTACTAGCTCTACAGCAAATCAATGTAAACAGGCTTGATGCATTCTTGACAAATATAATGGTTTATTATTTGATTTGGGAGGGGAGAAACCCTAAAATATTGAGTTGCAGCAAGTATAATTCCAGACACCTACAAAAAAATACCTGATCACAGGAACAGGCTTCAGCTATAGTGGAAGCTGTCAGGAGAAATGTTTTTCATGGGTCAACAGCCCGAAAGAGATGAGGCTGCTGCTGCTCCATGTCCCCAGGTCCAGCCAGTAGGAAGGCTGAAGATAACATTCCCAGCAGGCACAGACAGGAGCACACACACAGACAGCTGGCCACACAGATCACAGACACACAGAGCATTCATACAAAGAGACAGCACCAGCCTCCTCATCCTGCTCCCTTCTGGCTGGACAGAATGGAGGTCTACTAGTGAGAATATGTGTGTGTCTATATACACACACACACACATATACAGAAAGTGGATCCCTCCAGCAGCTGGGCTCAGACACACAGTGTGCCCAGCAGCTGGGCCCTGGAGCCCAGGCTTCCCAGTTGCTAGCATCTGGATATAAGAGACACAGAAGCTGCAGCCCTGCTCTAGTTGCTGGGACAGACCACCACACACACACAAAGTTGACCAGGACTGTCTAGGTCCCAATAGCCACCCTTTGCTGTGCTGTCTTGCCCCTAGAGACACCCAGGTGCTCTCACACCCAGAGTCAGCTCTAGAGACCTGCTCACCATCTTGCTCCCAAGACCACATCTCCTCACCAGCTTGTCTGGCTTAGTCTTCACTGGTGCTCACACACACTTTCACAGACCTGCACTTGCTCCGGTTGCTATTACCACGGACACATGGGCCCTCCGCCCCATGGGATCTGACCCCAGTTGCTGCACAGACCCCCCCTAACACACACAGAAGAGCACACACCCACTCAGGGAAGAGCTGGAAAGGAATTTAACAAGCAGGACAGGCTGTGGTGAGCATGTGTGGGGCAAGGCCAGACAAGAGTACTGACCAAACTATTTACATGTGATAGCCCCTTTTAATTGCTTTTCCCTCCCTGTTTTCCCACTCCCGTTCCAACCAAAATCACCTAAACACTTCCCTTTTCTGACCATTAATTCCTGCCCTAAACACCCCATAAATCCTGTGTTATTCCAAACTGCTTTTCCCTTGCATCCCACAATGTATCCCACCTGTAGACAGCAACTCCTCTTAGTGTGAAAGATAATTTGTACAGTTGCTGCTGATGACTTCTCGTGATGGATTTTGCACCTGGATGCTGTGGCTGATGGCTCAGCTGTGACAGCTCTGGGAAGGGCTGGGCCAAGGTGATGGTTCCTCTGGAGTCCTCGATTCAGGTTCCCACCTGTCATCATGCATTCCTGTGCTTCTACAGGCTTATGCATATGGGCCCTGGATGGGTTGATGGCCCCTGTGATGGCCTGGGAGTAGCCCAGCAGGGTATAACTTGAGGTCCCCCCTCCTGCCACTGACTTTCTGAGCTCCTTTACGGGTATGCAAATGTGTTTTATCACATAAGCTAACAGTAGCAAGACACAAATAAAATGAGTCAATATAAAAGGTGTGGAGCAACTTCAGACCACCAGGCAATGAGCCAGGTGAGAAGAGAAAGAAGAACATGTTGGAAGAACAGGAAGTCCTGGAAGGTGTTCCGAGGAGCATTTAGAAAGACAAGGAATGCTGCGATACTAACCATGCATACACAAGATGAGCCCAGATTTCCGACTGAGATCTTGAAGATATCAACAGGAACAGATTAACACTGAAGGTTTTGTTTCCCTCGCTGCTCCCGTGCTCCCCCACACCTGACGTTCAGAGCCGTCCCTGCAGCGACCAGCATGGACCCAACAGTAAACAAACCTGACATGCTCGTGCTTGGGCTATCTATCACCAAGACAATTTCTTATAGTGGCACCCACTGAATTTCACAACTGCTATACATGACCATCTGCAACAGCGAGCCTCCTCCTAAATAATACCATCTCAATGTTCGGCTATTGCTGTGATTATAACATTACAGGCAGCCCTCCTTTCCCCAGTGCTACATGTATGAGGTACTTATTTAGGTATGTAGAAAAAAGTCTTCATCAACTGGCTACTTAAACTTATAAACCTTTGATTTTTCCAGTTACCCATCACAAAGTACATTAAGACAGTAATTTCACTGAATCAACCGATAACCAGGTACAATAACACGAATCCAACCACAGAATAAGATCCCACTGCCGAAGCAGACACTGTAAAGACTGGTTAAGCAAGTAATTTGCCAAACACCTGACTGTGCTGAGACTAACTTGAACAGGATGTTTACAGAAAAATGAAGCAAAAGAAGTTTTCCAGAATTTTCACATCATAAAGCTTGTTACATGATGACCAGAGACGTCAGATAAATATTATAAAAAAACCCTCATAATCTATTCTAAAAGGAAGAATACTTTCAGATGGGTTAATTAATTGGTGGCAACAAGGAACCTTTCATGTAATCACGGAAGCATTGTTAACAGTAATAAATTGCACCTTCCCTGAAGCAACATAAAATCAATGACTTAACAAGAAATTGTTAGAACAACAGTGATGCTTTAAGAAAAACTCTCTTTTGAAACTTATGAAGGTTGTAATGTGAAGGCCATTAAATTTTCATACATTTAATGAATGAGACATATTTGATGATATTGAGTTAGACCTATTATCTTGAGAACTAGAGTCTGTATTGTTGGATAATAGGGATAGAAATGCTTACATATCTTCCTGAGGAAAATATCTCGATTGATTAGGAAACCTGGTCAAGTAGCTAGTAAAAACTCAAAGTTCAATTATTCTTCCACCATACCTGGAATAAGAATTAGTCCTCAGGGTAATTGTAGGCAATAGTGTCCACAAAGCTCACTTTTTTTCAAAGGTGATGGCAGACTAGGTCCTCCTAGATTGAGATTTTCCTGTCCTCATCATGGGCCAAAGCCAGGGTTTGGGGTGTGGATGGCAGAAGACTAGTCACAGCCATTCTGTTTTACGTCCGAGCCTATGTATCTTATATACTGTGTAATATATTCACAAGACATATATATCATATTTGAATGCAAGATATGTAATATGAAGAAGGCTATTTTTACTAGAAATGTTATTTGGTGGGGAGAAGGGAGAGGAAAGAATTTACAACAAATTGTAAACTTTCTTATTGATGGAAAAAGTCCCCAACAAACTGTAATCACAATCTTCTGGAAGAAAATAGTCATACTGTTCCTCTAAGCAAGGTTTACTTCAAATTTACTGATATTTTATATGAATTCAACAGATGTAGAAAAAGATTCCAAGAGTAACCACTGGCACGACAAATTTCATGCTGCTTATTGATCTTTTGTTATAATTGGCAAATTGCTATAATTTTGCTATAAATGGTTCTTCTCTCTCATCAATATGAATCTAGATAACTTCCGAACAGTCATCTGGAAAAAATATATCAAAACTGAGCTTTGCTTCAGTATAAATTGACACAGACTTATATGAGGTAACTATTTTTATTACCCAGGTCACTAAGGATTTCTCTGATTGCTTTGGATGAGACACAGATTTTAACTTCCCCCAACCACATTTTTAAAAAATTAAGAAATTCCTTTGAAAATCTAGTCAGGTCACCACTTAGAGTTAACACTTTTCCTTGTCCTTCTATCCACTGGGGAGGGCAAGTATCATTAGGTCTGTTGTCCCAGCTATTTCTCCCCGCTGGCTTGTAATTAATTCTTAATGTTAATTATGGATAACTAAAATCTACTATTGAAGATTAAACATAGCCATCTTTTTAAAGACTAAGCCAGAGGTCATAACAACTGTCAATAGTTACACAAACATGATTAGTACTAATTTAGCCTTAAGTGCTAAAGCATCACTTAGCATATAAACTGAAGCAGTTTTTACACATAATTTAACCAGTAGGAGGTTTACCCTTTGGTGTTGCATAACTAGAAAGAGGAAATTCCTGCTGTGGCATCCTCCAGAAAACATTTCTTTTGATAGGGAATCATTGGTAGAACAGATGAAGAATTTGCCTTTTGTACTTAACAATGATATGACTTATAACAAACACACTCGAATGAGAAACATAGAAATAGGGAAAGCATGTTATCTAAAACTAAAGCTATATGCCTGAAAAACAACTTATCAAGTTTAAATTCATAATTATAGAACTTTAGACACTGTCCTGGAAAGGGAAAAAAAATAGGAGGATATCATAATGTGTGTTCACCTTACTATGACCAGGTTAGGATACATTAAAAGGCTATTCTCTGTGATTATTAAAATCAATAAAAATACATTTCCCACACTGACCATTAGGTTACATTGGTGTTAGGTAAGATTCAATTAATTACTGTTACTTTTTGGAAGCTTATATGGCTGAGCAGAGTTTAATCTGTCCCACAGAATTTTAAATTTGGTTAAGAAGAAATTAATAAGCAAATTTAATCCTCTACTAGAGGCAAAAATACATTTCCACAGAGGAAAACTTTGTGATGCCTTTTTCAGAATATCCTTGGCTTGATAAAACAAGTTGGCTAACAAATGGTGTGGAATATCATCTTGGGTAAAGTTTTCTCAAAACATTCTTCAGACATGTCTTTTTCTCATTTACACAATTTATGTAGCTACACTGTGAGGAATCTTATCAAAACAAGCATTAACCAACCTCACTTCCACATTGAGGTCTCAGAACTGCCTTATCAAAATTCCTGTCATCTGAAAAGCTCAACCTGATCAATGTCTTATAAAGCAGATTAATATATCGGATCATGCAACCTGCACACAGTCCAATTCACAACTTTAACATGTTACATGTCTTTATTATCATACTAAACAATTAGCAAAGACTTTGTTTTCTGAGGTATATCATACTGCTCCCATAACTATCCTACTGCGATTTTGATTTCACTGACAAATTATTATTGTAATATTCCTCAAAGATTTTCGTGTTTTCTGAGATTGCATTCCTTTCTACTTGCTCAACTCCAAATGCTTAACACAGATTGCTACACCTCAAAATCTTCACCTAGCTGAATTAGGATTCAAGATCTGAATATCCCTAATGTGAGGATTGCTCAGTTTTAGCTTTTCACATGCCAGCTTCATGGGAACTACTCCCCTCCCCTTGCCAGCAAAGGCTGAAGGACGAAAAGAGGAGGGGGAAAAATATTAATAAATAAAGCAAAATCCAGAGTAAGCCAATGTCTGGACAAAAATCTATTGAAATCTATTTTAAAATACTTAGGCTATAGCCTAGTGCTTTACACAAGAGTAGAATCCAGCATAACACCATTCTGGTCAAAATTTTCACCCACGTGATCTGGAAATTATTGCAGTTTCAGCCATAATTTGGGGGAGGTTTGAGAAAGGTGAGGTGAAGGAGGGAAGTGGACTTGAGCGGAAAGGAAGTGTAATGCTTTGGCCTCTACACCAACAATAAACTTATTAGAATAAAGCACTATAATACACCTACCAGTGGTCACTGTTGGTGTACTGCCTCCCATACGCCAATATCTGTGAGTTATCTGTTGCCAAACCCTGGCTGACCATCAAGAACAGATCTCTAAATTACTATGCCAATTACGCATCACAGTGGGTTTGCTATTGCTGGTCCATCTGCACAAATTATAACATAGGCCAGCTGCATCTGACTTTAAAAAAAAGTATCCAATGATGCTAAACTCAAGAATTCTCAAGAACAAGACCTTCTCTCCTTGCTAGCTTCACTTTCATCAGATCCAAGTTCTTTCTTATTATTAGCTAAATTGTATCTTTCCAGACTGCTTCACATGGGTGGAAAACATGAGTCTTTAAACCAGCTGGAATTCATGGCTGTGCCCCAGATATCCAACAGCAACCCCTGCTTCACCATGGACCAGTAGACTCTCAGACCCTCAGACCCTTCTTGTCCCATGTAACAAACTGTTTTAACTACTGTTAACAAACAAGAAAATATTTGCTGCAAACAACTTCTTTTAACTACACAGGCACATTTTGGAAAAGTCCATTTTGTAACAGGTTTGGCTTTCCTGAAACTCTCTGTATAAGCTCGAGTGTTTTTTAATCAAATTGACACAGGATATGAAAACTCTTTTAAGACCTCTATCAAGTCATCAGTATATCATTAACAAAACCATCTCCATTTATTTTAAAACAAAACCTGTATGTGACCTAACATCTAACACCACAGTGCTATAGCAAAAGGGAGAAGTGGAAGAGTCTTCTCAGCCACATGAATGAAAAAGTAAAATTAAATATAAATAATCAGCTTTTCCTCCTTTTACTAACTTGGTGCCAGAAAACTCATCCCATCTCAGCAGAGACCTTGGCATGGATCCTGTATAAAATCATAGCATTCAGTTTCACATGACTAGGTCAAAAAGCTTTTCTTCATGTTGCAATATTCAGCAGGTAATTGATTTGAGCTGATTTACATTTTAAGTTTTACAGTGAGACTAGTGAACACTCTGTGTTAGGAGTTTCACAGATGAAAACTAAAGACAACACTCCATCCATTTGTGAATTATCTATGAACACATTTGAGCTTTACAAATTGGTTTGATATTCAGATTTATATGATGAAAGGTCCAAGCAGATAGATCTGTTTGAACAGAAAATTACCCAGAAGAAACTGTACGTAACAAGACCTATACACACCACTCAAAGCAAAGGTGGTGTTGAGGGGAGCCCTCTCATTTCACTGGCAGAGAAAATGAGAATCATTCCTGTATGTGACTTTCCAATGGGGGTGGCAGACAACACTAGCGCCAAGCAGGGGAGGTCTTTACTGACTTTGTGGCATTCCTCTGAGCAAGCTAAGAAACTGTTCTCATGAGAAGAGACTCACCACATCCCAAAGCTGTAAATCTCAGCTACAGCCTAAAGGGTGTTAGAAAACATGAGAGCTTATGCAGTGCTTCAGCTAATTTTCTACTATACCCAGCCGAACTGAAATGAAAGTCTTCTAAAATTAGGCTCCTATACCACTTAACTTTTGAAAGTTAAACTAGAAACATGCATATGGTCTCATCACAGAATACCCTGGTGACTGGGAGACGTGACTTATTCAGGGACAGAATAGTCTGCTTCTATACACACCCTAAGAGGAGTGAAGTCCTTACACACAGCATATGCATGAGTACATGCACATGAACATAAGAGTCTATATGCATGACATACTGTCACAATTAGGATAATATCACAAGCTACTGAGGTTCATCATGAAGTTGTGCAAGAGGAATAACAGAAATACTTTTACAGCAAAGCTGGCGCAAAAGGAAAAAGAATATCCAAAATAATGTACAGCTTGTTAAAATCAGAGGCACAGTAGGACAAATACTCAGAAAATCCTGATGTGGTTCTTTTTAGTAATTCTTTGTACCCTAACTTTCGTGTCACTTTTTATATTACTATCTTTGCATAACACATTTTTCCATTTTCTCCCTTTCCCACCATCATATCATGGTATCATGACTGCCTTCTGAGTACACAAAATATCCCCCACCTTTTCTTCCCAACACCAGTTGCCTTCCCTTTAAGGTGTTTGCTAAGAAGAAGAGATCTCCCACTTGATAACACTCACAGGAACAAAGACCAATGATGGTGTCTTTGCACAGTATTTTACACAGAGTCCCTATATTCTTTTGTTTCTGTAGAACTGGATCATTCCCTTGTCTTTTGCCTTTTTCATATGCTGTCAGCTAAATATTTTCTCCAATCAATACGCCAGCTTAGCATATGCATGGCTTCAATGGGTCTTGAAAACACCTTGCCTGACCCAAGCTTTCTGATGTTTCTCCCTACAATGTTTCAACAGAAATTCTCTAGTAGTTTGTTGAAAAGATGTGTAAACATATACATATATGTATATATACACATGTATATATAGGTAGCATTTTTAGAACAACTTCTCTTTTTAGATTCTCAAACAGAACAAAAATAAAGCAGCACAGCATCAGTTCAGCTTACCTGGTTGCACTGCTTGAGTTCACACAAAGCAGTATAATTGCACAACAAGAAGCCAACACATCCTACTATCAGATCTGAGTTGCTGAATCATTCCTGTATGTTTAAAGAGATTTATTGCTGAAAAGTTTTTTTGGGGGACAGAAAAGGTGGCACTGAACCCAGATATGGGCTGAGTTTGCTTTTGTTTGCGTTCACAAGGCTAACCAATGACATCCTTTTGCTTTCCCCTCCCACCACGGGTAAATGGGTTTTTATGTTAGCCTCACATGATGAAAAACAATATTGTATACTCAATCTTTCTGCAAAATAAAAAAAACACGCAGCAGACTGTATTTTTTAAAAGTACTCTCTTCCCCGGGAAGTGGAAAAAATCCAGCCATCTTCCAAGGATATTTAAAGAAAGGAGAAGTGACAGGAGGGTGTGGTGGAATGAGCATCGGAACATAGAGCCTAATGAATGAAAAGTCATCTGATAGTATCCCACACTGAATCATGGCATATAGGGTAGCAGTCCTTGCAGTACAGAATTTTGCTAAGGAAAACATTTGGAAAATGGGAAAACTGGAAAATCAGGATGAAACAATGAAGATGCCAGTCCAGCACTTCAAGTTTGGTACAACCTTACTCGCATGAATAATCTTATTAAAGATCCATATCCTTTTGTTCACAATCTTTTCTGAGAGACTGACAGATAAATAGGCCTAGGTCACTTGAATACTATAACTACATATTTTCAAACTAAAGAATAAATAAATACAGACTGAATAGCACTTTTCCACCATTCTTTTGTACGAATGTTCGAAAAGCATACTATTTTCATTTACAAGGCATGATAAAAAGGGACTCCTCACACAAAATACTGAAGGAAGATAGTAGTAATTGCACTTTGACTGTACTTTAAATACTTATTGGCATAAGAAGAGAAAACCCATTAAAAGTTTATTACTATCGGAGATTGCTGATTTTCCCTAATTATTGTATTTAATAATGCAACAACTACCCAGCATGATATGCATGTTATTTTATGTAACATAGTTCCAATAATTAATCTCTAAAAGCAGTATGTGTCCCTCTAATGGGATTGGATTCATACATTTTGTTGAGATTGCTAGATGACCAGGACCTACAAATATTAAATTGATAAACATTCTCTTTAGGAAACTATTGCGCTTATTATTGCACTAGGAGTTTGATTTTTCCTGGAACTGAAACATTCACAGACACAGCTCTGCTAGGAGGCAAGTGGAACAAAAGACTAAGCTCAAGTTTGCGGGGACCATCTAGGGATGCCCCAAAAGCTTTGACAGACAGGTTCCAATTGATTCAACCTATCTTTAAACATTTAAGCAGTCATTTAACATATTCCAGCTCCCACTTGCCTAGATACTCCATCTGAGGTGGTTACTTCTTCCCCTGCCACGGCAAAGAGTTCCCTCAATTCTCACCCTAACATCAAAGTTTACTGGCCTGGGGAAATGTGTTTCTGCTTATATTCGTTGGGGTAGACCTTGCGAAGATATTTCCCCGCCTGTTTCCTTTCCTACAGGTCAATAAATCTTACACAATGGCAAGCCAGCCACCTTAAACCTTCATAGGATGTCACTGTAACTAGGCCAACAATAATGTCACAGTCTTGAATATTGCTTGCCAGCATGTAGTTATGACTTATACTTGCCCTTGTCCTCAACTATACCCTCCGCCTTGGTAGCTAGAGGGATATCATTACTGCTTTGCACTATCCACTCTTTTTACACTGCTGGATATATTTCTCAAGTAGAGACTAAACCAGCTCGATTACCTTCTCCTCCTAATTTGCCTTAATTCAGCAACAAAATGGACTGTATAGAGACTTATGTATGCATTTCTATTTTAAACAACCCCACCACCATAAACCTAGGATGCCACAATAGTGTACTGTGCTGTCCGGTTTATATTTTACAAAAAAAGATAAAATACAAAATAATGAACAATGTTGACCTTTAAAAAATAGTGTAGAAATACAATCCTTCAGTTCACAGCAATGTGTCTCAATGTGCTTACAATTCAGACAGTAGTATTTAGTGCTTTTTCCTTTTAAGTGCATCTAAAATGGAAAAGATTGTATAATAAACTGTACTGCATACTTTCATTTTATTTTCTATAAAGACAAATTATAATAGCTTAACTACAGTAAAATACATAGTAGTTAGGTGTTTAAAATTAATTTCTTGTACTTGGTATTGCATACTTATAGCTTCTCAGTTTGTTTAGATTAAATAATTTTAATGCTGAACTCAGCACACACAGAATGTTATTAACCATGGGAATAAATATTTGGACGCTGAGGTTTTAAAAATTGCATCAATGTTATTATTCTACTTAATAATAGCTTTTTCATTGTAATTTAAAAAGCAGTTTATCTTACAGTTAAAGTAATAAAATGTAACTATATAAAATAAAAAGCCCTTCTACAAACCACTGATTTAATTATAGAGATCGTTGTGAACGAGCTTTATGATTCTATTTTTGCATTGTATTTTTTTTATTTGCATGCCTATTTATTTATATATGCATGCAGATTATACACATATATATATGTGCAGAGAGGCGTGTGTGTGTGTGTTTTAGTAAGTAATTCAGGTTGCATTGCCATGCTGTTTAGGTTAAAGTTTTCAGCATGCTGTATTTCAACTGTTAGAAATAGTTTGTAAGTGTTCTGAATTCCCAGATATCTAAAGAAACAAGTTAAGTAGAAGTGATGCAGTTCTACTGTAATGGGGGGATGTGTGATTAAAAAAAAATAAAAAAGAAAAGAAAAAAAAAGGCACTTATAAACTGAACTGATTTGCCAATTGATTTTCCAGACTTTCTTTTCTAAGCAAAAACTTTGCTTGACTTTGCAAGAAGGGCATCTGGATACACATGACTTTTCTACCACTTTTTACTTCCAGTATATAGTCCAAAGAGTGGACGCCTCATGGCTGAAGACCTGAAGGGGGAGCAGAAAGAAAGGTGTGGAAAAAAATGTGAAAATCTCTTACCTTCCCATTCACACATTTGAAAACACAACAGATAAAAAAATAATCTCCGCACTAGGAAAGAAATTCACAGCCCACCTTAGTCTGAAGGCAATGTTTGCCTCACAGCATGAGGGAACACTGGCAACATTCATTTACTCTTGCTGCTTTTGATCCACCATCCACCAAAGTTTGTTAGCAGCTTTTTTTCTCCAATGCACTATTTTAAATCACTGCAACTACCTTGCCCAGTTCTAATAGATCATGCCTAGAGGAGAAGCTGTCCTCTCAAATCCCTCTATACCAGTAGAAATAAGATTAATTTTATAGTAAATTTTTCAAGTAATCCAAAACTTAAATGACCACACATGCTAGCTGATTTCTCTCAGTTTCTTGAGGCTGGTTCTCTCCTATGAGAGAGAGAATCATTCAAGGCTGGCTTTCTCCTTGGTGGGAAGGAAGTTTTGTATGCCACACTGTTTTATGAGATGTTCTGTTGAATTTATATCACAAAAATAACATATTTAGGATACGATAAACCAACTGTGCCGAGATCTGAATATTGTCCTCATCAGCACTGTACTGAAGTGAATTCAAAGGGTGATCTCTTCAACCTGTAGCATTGATGGCCTACAAAGTCAACATATGTGACAGCCTGACACTCCCACATCCACCACTTGTCCTTTGGGACAAGTTCCTGTTGGGAATACCTTGCTCCTGCAGGAGTGCCTGCAGAACTGCTTCCAGTTCAAAACAAAACAAAAAAAAGAAAAAAATTAATTTTATTACCTCAGCTTATCCTGCAGCCTTACAGGTGGGTATTTGTCTGCAAGTATATGTCAGCACTACTGACGGACCAAAACATTTTAGGACAGTTAGGTCACTGAACATATTTTCTAGTATATGCAAGGACCTATACCCTTACCTTACAGTCAGTCCACTCATATTTTAAGATAGTTGTCAGGAAGGGAGAGAAGGTGGGTGTAGTTTAGTTACATTTTAAGCTCTGGAAAACAAGAGAACAATTAAAAATGGCTTCTAATTCTTCTCAGCTGTTTCCAGTATTGTGAGGTGCATCCCTCTCAAAAAGGCTAAGTTGAACTACAAGTGAAAGAACATGCGTTATTGTAAGAAACAGAGTTGATTTCAGAAATGTTAAAACTTAAACTTCTGTTGAACATCACACTGGTTTCATATATACAGCAGAATTTTATTCCAGCTTATTGCTTCCTTACCTTATTTGGCTCTCAAGAGTATATTTAATAATTTTAAATCAAATGAGAATTTATATTTGGTAAAATTAAGCAACTTCAGTAAGTGTTTAAATGACAAAGCACTGGATGTTGTTGGTAAAAAAAACAAATCAAGAAAATTAAATTTTAGTTGACCCTGAATTACCTTTAACTCACATTTTACTGTCAGTACAGCAGTTTATCCTGCAGACTAAGAATACTGGAACATCCAAAATATGATAGCAGGCAACTTCTTTGTACTGAGCAAAAGAGAAATAAAGTCTCCAAGACTGTTAAGAGCACTTTCAGACAGACAACCTAAAGTGCAGTCAATCTTTTTCCGGTCCTGTATTTCAGTTCCAGAAACACTTAAATGCCTCTCACATTTACCTAACTTATATACCAGAACACTTCCCCGCTATGTTTTATGAACAAAGATCTTTCTTAAACAGATAAGCACCACAATTTGGCATGCAGGCTGAGACATTTTTGAAGGCTGAACTACTCAGTTAAATACCACTACCCCCATTAATGCTCTTTGAATGGGTCTGAGTGACTGGTTTTTGTATCTTTTTTCTATACCTTTTTATCTAAGGGAAAAGCTATATATGCTGTTGCAAACTGAACCTGGAGTAATAAAAACCAGCTGCATATACAGAAGTGTTCATGCTGCAGTATAACTGTCATTTGCACATATAGAATCATAGAATCATTTAGGTTGGAAGAGACCTTCAAGATCATTGAGTCGAACCATTAACCTAACACTGCCAAGTTACCACTAAACCATGTCCCTCAGCACAACGTCTACATATATTTTAAATACGTCCAGGGATGGTGACTCAACCACTTCCCTGGGAAGCTTGTTCCAATGCTTGATAACCCTTTTAGTGACAAAATTTCTCCTAATATCCAATCTAAACCTCCCCTGATGCAACTTGAGGCCACTTCCTCTTGTCCTGTCACTTGCTACTTTGGAAAACAGACCAACCCCCACCTCTCTACAACCTCCTTTCAAGTAGTTGTAGAGAGCAATAAGGTCTCCCCTCAGCCTTCTTTTCTCCAGACTAAACAACCCCAGCTCCCTCAGCTGCTCCTCGTAAGATTTATTCTCTACACCCTTCAGCAGCTTTGTTGCCCTTTTTGGACACACTCCAGCACCTCAATGTCTTTCTTGTAGTGAGGGGCCCAAAACTGAGCACAGTATTCGAGGCGCGGCCTCACTAGTGCCAAGTACTTCCCAAGTCCTGCTGGCCACATTATTCCTGATACAGGCCAAGATGCTATTGTCCGCCTTGGCCACCTGTTCACACTGCTGGCTCTAATTCAGCTGGCTGTCTTCCCCAACTGGTTGTGTTGCATGGGGTTGTTGTGACCCAAGTGCAGGACCCAGCACTTAGCCTTGCCGAACCTCATACCATTGGCCTCAGACCATAGATCCAGCCTGTCCAGACCCCTCTGTAGACCCTTCCTACTCGCAAGCAGACCAACAGTCCTGCTCAAC
>VYZM01003379.1:6394-51552 GCA_013398915.1 Dromas ardeola
GTTGACCCACTCCTCCAGCCTGTCTAATTCATTCGGGATGGCAGCCCTGCCCTTGAGCCTATTGACTAGTTCCCCAGTTTGGTATCATCTGCAGTGCTGATGAGAGTGAGCTCAGCTCCTCCAGGTCACTGAGAAAGTCTTTTAACATAACAGTTCCCAGAGTAGACCCCAGTGGCACCCAGCTTGTTGACTTCTTAATCACTACCTTCTGAATCTTACCATCTAAGCTGTTCTTTTACCCTTCAAGTTGTCCATCCATCCAGACTATAATGTCCTAACTTAATAAGACATAAGAATATTGTTAGGGACAATGTCAGAAACCTTGCTAAAGTCAAGGTAAATTACATCCACTGCTCTCTACCCATATGCTATCCCCAAATCCCAGCATTTCAACATAGAAGGCAGTCAGGTGGGTCACGTGTGATTTGCCTTTGGTCAGCTGGTACCCTGCCAACTGTTTCCAGTCACTCATTTCTCTTTCAGTTGTCCAGAAATGTTCTGTAGGAGTAACTCCATGATTTCCCCAGAGACTGAAGTGAGACTAACTGGCCTGTAGCTCCCCAGACATCTTTTGGCACTTTTTGAAGATGGATGAAAAACTTGCCTTTCTCCAGTTCTCAGGGACCTTCCCTGTTCTCTATGATGTTTCAAAGATGATGGAGAATGGCCGTTGAGGGCATAGTCCAGCTCTCTCAGGAGCCTTGGAGGCACCCATTGGTTCCCATGGCCAATATCTTCCCAGTAACTCCTGACTTGATCCACATTTACTGCTGGTTGTTCCTCTCCTCCTTGATCTCTTTCTGAAATCAGAGAGGCCTGAGACACATTATTTGTGAAGACTCATGGAAAGAAGACATTGCGCATCTCAGCCTTATCTTTGTGTGCAGTCACTAAATCACATGCAGTTCAGTGGCAGTACAATATTTTCCTTGTTCAGTCTTTTAATAGTAACTCAGTGGTTAAAACACTTCTTGCTGTCCTTGATATTCTTGGCAAGTCTCCACTCCAGTTGAGCTTTGGCTTTCCTGACGCCAAGATCATATGTCTGGGCAATGTTTGCAACTTCCTTCACTGAAGCCTATTCCTGTCCCCACCTCCTGTATGCTGTCTTTTTGCACTGAATAACAGTTATGAGTTCCCTGCTTAGTTAAGCTGGAGCCCTGATACGGCTGCTTATGGTCTGGTTTTGTACTTGGGAATGCTGTCCTTGAAGTCCTGCCAGGTTTCCTAGGCTTCTTTGCCCTTCAAAGCTACCTGCCATGGCACCCCACACACCGGTTTGCTTGATATGACAAAGTCTGCTTTACTAAAGTCCAAGACCTGTAAACTGTTGCTCTCCTTCCTCATTCTCTTCAGGATCTTGAGCTCTTCGTGGTCAGTAAAGACAAAGCAACCATTAATTAACACTTCCCCAGCTACTTCTTCCCTGTTTTTGAACTGCAGATCCTGCAGTGCCCACCAAGAGCATGCATCAAGAAGTTTTCCCCAACAGCCACCAGAAAATCCTCTGACTGCTTGGGTCCCTTGTTGTTCTTTGAGGAGCTGGCAGGGAGGTTACAGACACCCTCAGGAACCAAAGTCTGTAGTGCAGACTCCTAAGGGGTTTTTAAAGATGTCACAGACTTTCTCACTCAGATTGGGTGGTCTGTAACAAGCTCCCACTACAATGTCAACTTTACTGGCCTCTCTGCTGACCCTGACCTGTAAGCTCACACCCAGACTAATGTTCATCACATACAACAGCCCCATACACCGAGGCTTCTCCTGCTCATAGAGAATAATGTCCTCCCTCACGTCCCTTCGCTGGCTATTGTTCCTGAAGAGATTATATACCTTTGCAGCACTCTAGTTGTGCAAGCTGGGTCAAGACATATTAGTTGTTCCAACACTGGTTTAGTTCCTCCTGATTGTTTCCTGGGATGCATTCATGTGTGTACCAACACTTGAGACAGGCGTACTTTCATTTTATTTTATCATTCACGAAGTCACTCTTGTTCTCATCACCCTGCACCCTTTCTGCTTTCCGCTTCTTTCCAATTATTGCCTCAGTTAACTGTGGTTTTAATGTCCCAACCCTGATCTTCCTGGGTTAATGCTTGACTCAGGAGGTTGGCCAGCCTGCAGGTTAAGATGGTCTTGTTCCACTTTGTCAAATGAATGCCATATATCCCAGCATACTGTATAATGTTTTCCAGTTAAACTCTTAAAAACAGTGTATTAAATGTCTATCCCCTGAGCAAATTGACAGATTTTTCTTATAAATATATGCATACATTTTAGAATACACATATATATATATAAAGTTACATCTTTCATCTGTTCCTTTCATCTGCCTTTCAGAATTAAATACTTAGGGAGATACTATAACCCAAAATGTTACAACTGAGCTTCAAGAGACTTGCAGTGAGATCCTGGTTTTATTAAAGGTATTTTTTTGATACCAGAATCATTAGTTTATTCTTCCTAATTTGACTTACTACCTAAGAGTAAGAGTACTAAGAACATGTTAAAATGTTATTTTACCTTACTTTGCAAAGATAACAGAGTTGGCCATGAACAAGCTGGGACTCAATCAACTCAACGATACCAATGGACTATCAATCTGATATTGAAGACTACTGAAGACTGAAAGAATTTGTCTTTTGACCTTAAGCTTTCTTCTTTTTATCATTCCTACTGTCATTAACAGCAGACAAACAGAAAATGCCGAAGTATTCACATAATATTATTTATATGTATTAAGTAGACAAGGCAATGCTTAATTTTGTAGGAAGTCTGTCAAAATGGCATTGTATGATTGAAAAAATGTTAGCTCTGCTTTTCAATAAATAATTTTTTAACAATCATTTTGGTTACTAAAAGCACATTAAGCAAGCTTGGACTGCTTATTTTGGAGCAGCTTGGTTACCCCTACCAAACACCCTGTCATGATACAAAGAAACACACTTTTTAAAGCATCCTATATTCAGTCATATTCCATCTCTTGTCATTAAAATCCCTGGCGTATTAGCATTTGCATTATTATAGAATGAAATACCCGTGAAGCTGCTTCTGGAAAATTTAAATAGCCCCAGAGAGGCAAAGAAATATTTTTCTGGGATTTCTTGGAACCAGAATCTAAACTGTCTTTACAAAGACAAGGATTAAAATCCCCTGAAAGCATAAAAAAGTGAAAAAAATTTTGATAATAGACATTAATGAAATTTTTTGATGATGACAAAGTAACGGGACAGCAAGCTTAGTGTTATTTTTCCTAACTTCTGTGTTGTAACCTTATGAATTTATTCCTTTATATCAATCTCTGCCTATTAAAGTGAATACATTCTTCAGTGCTGAAATAGGTACTCTTCTTTCTTCTCACTCATGTTGCTTTTACTGAGTCAACCACAGGTTCTCCGAGGCAGAACTCAACTGAAGCAAATCTTCAGGAAAAATAAAAAAAAAATTAAAAAAAGAGTTTCATTGATAGCTGAAAGACATATTTCTGGCTCTTGTAGAAGCTATCATGCCTATGGAGTTTTCAGATGTTACTCTGAATTTCTTATAGATCTGCATTTTCTACATTTTTTCTGAGCAATAGAATCCCTTTATGAGCTTTCCTAGTGTCTTGTAATTTAGTGCTCATTTTATTTCTCGAACATGATTGCAAAATGGCAACTAGAATGCTACACAGTGTGTTTAAAGTGATATCACTCACTTTGTCATTATTTGTGCCTGGGAAAATGTCTTTCAGATTTTATTCAGTTGTTCACTTCTTATCAATGCATCTTTAGTTTCTTTGTGCTCTAAGACAAGGTATTCACATTTTACCTACCACATGCCTATATTCTTCATTTACTCAATATGCTCAATGGAATCTGTATACTTCCTTCCTTTCCCTTATTTACTTCTGCTTATTTCAGCTTAACTTTCCTGAGACATATGTCTACCATTTCTTACTGTCAAACTGAATGTTACGGCTTATTGTTTTATATCAGATAATTGCTCTTTCTTGCCTCCTACTTGGTAAATAAAAATGAACATACACACACACCTGCACATACACAGGCACACAACCAATATTTTATTGTTCATCTGGATCATTGTAACAAAAAATTCAATTAATTAAATAGTTATCAAAAGTTCACTCTTGTCAAAGTTTTACTGTAGTTTTGATATAAAAACAGGTGAAGAATTTATTTCCCTAAGCACAAATCTGTGGACTTAATGTGGAGTTCTGTAGTGAGTTGACATTTGCTGGCTGCCAGTTGCCCATCTAGCTGCTCTGTCACTCTCCTTCATACACAGGACAGTGGGAAAAAATAAGATTAAAAAGCTCATGGGTTGAAGAAAAGGGGGGAAGATCACTTAAAAGTTACCATGATGGGCAAAACAACCTCAACATGGGGATAATTAATTTATTTTTTTACAAATTAAAATAGAGCAAGATGGTGAGAAACAAGACAAAACCGAAAACATCTTTTCTCCACTTCCCCCTTTCTCCAAGGCTCAACTTCATTTCTTCATTTCTAATTTCCTTATCCCCACTTCCGAGTGGTGCAGGGGGATTGGGAATGGGGTGTTGTGGTGAGTCCATAACGGTTTGTCTCTGTTGTTCCTTTCTCTTCACACTTTCCCCCTGCTTCAGCATTCGTCCTCTCTATGGACTGTAATCATTCAGGAGAACTTTGTTTCATCATGGGTCCTCCACCATCTGCAGTTCCTGTCAAGGGAACCTGCTCCAGAGTGGTCTCTCCATGAGCTGCATCTTCCTTCAGGAAATAAACACCTGTCCTGGTATGGTCCTCTCTGTGGGCTGCAGGGAAATACCTGTGCCCTCCACTACTAAAACCTTGCCACCTACACAACATACAAGCTTGTTCTGCTAGCAAAGTCAAAATTTGGGAAGTGCAAGAATTTGCAAAGACAGTGTCTATTAAGTACAATATAAGTATATTTAATTATCCTCAAATTCTGTGTGATAAAAAAGACATTTTATATATTTTTCCATTATGGATATCAAATGTTTCTACTGATAACACATAAGACTTCATCTTATCTCTTAACTTATTATAACTTCTATTGCCGTTGTCCTCTCTGCTCCTCCCAGTCCTTTTGCATTTAAAATTTTTATAGAATCATGGAATGGCTTGGGTTGGAAGGGACATTTAGAGATCATCTCACCCAACCCTCCTGCCATGGGCAGGGACACCTTCCACTAGATCAGGTTGCTCAAAGCCCCATCCAACCCATTGGAGCACCTTGAATGCTCCAATTATGGGGCAATCACGGCTTCTCTGGGCAACCTGTTCCAGTGTCTCACCACATTCATCATAAAAATTTCTTCCTTATGTCAAATCTAAACCTTCCCTCTTACAGTTTAAAATTTTTGCCTCTTTTCCTGTCACTACAGGCCCTGGTAAAAAGTTTTTCTCCATCTTTCATATATGCCCTCTTTTTATATTGAAAGGCTGCTGTAATGTCTCCCCAGAGCCTTCTCTTCTCCAGGCTAAACAACCACATCTCTCAGCCTTTCTTCATCGGAGAGGTGTTCCAGCCCTCTGAACATTTTCATGGCCTTCCTCTGGACCCACTCCAACAAGTCCATGTCTTTCTTATACTGGACACCCAAGAACTGGACACAGTACTCCAGGTGAGGTGTCACAAGAGTGGAGTAGAGTGGGAGAATCACCTCCCTCAACCTGCTGGCCACGCTTCTTTTAATCCCAGGATGCATCCCAGGATACAATTGTCTTTCTGAGCTGTAAGTGCATACTGCCGGCAAGTCCAAAAACAAACTAAAGACCAAACAATTTATAACCAAAAGCAAACACAACAAGCTTAAAAAAATATTATACTTTTTGACACTATTTTTGTTCTGTACTCTGGTTTTATGCTTAAGCCAAAAGGAAAACTATTTCCTCTCAAAAATGTTTCCTTACTAGTTCCATTACTGGAAAAGCTCTCTGGTTTTATAATACCCAAAATTACCATTTTTAACTAAGTGTTCAAAAAGAATAGCATAATCTCAAAAAGAATACAAAGCTTGTTCTTCTCTCTGATTACTGAACTCTTACATCTGTCATCAATAAGAAAGAACTTAAAGAGAAAATATCCAGACCTTAGTGCTGATTTAACACTATAAATCTTCCATGAGCACTTATGACAACCCCATTATTGCCAAGTCAATTCATCACGATTAATTTTATTGCAAAGAATAACAAATGAATTAAAAATGATTAAACAATGACTTTACAATCTTAACTAGTAAGCTTTAAATACAATCAGACATAATTTTAGGAAGTGAATCTGTAATAGATTTCTGTAATTAAAATCCTAACTACAACTGCTTTAGCTTTCATAATAGAGATGCATTCTTATAGGATATGAATAAACTACAGCTGTTAAGAATTAAGTATGTGCACCTGAGGAGTTCTTAAGTGCATTTAATTACGTGGCAACTCTGGACATACATAAACCAGTAAATGCTCCTTTCTTTGCCCCCTGTGCGCCATTTCTGCTGCATTTATATAATGGAGAATAAGATGGATTGATGGCTTTTGCATGGGAGTAGTTTACACATAGAACCCACATTCCCCTGTCTCCCATCCCATCCCATAATTTCAACTCTAATGACATAAGTTTCTGTTAGCCTTCCCTAGCTATATTTTCACTGGGGATTTTTGACCATATTAATTACACTTTATGTCTTTCCTAGATCCGGCATGTTTTTAGTCTTTTTCAAGAAGCAAATACAAAGCTTTAAAGAAAATACTACGTCTACTCGCTAAAATGTTAATAACTTTATACCTAAAATTCCATAAAAAATGTCAGTAATGTTCTGGGAACTTTGTTCACTAGAAATGTCATTGGAGACATAGTATTGTGAACAAATTTATTTCTTCATAAGGTAAGTCATATAGATCATCACAAATCATGCATTGCTCCTCTTTGCCTTGAGTCTATATTTAAATATACGATTTTCTGGTAAGCCTTACTAGCAGAGGAAGGGCTAATAAGTAGACCTGACATTTTGAGGGAATCTTAACTATCTATCTGGATTCGTATATCAAACTAGCCAGAAAAACTCTGGTTTTACTCTCATTCAATTTCTCTAGTAATCTGTTGTTTTTGTGATATAGGTGATGGAAGTACTGCTGTTTCACCTGCCTTATAAATCAAGATCTGGTGGAGACACCCTGGCTTTCTGCAAGATAATATGGTTTCTTATGAGGCATCACTCCTTGTTTTACTTACTGATGCTTGACAAAAAAATGCATCTTCTTGAAAACTAATTCATATTACTCAGGATACTGCAGATCTCGTAATAAACAAGTTGCCCTTCAAATGCTGAAGGCTTCCTCATTAAAATCTAAAATCACTTCTCTCTCCCTTTCCCAACCAAAACCCAAACTGAATCATAATGTTTCAATTGCTCTGGTTAATATTCCTCTGATTAAAAAAGTGGTGTACAATTCCCCAACATAAGAATAATCTTTTTTTCTGTGTTTGTATGACACAGTATTTAGGGTAGGGAAGTTAATATAAATATAAAAATTAAATTATTTTCTACAAGTGGAAAATAATTAGCTGTTTTCTTGTGACCCTTCTCGTTTGGAAACTTTTTCATGATATTAAAACAAAAAACAAAAAAAAACACGAAACCAAACCAAAAACAAAGATCAAAACCTAAACAAACCCCCCTCCCCATTTTAGTTTTTAGCCATTTCATAATTGCTAGCTGGCAGCTTCTGCTGAAAAATGAGTGAATACTCTTAGTCTTTACCTTATTTTTCTATAAATACTAGATACCTGTGCAATTATCTGAAGACATAACCACCAGGAGGCACCTTTAAATTTGTGAGTGTATTTATTCCAGTGTAAAACTTCACTTGAAAGAAAGTTCCACTTCTGCCTTTGGCACCTGGCAGCTCAAAATCTCTCTCATCTCTAAACCCCACTGAGAACTGTGAAGCAGGAATTCCTCAAACTACCTCACTTGAAGGAATCAATCCAGCAAGTGTCACAAGGTGACACATACCTTATGTATTGTGGTCACACTCCAGAGGCCGCGAACTCACCTCTGAAAGATCAGTGAGAAATGTGTTTATATGGGGTCCTGAAATACACAAACATAAGCCTGGAGTTTGAATATTGCGCCTAGGTGATTTTCTCCACTTATGAAGCAAAGAGTTCTGTGAGGGAAATTAGCACCATACACAGCTTTTGTCAAAATGTTATTTCATATTTTATTCCATACATAATTTCCAGTCATTTATAATAGTGTGTATTAAATATTCACTATGTCAAAAAAACATATTGTATTATTTCTGTTAAGGGGGTGGGAACTGTGAACAGCTGCTTCACAGGTAGCCGTGTGCAGTAACCCCAGGTAGAACTCTAACTTTCTGAAACACTCTGAAAATACTGAATTCTGGCCTTTGCTAGAGAAAAAGAATAATGAAATGCAGGAAAAGGCTGTTTACTTTGATTCAACATCCTTTAGCTCCATTACATAGAAGCCCTTGATGTGCTTTAACCTGACAAACACTTCATAACAGAGTAAAAATGTTGTCAGGTGTAATTATCATTCTTGAATAGGAACAAATGAGGCAATAACTATTTTGAGGTACAATAGACATGGACTCATTCAGTGAAGAGAATCTTTGGTTATAAAAAAAATAATCAATGTGTAGCTTCAGAAATTCTAAACAATACTTAAGAAATCACAAATAAATGAGGACTCGTATTGATTACTTACTCAAATTGTTCAATTCCACGGACTTTAAATGTTATCCAAATGGGAACCTTTTTTTTTTTTTAGATTTGGGAAAAAAATAATCCCTGCATGCTCTGAACTACAGCTGAAAAGATTTGTCTCTGCAGTGGAGTTAGAAGCACAGGCTCTATATGACGAGTTCAGATCAATTATGCTATAACTGAGTGAAGTCTGCAATGCGGACAAGACCTGTGTGGGGTATTCAGCAGTTCAAGGACTGAACCATCCAATTTGCTGAAGATAATGAAATGTGTCATAACCATTCCCACTGCAAATGCTCATGTGGAGAGGATTTTTCATTGATGACAAACATATGGACTGACAAAGGGAGCAGGTGTGAAATTGACTTAGTTAAAGCAGACCTTCAAATCCAGGCTAACTTCTCTTTGACATCTCAAACTAGTCTCAGTTCTGCCCTAAAAAGAAATCACACCACACTTAGGGTCACAAATAGTCATCATAATCATACTTAGCGCTTGCACAGGACTTTATGTTTTCAAAGCCTTGTACAAATTTGCATTTCCATCTAATTTGTATGCGGTCTTGCAATTGACGCACCAAACAAGCACTGAAACTGTACACTCTTTTCAGAGCACCAGGGCTTCATTTATGTACCATTTTTGGATGAGAATGAAGGGTGAGAAGCGGGTAAGAAGGAAAGCTTGGTTTCAGATGGGAGCTGCCAGTCCCTCCTGTTATCTATCAGCTCAGCTTCAGTAAGAGCAGGAATTTCTGGAGTTAGTACTCTTCTCCTTTTAGGGGTGAATTGGGAAGAGACATTGGTTCCTAACTCATCCTCCTCCTACCATACATCCCCTTGGAGGGAAGGAAGATAGATAGGGTGGTAAAGAGAGATATCACAATGCTAGTTACAGAGTTGAACAGGGAACACAGGAAGTCTTGGATGTTAAATATAGAAAACAAAATCTTGAACAGGCTAAAAGAGCAAACCAGGACAGAGGAGCCAACTCAAACATTCAAGAACTGTGAGCAAAATTAGTTTTGCAATTGCACAAAGAAACTAGAATGTGGGTTGTCTGTTCCTTGCAATAAGGCGCAGATGTCATCTTGAGAAAACGGGGGAGAAATAAGGGGAATAGGGTTTGTTGCTCTTACTGAGATAGAGAAACAGGCAGTAGGAAGAAATGCTTGTTAAGAGAAACCATCCAGCTTTGGCAGATATTAATCCACCCTACCAGCTGATGCTCTACCTTGTGTTTCTGTAAAATAAAACCTGGCATAGACAGCATAGCACACAGGACCTTTTTGATGCCTCCAGCTTTGTCGTGTTCAAATTAAATTGCCTATTTTGAATTGATGGACAAAAGGAAGCATAAGAGAAAATGTGTTCATCCAGAAGAAAGAAAAAAAAAAAAAGAGAGGGGAGGATATAAGTTACATAAAATGAAAAAATGAATTAAAAGCCTGAATGAGGATAGCATAGCAGAAATACTAGAAATAGGAAAGAGAAGAGAAAGGGAAACAAAACAAAAAAGTAGGCTCAAGACAAACAGAATTATAGAATAAAATACAAGCCTGTAATAGGAAAGAGATGTGAAGGTTAGAGAGAAACTAAAATTAAAATGAAGTCATATTTATCTCTAATTTACAACCATTCAGAAAAAAGGGCAAGAAAATGAGAAAATAGAATATGTGGCATATGATCAATAATATTAGAGCATTAATATTTTTATCTATTTCATCAGTATTATAGTATATTTATTTTCAATACAGATCTTGGAAAAGGTTTTCACTTTATAGATGGGGGGTCTCGCAGGCAAAAATCCTGAGTTATATTTTAAGTTTTACTCTCACAGAATCATATTTGACTGTGTCTGAATAAAGGAGAATGTTATGAAACATTCATGCTTACAAACAGTGCCCTTTTCCATCAAAAAAGCTCCCAAACACTCCTATGACAAGTAATAGACCATATTGTACACAGAAATTTAATATGTGATGAAAATGTCTAGATGTAATCAGTTGTGATTTTTTTTTGTTACTGATTTTTCACTGTGAAAACTCATATCTGAATTACGTTCACTGAGGTATATAGGCAGAGAACGAATAAGTAGAATGAAAGTGAAGTGATACAGGGTATAAATGCACCTACGTGTGACATTGTCTCTGCCTTAGGTTGCTCTGATGAAGCTACTTCTAAGTTTCTAATGTGGTTTATGCAGGGTGAGCTATGAGAGATATCTAGAGGATATTTATCAATATTTATTCTTATGTCAATGCTGTAGAAAAATATTTCTCATCTAACATATAATACTATATATAATTGGGGTTTTTTCCACTGGAATCTGTTATACTTGTGTTCTGAGGACGGGTGGGGGATTCACCTCAAAGTGTGATTTAGACAACCTGTTTGAAAATGATCAACTCTGATATGACTGATGAACGCAACTGCTGACATGTGGGCTTCTTTTTTTTCCATCTTGTGCTGGTTTTTGTCTGGGATAGTTACATTTCTTCACAGTAGCGTGTACGGGGCTATGTTTTAGATTTGTGCTGAAAATAGTGTTAATAACACACTGATGTTTCAATTACTGCTGAGCAGTGCTTACACAGTGTCAAGGCCTTTTCTACTCCTCACATCACCCCACCAGCAAGTGGGTTGGAGGTATACAAGAAGTTGGGAGGGGACACAGCTGGGACAGCTGACCCCAACTGACCAAAGAGATATCCAATCCCATACGATGTGCTCAGCAACAACACTGCAGGGGAGGTTGGTGGGGGGGTTGCTGCTCACAGACTGTCCAGGTATCGGTTTGTTGGTGGTGAGCGATTGTTTTCATTTACACCACTTGTCTTTCTTGGGTTTTACTTTTCTCTCTCTGTTATTTTTTCCCTGTTTTCCTTACAAATTATTATTATTATTATTATTACTACTACTACTACTACTACTACTACTACTACTACTACTACTACTACTACTACTACTACAGCTTTTTTTATTACTAAATTGTTTTTATCTCAACCCATGAGTTTTCTCACTTTTATCCTTCTGATTCTCTCCCCCATCCCACTGCAGGGGAGTGACCAAGCTGCTGTGTGATGCTTAGATGCCGGTTCGGATTAAACCACAACAGTCCAGTGGTTTTTTATGACAAATATTGGGTCAAACTTACAAAATGGGTATCCAGACATAATTGACATCTACAGTTTTCCAGTAAGAGCCTTTTCCAGCTTTACAAGAAAGTTGTGTTCTGTGTATTAACCGCATTTACCCATTTCAGTATCATACATTTATTTATTTTTTTTTAGTTACTGGCCAGTGAAGTATGAACGTGGAATACTGCTTTTTGAAATCAGTTTCGAATAGGCTTGCCAAGGCAAGGGGATAAAAAACGTTGTCTGCAACCATCAGAGTGAGTAAGAAACACCTTCAGTGCAGCAGAAATGCCTCTCAGTAGTTAGAGCCACCAGGCTTACTCCGCTAAGAGTTGGCCAACTGGCAGAAGGCCTTATTTTAAACACAAACATCATGGTCGTAATTGCGTCAGGCAGGAGCAGCACAAACAGCTGACAAGTCTCATCCCTCTGTTCAACAGAGAGGACCCCATCTGTAAGGACACTGGGGATAGCTGGTAGCCTAAGGGCTACCCACGCTGCAGCTGACAGTACCTCCAGCAACAGTGGTTGAGACACTGAACTCACTTGAGGTTTCCGCACAGGAGTATTTGCACAGTTGCCTTTGAACTGACCCCAGGAATATACCCCTACGAAGGTTAAGTTGAATGGAAAAGTTGTTTTAGATCCCACCTTGCCTGAGGAGGCCATCCTGCTCAGCCACCGAGCGTTACCGTGTCTGCCTTTGAACCCCTTCATGCACCACCTCTGCTGCTCTCATTATCATGGTTCTTGGAGAGAATTAGGTATTGCAGTGACCTTTCACGTACCTTTTGTAAACTTCTATGGGCAGAAAAATCCTCTTCTGCCTGCACCTCTGTAATTGTTGCATAACATATCACATCTGAATTAAGTGCAAAATGTCTCACATCTTTAACATAGAAAACAACTGCTAAATATTAATGGAACAAACTAAGAGACAAAAATGTCTTCATATCTGAGACACACTCCAAAAATAATAACAAATAATGCAATCCTCAAGCCACATTAATAATTTTCAGCCTTTTAAAAAAATGCATTAAGAAATGTAAAGTTTATCATCAGTCTCAATCTCATAAATTCAGCAATGTCTGTCAGAAAATCAGTATACAATGTCCACATCTAGTACAGAGAATTTTACAAAATATTAGAGGCAGTTTAAGGAAATGGCTTTCCAAAAAATGAAGACGTTTCATATATGACAGCTAAACAAACAGCACTAAAACATGTTAATTATTTTTCTTGGTTTTCAGAAAAGTCATAAAGGATGCTATTTGGTTACCTATTGGTGACAGCTTGACAAAATGAAAAAAAAAAAAAAACAAACTAAAGAAAATGAGAAAATGTGAAAAATCCAGTTTTGGCCACAGCCTGTAATGTATTCTCAGGAGGTAGAAGCAAAGTCACTTCGTCATCTCATTCTATATCTGTCTTTGTCTAAAGACAGACCTCAATTACTGGAAAAATACCATTGTAGCCAATGTATTTTGAGTCTAGGGCAGAGACTAGCAGTTAAGAATCATAGGCCTGCAAAGAAAAAACATGTGCTTTTTTAATGCATTACTCTCCTTACCCTTCTCTAAGTTGCTCAGTGTGTTAGTCATGAGAAGCTGATCACAGTTTTCATTCCTAATAACTGACTTAAAATCACACCCTATCCACAAGAACCCTGAACATCTTCACTTATTTTTCCACAGTAGCTGATGTTTTGAGTTGTGTTTCTCCTAAAGTGTTAAACGTGTGCACGAGACAAAGCGAGGGGAAGTAGGGGGGTGGGGAGGGGGGGGAAAGGTGTGATCAAAGATCAGTTTAACCTAGGGAATAATGAGGTCATGTGAAAACGGAAGTGCCTTTATGTATTCCTGTGTATTCACATGATGCTCAAAATAGTGCTTCTCATCATAATATTTCAAAATAAAAACATAATAAAGAAGCAAAGAGCAACATAATCAAGAAGCAAGGACCTTGAAATATTGAGTTAAACCAACCAAAGAAAAATCAAATAAATTGAAATCCTTGAAGTAACTTGCATCTCTAATATACTGTATGTGCAAGAAAACACTATGTTTCTGAAGTTTCTTTCCCCTTTGGAATGATTCTGCTGTTGTGATTTATTTGGTTTTTCCTAATATTTCTCTAGGCAATGATATCAGTGTTTTGGTTTTTTTTTTTCTCAGAGAAGTTAATTCATTTCAGATTTTACCCCCAGAGGTCTTTGAGGAATCCTATGAATATATCAAAAGGTGGCTCCGGAGAAAAAATAAACCCTGCATTCTAAAAAAAAGATAAAAAATTCTTGGACAGATTTCAGTTATGTAAGTCAGAAAAGTCCAGTTGAAATCAATTGCATCAGGCAAGTTCTGTTTTTGGTCTGCTTTTTTTTTCCTTCTGTAAAGTCCATGCTTTTTTCTGTTCAGCTAGGAATTAAGTACAGTACAATTTTCTAAGGTTTTGGTTTTCCATCTTCTATAATGACTTGCAGAGCTTCTATAAAAAAAGACAAAGTAATAACATTGGAGAAAGTAGTAGAAATAGGAAACGCAACCCCTCCCCAAAAAGCCAATACCTTTATATTTGTTTAAAAAATGTATTTCAATCTTTACTCTTAACAGATAAAGAAGGAGATGAGCTGAAATTGATTGAGGCCATCTCAGAACAAAAGGTCACCTCAGATTTTTTATACTAACAAAAATTACCAAAAGGCATTGTACCAGAGTTATTCTTTACTGTCTCAAAGAGAACTCAGACATGCTGCTATATGTCAGGCAAGGATTTCCTTCATGATGAGTAGCCAGAATCCTCTGTAGCAGCTAGAGGGACTTATGAAGGGAATGGACAAATCTATTTGGATTTAAAAATGACAGATTTCATCTTTACATTCACGTTTATTTTCTTTTAGAACCTTAATAACCGTGTTCCCTAAAAAAAAACCACAAAAACAAACCTGAAAGTTTTTTTGTTTTTTCTTTTCTTTTTTTCTCTCCTGACTGAATGCACTGATATATCGATCAATGATATTTTCTTCCCATATAAAAGATTGGGTACTCACAGCCAGTTAAGAGTTGGCCTTTTTCTGACAAAAAGTCTAAAATTGTCTTTCTGATCGTTTATTTGTGTCCATTTTTTAAGGACGACATAAGGCCAGCTAAGAGGTCTGGGACAGAGTTTTTTGGAATCAACGGGAAAATTCTAGTTTTTTTTTAGTTTTATGTCATGTCCTAAGATAGGATGGACCACTGAGCAGACAGTCTGGTAATTTCCATCCTGTTGTATAATTGAAAACTTTGTGAACCATTAGCTCCCTAATATCCCTAATTTGGAGACAGATATTTTATGTATCTCAATAAATCTCCCTAATCTTAAGGAGAGGCTTAATCTAGATAAGGACAAATCTATAAAAACATGAGGATGCTGCTGCTTTAAAGTTTGCCTTTACCTGCAATAGATTGAGATAAGAATGAGCAGGCTTTTCATTCATATTTCATGGTATAATAGTAATTTGTTAATACATTTGTTAATTGAATCCACAACCCAACTCTTTTTGCTTGGAAGTGTTCTGCAGATCACTTTATTTTTGAGTTCTGCTAACTCTTTCATGGATCAGAAGTACAGGAACAATGCTACAAAAACTGAAGTGTCTTTCTGAGCTCAGGCTTTTTTCATGTCAGCTGACTCTCTGTAGTTCAATCAGTGATCTGTAAAGTAAGCAGTTTTTTCTGGCAGCTTCCCTTTCAGGTCTAATAACAATGAAAACATAGAATCATAGACAACAGGCACTAACTAACTAAATTATAATTTTTCATTCCAGGCTTATTCTGTGTTACAGATAATTCTTTTCATCTTACAGCACAGAAATAAAGCTAAGAAATAAACTTCGCTGTCAGTGTACAGTGTTATAAGTACAAATAATGAGAACAATAATTCTGAGAACTAGATCATGTCAATTGAAGGGTGAGGGGCTAAGAAACACATAGAAAAGCCTCTTAGATGTACTGTTTTCTCTCCTGCTCACAAACATACTTTTCTGAAGCGCAAACAGATTTTTACAAATGCCATTGTCCTCTTGAGAAGGAGGGTCATCTTAAGTTGTGGCATCACTGAATATTTGCTCAGCACTCAAAGGATTTGGTGAAGTTGCGTCTGTTTCACTGACTGTCCTGTGTTGGAGTGAATATTACGCCTGTACATTGGTCTGACTCCATACATCAAACAGTTACAAGGGCCATAGAGGAGCAGAAGTGCAATAGACTTTTCTCTGGACCACAAAGTAGTCTTAAAAGTGTATAAAATGACATAAAAGTACTGAGCTTTCTTAGCATCCTCCCTGCTACTGAGACTCATATCAAAGCCTCCCACACTAGTATGGGTGAGAAGGCTGAAATCAGACACAGGTATTCACTCTGATTCTCAACTTACTTTCGTCTCCTTATAACACACTATGGCTCTAAAAATCTATCCACAAAGTTAAGAGTTGTGTCAAGATGTACAAAGAACCATTCCCCTCTTTTCCTTATCTCAGGCAGAGAAGTCTGTCTTAGGGTCAGGGGCTTTGTGCACTGAACGTATTCTTGGGCTGAGCAGAACTAAAGATTTCCCTTCCACAGGGAGAATAACTCACAATCAGCCCACTGAAACCAGACTACATTGCAGGTTATTGATGCAAGATGCTACTACCGAGACCAGAAAATTTATGGTTCAGAAAACCATAGATTTATCTTTAGTGTCTAGGGGAAGAATCACAACACAAAATGAGAAAAAAAAAAACTGAATCACACAATTATTTTTTTTTTAATCCAGTTTGTTTTAAAACATCATTTTCATGGCTCTTGATGTACATATTGTATTGTTAATATTTTCTGTATATGACTGATTTAATTATGATTCAATTAACATGTTATAAGTGATGTTCTGTGCAATACTCCCAAGACCTCACGCTTTCATATAAAGGAAACATGGTACTTATGAGGGCTTTTTCTAATATTAACATTTCTTAAGCTAACTGATCAGAATGTCTGACAGGGACAAGCTTTAACTAGTGATCTGACATTAAGTCCAAAAGAAGATTCCTTGAAGTTTGGATTTTTTTTTTTTTTAATTTATTGTGGGCTTCTTTATTTGTCTTTGCTATCAGGAACTGTGATCTAATTCTTAACATTCTCTGGGTATTTCACTAAGAAATTCCTGGAAAATGGAAAAAAGCCATGTGTAATCATGGAAAATAGAGTTAACTTAGAAATTCTCTGTAGTTCTCCGTCTTCTCGTTGTAAAAACTATTGAGCATCGGAAACCCACAAGTCCTATGGGGCCAACACCATTCCATATTTTCACTGGAAACCTTGGCACAAAACAGCTATACAATAATGAAATAAAGATTAAAAAAGATGAAGATGGAAAATATCAATACAGGGAGCATAGAAAAATCACCGAATACCAGGTTGGAAGGGACCTCAAGGATCATCTGGTCCAAACTTCATTAGCAAAAGCACAGTCTAGACAAGATGGTCCAGCACACTGTTCCAATGAATCTTAAAAGTGTCCAATGTTGGGGAACGCACCACTTCCCTGAGAAGATTATTTCAATGTCCGATTGTTCTCATTGTGAAAAATTGTCCTCTTGTGTCCAGTTAGAAACTTGTACTTATTAACCCTCATCTTTTCCATGTGAGTTCTTGTAAAAAGGGAATCTCCATCTTCTTTGTAGCTACCTTCAAAAGAAGAAAGTTATCAGTAATAACAGACACACACATTTTGCCTGATTAAAAACACTTTTGTTGGAAATTCATTTGAAAGCCATACATTGTAACTGGAAAGGCTTCTATTATAGTTGTCATGATTTGGGCCAAGTCAGCCAATGACAAGACAACAGATGCTCTCCCCCACCTCTCACTCCAAGAAGACGAAGAAGAGAGATAAAGAGATTTATGAGTTTAGAAAAAAAAATAAACTACTTTAATGAAATATTAATAATAAAATAAAAGGAAATAATTAAATAGATACAATATATATAAATATATACAAAACCATATCAAGCTCCCAGGGATATGCCACTGGCAGGCCCTGAGAAAGTTCCAGACTGGTCTCAGTGATAAATAGGAACCGGATTCTGGACCTGCCTTCAAGAACACACAGAACAGGATCAAAGGCAGATGAACTGACTGGGTCCTCCTCAGATGTCAGCCATTGAAGAAGCCAAACCATTGAAGAAGAGCCAACCTGCTCCCTTTGGTCGCTCAGCTTTTATACTGGGCATGGCAGATAGGATGGAATACCTGATTGGTCAGTTTGGGTCACCTGATCTGTCCACTCCTCCCCACAGGTGCAACCCATCCACAGAGTAAACACCCAGGTCAGCTGACCCTGGTTGCCACAGCAACAAGTGTAAGCAAGAGCATCTCTCACTGAACAGAATGTTGGCTCTGCTTCACCCCAAACAAGGACAATAGTAGCAGAAAGTAACAGGGGGTGAAAAAAAGAAAAAAAAACCAAGTAGATAAAAAAGCAGAACATTCAGAACAGAAAATAACAAAGCAAAGAAATATGGAAGAATTATGAGAAAGGGGCGTTAGGCAAGAAGAGAGCTGTGACAAAAACTTTTGTAATGAATATGGAAGTTATATTCTAATTATACATTGGAGGCCTAAGCTCTAAATACCTATACACTGCACTAGTATCCTACATCCTTCACTGTCTTCTCTCTTGCTCCTGTCTTAGTCTTTGTTGAATCCTTTGAATTTTAACACTACCTTTAATGTTTCAGGAATGTGTTCCTATTTCTGAAATGCGAAACCCTCTGGAAAACAAAACAAAACAGCCAATAAACATTAGACAGTCTCTTTCACTGTCCTAAAAGTCAGGTTTTCTAAACTACTTCAGACTGCAAGATCGTTTCAAGGTTACCATACATCTTTATTTGTCACAAATTGGCACAACCATTATGGAAGGAGACGGGATATAATGATTTGCACTGATGAAAATCTGCCAATATGAAGTTCATAGCTTCTACTTCCTTTGAATAATATTAGAAAAAAATATCTATATTATTTTAGACACCCAATGACCTCGCTATCCACCTTAAATTGTCTCCATACACTTCTCTTCCCCTGTCTAACTCTAACTTCTACAGATGAGTGTGTCGTCTGACTCCCTTCAAGGAAACAAAGAATTTGAAGACAACTAAATATATAGGTATGGTGGGTTGACGTTGGCTGGCTGCCAGACAGCCACCCATCCACCCTCTCACTCCTCTTCCTCAATAGGACACGGGGAGAAAACAAGGTGAAAAAACCTCATGGGTCAAGATAAACGTGGTGAGGTCATTTGCCAATTACCATCATGGACAAACCAGACTCCACTTAGGGAAAATTAATTTAATTTATTTGGTAGTTAAGATATATTCAAATGGTGAGAAACAAAACCAAAAACTAAAAATCCACCCCACCTTTCCTCCCAGACTTGACTTGACTCCTTCATTCCTCACTCTACTTCCTGCCCAAGTGGTGCAGGGTGATGAGGAATGGGGGTTGTGGTCAGTCCATAACAGTTCTTCTCTGCTGGTCCTTCCTCCTCACCCTTTTACCCTGCTCCAGCATGGGTCCTTCCCATGGGGTACAGTCTTGAGGATAAACATGCTCTAGCATGGATTCTCCACAGTATGCAGGTTCCTTCAGGAAATATCTACCTGCACCAGCATGGGGTCCTCCATGGGTTGCAGTGTGGATATCTGCTCCAGCATGGTCTCCACAGGCTGTAGGGGAACCTCTTCTCTGGCACCTGGAGCATCTCCTCCCCCTCCTTCTCTCACCTTGGTATCTGCAGGGCTGTTTCTCACCTTTTTTTTCTTTTTTCTCACTCCTCTCTCTCACAGTTACTGTGCAGTGTTTTGCCGTTTCTTAAATATGCTTGGCTGAGGGGCTCAGCTGTGCCCTGAGGTGGGGCCGCTCGAGCCAGCTGGAAGCAACTGTGTCCAGCACAGGGCAGACACATGGCCAAGACGTTGCCACCTACACCCAACACATTAGGTAAAAGGTGTGGAGAGGTAGAGCAAACATACTGATGCGTGGATGCCTCCTCAGCCTACTCCTTTGCCACAGATATTTTCTAGCTCTCATGAGCACAGTCCCTTTCTCTCCCTCATGTAGACACATGATTACGAATCTATCTAATTTTTAACCAGATTGTCATTTCTTTAGCTGATAACAAGAAACTGAAGATCAGTTAGAAGCCTTATGTTTAAAACACCACGTTTCTTGGCAGAAAAACCAAGGATACTGTAAAACTGAAGATATTCCAAGATTTAGGAAGTAGTGTTGCGGAAATTATAGTCAGAGAAGTGTCACTACATTAGTCTAATTAGTTCTGAGAAACTACTCTGACCTATTTCAGACCCTGTTAACATCCCAGAATTTGAAGAGCTTGAGCTTCTTTTCATTCGAACTTTTTTGGAAGAGTCGCCATGAATTTTTCTTCGTAGTGTGAGTGAGCAAGAGAAGTATATCTTGTGTTAATTAAAATAAAATCAAAAGAGGACTTGGCAGATAGGAAAAATCGAAGATCAACTTATGTTTCTCTAACTTGCAACATATATCAGTTCTGGAAACAGCTTTATTTTCCCTAAGACGCTACCACTGCTAAAATTAAGTGTCTTTTCTTTTCTTTTTTTCTTTTTTTAACTTTTTCATACCAAGAAGCTTACCTTTCAAGTGTACAATCCATTTAATTATCATATCGTCAGATTTCTCAGACAGTGCTCAACTGCCTAGAATATACTAAATAACAAACAGCACATCTTCCATCTTCAGCCATACTTTTCCTGTCAGGTAGAGGAAGAAAGGTAAAGAAAAGTACTTTTTAACAAAATAAGTGGTATCTGGTAGGAAGAGAGGTCTATCACATTATTTGTTTGTTTCAGGTATTATGTCTATACTATTTGTTAACCATGATCCTAGCTTGCAGTCAAGAACAGACATGGGCATCTAGCTTATAAGACAAAAAATTTCAACCCAATAGTGCACTTCAGTGTGGGCTCAAGTGGCACTGATGAACACTGAACCTACAGGTTCAGCCGTTGTGCTGCCTGGTCCAGCAGCAGCAGTCTCAAATTCAGCTTTTTCTCATAACACACTTAAACATTGCCATAGCGACTCAATATTTAAGATAGAAACCACACAAGTTATGAGGCATTGTATGCTGAAGGCCAAACTTCAGCCTGTTATTTACTTGGCAGAGTAGGTGTTTTTGAGACCTAAAATTGAAAATATTAAGGCCTCATAAATATAATAAGTCTGTCAGTGGAAGAAAGCGATCATGCACAGACAAGATGGTAGTGATATAGCAGTGCAACGTCTCTTTTGGACAAAGAGCAGTGGAAAAGGATTCTCTCAGGGAAATGAAATAAGGTTGCATACCACAGGATCAACATTTTACCTTAAAAAAGTTGCTATGATCAAAGAAGCATGAGCCTTTTTTGAAGCTTTCGTATCAAAGTTCAGTTTGTCATGAAAATTTTCACCTACCAATCATTGACTTACATCACTTTGAAATAGGAAAAAAGAAAATCAACTAGAAGCACACTTTTCAATGTTAGCAATAAGTGAACAAGATGTGATCTGCCTACGCAAAGAAACTTGAAAAATCCCCATTACTACACAAAGGTACGCAGCATATTGAGAAAATCTGTGTTTCAGGAGCGAGTTGTCCTGCTGGGAATCATCTGTACTACACTGCAGCTTCTCTTACTGAATATGAATAAGGAAAACTATGGGGTGTCTATCATTAGTGCCTCAGCACCTTGTAGAATTTCACATTACGTAGAAATCTATATGAAGAGAGAACCTTATGGCAACTTTTATAGCATGTATCAAATGTTTTATTTCTTCAACAAGGGTATGTATTATCCAACAATGGGCATAATACACTTCTCACATCATCTCATGATGCGTTATGCAATATAATCTTCTTCTTATGTTGGCTGGTGATTCTGTTGATGTTAGAGATAGCAGCAGCTGGTGAGCAGTACAGGATTAACAAGCTTTTTCTAAAATGTTTTGGAACTTCAAAAACATACTTAAACAAAAGTAAGGAGAATTTTTATTCATATATGAACTGGAAAGGATTGTCCATCATCATACTTGAGGGCTGACAAACTGCTTCTCGAAGCTGATCTATTGTTTTTAACATTTTTGTTCATGTTGTGTGTCTTAAAATATTTTCTTTAGGTGTTTTTTTTTTTCTTATTAACCTGCAATATATTGAATTTCCATGTCAGTTAAAATGACCTAATTTTATTTGCTTCATAGAAGAGCAAACACTAGAATATGAAGAACACAGTCAAAACTAGCTGTGATTTCTACTGAAGACAGTGGTACAATTCCACTTCAGGGGGGTCAATGGGCTTTGGCTGTATAACACAAACAATATGCATTCTCCTATAGCATTCAAATTTTAGTGGATTGCAACACAGTAGTGTGTGCTAAACAATTAGGATATGTCAGTAATTAATAGTAAAGATAGACCATTGTGATAGTTCAATTCCTGTCACAGGAGGAGTAGTTTAGGAGAATGGTACATTAAATTACTTACAAGGTAGTATCTACTTACATTACAGTGCAGATGAAACTATTCCGTGCAGACCTACTTGATACTGCTCAGAGTGTAGTAGGATTGGGAATGGCCCAGATGACCTCCTGAGGGTCCTTCCACTTTAATTTCTATGGTAATATAGAAAAAAATAAATTTAATTATTTGTTGTTTTCACAGACTTTTTTTTTTCTTTATGCTTTTAAAAAAATAATCACAAAATACCCTTTACTGGTCAAGAAAATGTCAGCCCAGTCTCAGTGCTGGCTATAAGCTAGTGTGGTTTCTATTTGTTCTTCCTAAGTATCAACTCCATGAATTTCTGTGTTTAGCAACATGTAATTAAATACAATTCTTCCTATTGATGCTAGTTTCTCTCTCATATAACTGTCAACTTTTTTTCTGACTTGAGCTATACATTAGTCAATGTGTAACCATGACACCAATTAAATAGAAAAAAATACAAAAGCGAGACTGATTTCCTAAATTTACAGTCTCTAAGTTCTGGTAGATTCTTGTAGGTTATAGGATAGCTACATTTTGTGTGTATTTTCTGTGGAAGTAATTTTAGCACTGCTTTGAAAGCTGTATTCAAGTCCCTATCTATACAAGACAAAATGCATATTAGCACATTTCTAAAAATATTTAGAATTTAAATGTTGGTATTTTACAGTACACCAAACTGTTCTTTAATTACTTTAAATGTAAATTGTTTGGAATTGAAAATAATATTTCTAATAATCTTATTTTTGTATTTTACAGAACAGAAGCTGAAGTACCTTTCTTATTTCATTCCATATGTAAAAATTTCTGCTTCGTGTCATTGGGCACTTTTCTGTTGAAAGCTAACTGAGATCTTAAATAATTTTGGGAAAAAAGATATGTCATTTAATTGAAATCTGTCTCTTCTTTATAATTCCAGTTATATACCTAAGATATTGCATAGAACATTGTTTATTTTTCTTTTGCATATACACAGAGAATATATTGATCATAGGGAGGAAAGCTGAAAATTCTCATTATCGAAGAAAATTTATATACTAGCCAGTTTTTCAGATGGTGTAAATCATTGCCTTCATGAGACCTGTACAGTTTCTGTCAGTATTATACACCCACACTACTTTCCCTAACCTTTTCTTGTTTTATCCTTGCATGGTGTATGTATTATTATGAATGAAGTGTGGACCCTGACAGAAAACCCAGTACAGCACATGAGGGGNCTTGGACCAGGCACTATAAAACATCTTTATCTTCAAACCTCATTAGGCATTTTCCTTTCTGTTCTGCCTGCTTCTGCTCCTGCCAGTACAAAATGTCATGCTTCCAGATATGTGCAGCCATTTTAAATCTTTCTGTCACATGTCTTCAACCCAGCACATCGTTATCTTCAGATGTACTTTTCTTCCACTAATGATGGACTATATTCATATCTGGTGTAACTCTATTTTGACCCACAAGGCTTTCTTTAAGTCTAACATGCTTAAGCTATAGGCAGAGCCAGGAAATGCATTATATGCAAACACACTCTGAACGTGAATACCGAGTCCGCCACAAAATCTTCTCTTTGGTGCTCAGCATTACATTTGTCAGTGTTTGTTTCTAATATCATTATATATAATGATATTACATTAAAAAATTGTATTGTTAAAGAGTATACGTAACATTTAAGTAATTCTTCAGCATCAACTGAATTGTCCTCACTTCTGTGAATTCTCTTATCTTTATTTATGTTAAAAGCAAAAAAAAAAAACCTAACAAAAGCCCCAAGATATCACTGTGAAATAAAAACAAATGCCCAGAAAAAAAATCTAATCTGTAATTAAAAAATAAAATATAATAAAAAATATCTCTAATGCAAGATTTTTTTGTTTCAGAAGATGGGGCTTTGAGCAACCTGGTCTAGTGGGAGGTGTCCCTGCCTGTGGCAGGGAGGTTGGAACAGGATGATTTTTAAGGTCCCTTCCAACCTGAACCATTCTGTGATTCTATGATTCCTTTGGAAAATTGAATAAACACTAAAGTTCAAGAACAAGGAAGTTAGTTATTTCTTCTATCATTCTCAGTTACAGACATTTTCATCCAATTTCTCTGGAGTTATTTTTAATTCTTACCAGTATAAATATATATATAAAAAGAATTATTCCTGTGTAATTTCCTGGACCTGCTGAAGTTTCATAATTATGGAGCTACATAAGGTCTATAGTTTCAGAAACTGAATTGATCTAATGACTTCTGCAACTTCTTGCCAAAGAATAGCGCAAGAACGAGAAAAGTATCCAAGAAGGTATTATTGGCTTTTTCCTACCTATGGTGCACTATTTTGTTAGGAGTTTAGATGCAAGGTAACTCTAGACATGCCTAGATTAAAAAAAAAAACCAAACGACATTGTGCAATAAAGTAGGTAGAGAATGTATAGCACAGAAGATACTTTGAACTAATACTGTATGCGGATTAGTTTAGCGTGAACAAAGAATTTATTTATAAAACTAACTGACTTTTAAGTGATTTATTCAATATGTGCTTGATATTTCCACACTGGAAATGAGCCTCCATTAGCAATAATACATCAATTTAGCTTTACAGGCAAAATCTTTGAGGATGTGTGAAATTAGGAGTTTAAATTATATAAGAGGTTCCTATAAATTAAGGTCATGTGCCCTATAAACAATGAGGAGTGAGCTTAAATTTCTTCTTTCCGCTAATTATCTTAGTTTTCTTCAGTTTTTTCTCACCCACCCTCAGCCACCCACCTATTCCATGACATTGTCTATCTCTGTTCTTCCAGACCTCTATACGTATGCAATCTCTTATCGTATATAGATGTGTAAATATATGTATTTATCTCTCTGTCTGTGTCTCTGTGTGTGTGTTTGTGTATTCCTACTGAGTTTTGAGATTTTAGCTACAAACATATATGCTTAAATGAAGGCGTATTTAAGATGATGTATCCACTGCAGTGTCAGCCAGAGAACTCCAGGGACACCTTTTTCTGGGAGAGGTCACCTTCTATCTCAGTCTGAAGACAGCTGTTACTCCAACTTCTTCAATATGTCAGATTTTTTATTACAAAGGTGCATTTTTGAAAACCAGTCACTCCTTTCTCCCCCACTGCCTCTTCAGCCTTTCCTTTATTTTATATTTTATTTTATTTTATTTTAGTAAAATGAGACTGTGACAACTCAAATCTTATTCCAGGCACCAAACAGATTCCTGTAACATGACATCTTTTTGCAGTGCTAGCAAGCAGCAATGACATTTTTCTGTCCAACAGGAAGTGTTCTAATGATACACAGCAGTCGCACTAGTCAGAGCCTTAGTGTCAGCCAATGTAGCACCAGCACAGTCACTTTAAATTAAGTTTGGATGATGAATCAGTAGAACTGCGCAGCTTATGAGGCTGAGACACAAAAGAGTTTATGTGACCACTTCTCTCTGACTTTTTTTTTTCCCTTTTATATTACATTTGACTTTTTAAATCCAACCATCATACACATGGTTAGCTTAAGCCTTCTCGATGGCAAGATGGAGTTTAACTGGCATAAAGAAAAGATACAAAAACCCATGGAAAAATTGAACTTACAAGCCTGTATAGGTAGTTGGTAGCTGAAGCTCAGTTGTAAATGAAGAATCAAATACAGGAGCTACCCAGAGTTTCAATTTTAACCAGAAAAGTGTTTGGCTTGTCTAATACTCAGTATTCTGGGAAAGAAGAAACATGAGATTAAGATCTTCCTAAAGGAACAGCACTCTCTGACACATCACCTCTATTTCTGTTAAATGTGTTAAAAATGTATCAGGACAGTCTTGCAGGAATTTTGGTAGAACGGAAAATATAGTTGCATTACTTCGTTTGAAGAAGAAAAATAAAAACCCAAACACATATTTTAATTTATGATGATCATTTACTGTCAGAAAAGCAGGTACAAAATACTAGTGGAGCGAAACCTATAGCATATAGTATTATAGTATATTTACATATTATTATAGTATACAAAATAGTACTGTGCACTTCTGCAATACATTCCACTTAGAGATCACCAAAAGTCACAAAATGTATATATGTGCCAAGCAGTGTTCTAGAGCATAGAAATGTTTTTTCATCCCAATTTACAGATAAGGTACCATAAATTAAAAGTTTTATGTCACAAAAGGATTTTGCTGCAACAAGAATAAAACTTGGATCTCCGTAGAACAGGCTTTACCAGGATAAACATATTTTTTCTTCTTGGACCTCTTCTTTTTTACTGGTAAGAAGCTTTCAGAAGTATATAATGAGTTACATTACCACTGTATATCAGTTTTTTGCTGTTATTTAGATGAACACAGTCCATCTAGAGGTGTTGTTTTTATTTATATAACATTTTTCTGTGATATGTCTTTTTGCTTGTAAAGGAAAAATAAACAAAATAAACCCCCTCATTTATAAGTAGGGCTATGTTATTACCACTGTTCTTGCACAGAGTACAAATGTATTATCCTGTAAGTAGGACATGGAGAGGACTGAAGCATCTCTCCCGAGGACCAAGGGATATAAAAACAGTGGCATTTTGCTAGCCTGTTTCCATCACACTTGTAAGCACCTCACTTGTACTAGCTAGCTACCCAGATCCAATATTCTCTATCAGGGAGAACACTTACATGGATCCTCCAAAGATGTCAGCTTGGCTTTTCAAATGGAAAACACACATATATTTGAGCTTTAAAAGCCTTGCATAAAACTGTTAATTGCCTCAGGATGAGGGATTAATGCATTTTGGAGACATATTTTTTTCCATCAAATCAGTTCTTAATGACAAATATGAGTCAAAATAATAATAAAAACCCCTACTGTTATTTATTTAAAACACCTGTTTTTATTAAAACTCTAAGCACTCATAAGGAAGAAAATTATGGTGCTATCTGTGTTATGGAGCTTTACCCTGAAATTGTTGTTATTCAGCCATTTCAACAAGAAAAATGACCGAGAGTCATGACTATGCAGTACAAGGAATGCAGTTCTATGTTGGTTTATTACGAGCTCACAAGGCAAGCTTCACATACAGAAATATTACAAGCAATGAGATAAACTCCAAGGAAACAATAAAAAAAAAAAAAACATAAAAAAGTTTCTAAATTGCAGGGATTTTTCTGTCTTGAAACAATTATGCTTAGTTATATTCTCTTCTGTTCCATAGGAATATCCCACTAATTCTATATTATTCCATATTCCACAGTGTGCAAAGGAATGAGGACATTTATCTTTGTGACTCTTACAGAAGAATAAGGTGAAAGACTACATTTTAGAAACACAAAAAGATATAGAATAGGGAAGTTCACTAAACACATTAACTTAAAAATCTTTAGGAGATTTCTCTAGTGATGTATTTGAGTCTGATATTCTCAATCTCTTTTGAAGATGAAGCAGTATAAAGGACTTCTATAATATAAACCTAAAGATTACTTCAGGGCTTGATCAATTAAAGACAAAATTTTAGTTCTCATCTTTTATTGTAATAAACAGTTTTGACTTTATAATGTCTTTGTAGGGATCTGGGCATATTTACATGCAGACACACATCTGCTTTTACATGTGTGGTTACAGCAGTAACACATTTGAGGAAGAAAGATTGAGTTAAGAAAAACCTTTATGCTATAAAAAGAATGCTAAGAATATGCAACTAGCAATGCAATGTGCATATAATAAATATTTAATTACTGTGTTATATTTTTAGATGACCAGTTTTCATTCAGGTTTAATACCACAGATTTAGGACCTTCAGTGTCATGTTTACTTTATCTGGTAAACACCAAGAGTTAGTGAGGTATTTGTACTCATTTTCTCAGCACATTAGCTTACTTTAAAAGTATCCGTAAAATACTCCACGTATCTACTCATTCTCTATTTAGACCAACATTCTACTGGCAAGAATATAGTAAATATATATATTTATAAATAATATATATATCAAAAAATAATATAAGTAATTAGTCTCACATATTCTAAGAAACTAAAAATTCCAGTTAAAACTTGTTAAATTGTTTAATATTAATTTAGGGCTAAGAAAAAGCAATTTTCCTTCAATGTAGTGCAAAAAAACATGTGAAGCAAAATATTAGTGAAACGAAGAGTCCATAAACATTGCAAATAACCCCATTTTCACGTCTGCTACCTTTTCCAACTATTTGCAAATAATAATACCAGATAACTAATACTCAAATTTGCCATCTAAGAAAAAGTATTTTAGTATATACAAGGGAAAAACATCTCAGGAAGAAATTACTTGCAATTATTGAGCATTAAAAACCTGCTAAATGAAAACAGAAAAATCTGAGCCTGGCAAGAAGGAATATGGCCTTTTTTTTTTTTTTCATAAAACATACCATAAATTAACAAGTGATGTAGCCTACAGAAAAAAAGGCAGGTCTTCATTCAGCACCAAAGCATATCATCAGTGTAGCACAGCCAGAATTAAGGATGTTAATTCAGAATCAGGGACGATAATGACCAGTTATCAGCAATATAACATAGTCTTTGGCTGCTTCCAGGAAATGGTATATAGAATTCTGAGTTCTTTTCTGCTTATGGCTTGAATTGGATGGGTAAGCAGTGCAGCAAAGTATACTCAGGTTAACAATTTGTAATAAGTAGAACATATTTAAAGAGGTAAAATATGTGGTTGTACTTTCAGTGAAATTTGTACTTGTAACAGCTGTCATTGCAGCTGTAATAGCAACAAAAAAAACAACAACAAAGAATTACCTCAATCTTTGAACACATTACTTATTTTTATTTTATACGGGCTCAAAACTTAGCCATGTGACTCAGAAAATCTAGATCATCAGCTTTATAAGACAGCAAACATTTTAACTAGGGACCCACTGAAACAATACAATCACTTACAATTTAAAATCTTCACAAAATGGTTTTGAAGGAAGCAAAAAGTCTGTATTATTTTTTTTTACCCTTTATTACCGGTGTTGTCTTATTCAAATGCATATTCTCTCTATTTCTAAGGTATTGGGGTTTTTCCCTTCTTCACATGAAAAACATCAGAAGAAAGAATCCTCACTTGAAGGTTTCTTAAACTAAATGTAGATGCCTTTCAGATACTTGATTTTCATCTTCAGAAAAAAGATAGCAAAAATACTCACCATTTATTACATAGTTCACGTGGATATATATATTCATGTTGAAGAAGCATCTTACTTCAATAACAGGACCATGTATTTCATGGGAGCATTTACAAAATAAACAGAGATGTGAAGTGCTAAAGATACATTTTGACTAAGGATAAAGACGGCTGAAGAAACTTAAGGTAACTAAGGATATAAGTGACTAATGTAGCTTTAGGTGATTCCAGGATATAAGGAGAACAAAGCTAAAAAAATACATCCTTAAAGACACCAAATTTTTTAAGATGAAAAATAGAAAGGAAGCAGGACTTTGTGATGTTTGTTATGTACAAGATTAACTTTCTGGTCAAAACCAGACCAAAGAGGAAATCGAAACAGCAAACTGCTGAAGTTCAAACCCTTATTGTTTCATAGGAGATCTTTCTTATTCCAAACAAGGGTCCTGATCATGTTGCTCATTAGTTACTCGGCTACAGTTTAACAGATTGCATCTGAAGGTGTTGTGTTTCATTTTTGGAGAAAGGAGAGAGGAAGAGATTTTGTCTTTTTTGCTGTTTTTATGGAATCAAAACTAGAAAGAAAAAAAAAACCAAACCCAAATAATACCAACAGACCATGTAGGGTTTGCTTTGGGATTTGATTGGTGGTTTTTTGTTTGTTTTTTAGGGAACAAACTTTATGATTATTCACAAGGGCTATTTCCTTTGGTAATTTCTTTTATTAACTCTTATCACAGGTGGCCTTTTGAGAGTGTTTCATCTCTGCATCTTAGTTACTTTAATTTCTCACTAATTATGCCTGCCACATCCAATTTTATCCTAAGTGCTTTTGGATAGGGGCAGCCTTACACTTTGTTCTCAGCACAAGTGTCTCCTGTTCTGGAGTTATGTGTTTTTGTGACACAGAAGCACTGTGTAAGGTAACCAGTCATAGGAACTTGCCATAGGGGATTCAATGACATTGTAGTTTACATTGCAAATGTGTTTAACCTCGCTGTTCTAGTATAACTCCTCTATATACTGAACAAAGAAGTCAGGGCACTGTGTTTACTCTGGTAAAATCCTTTGGTTTTCTAAGTCAACACGCTGTATACATCATACGTAGCATGACAGCTGTGGCTAGAAGTTATGAATGCTGATCAGGTTAGTGCCATTCTATTGCATAAGCCACAGAGTGCATTAAATGAATATTTTTATAATCTTTTAAAAGTGTGTAAATTATTTCCAAGTTATTGTTACAGCCTTTTTTTTTTTTTTCCACGAGTATCCAAACAAAATTACAGGCAGTTATATTGAACACATGGATATCAAGGAAATTGGTTTCCATGGGAACCTTATCCACATGACAGTTTTCAAATGCTTTTCTGCTTTCCAGGTGACATTTCAGTAATTCTAAGAGTATTAATATTGCAAGTGGACATGAAATATATGACATAAAATGACTTGTTTGTGTGCTTATGTGGACAGAACCTAAGCAAACAGCATATTGAGTGAGCAGCTTTTTCAACTCTATGGCTGTGACAATTTGCCAGTTTATTGTAAACTATTCCAAAATATCTCATGTTGGGAAAAATCTGAATATCATTTGTTCTGCATCTAAGTTTTAAGCACACATACATTTCTAGACAAAAGAAGATTAGTTTCAGCATAATGCATAATAAGTTCACTATACATTAAGGGATTGCTTCATTATGAAGCATTCACATCTGAAACCAATTTTCTTCCTGCAGGAGGAGGCTACATTAAGAGTGCTGCAGACTAATTGAGATGGCAACATGGCAACAAAGCTGGAAATCTGTACGGAAACGTGGTAACTGGTGAACCCTGCTGCCTTGACTAGCACATTAATTACAAAGCAGGTGTTAGTGGACTGTGTTAATGGGCTGCATAAAAGGTCAAGAGGGCTTAGCTATCATTTTTTCCTCATCGGATTACTGAATATGTATTTCACATCTCTTCTGATTTGAATGTGTCTGAAGAGAACTGGATATCTCTGTAAAGCAAAGCCACTTTTTCCTTTTTTCCCTTCCCTTTCTTAATTTTACTTATGTTGGACAAGAGATGGTTTTGGATGAAAGGATGCAGTAACTTGTCAGAATTAAACTGTTTAATGAAAAATGGGGACTAACACCCAAGAGGTGCATTACTTTTATGTTAAAATCCTGCCAATATGTTTATCTGGCATGATTGTACATCTCAGTGTGTCTCTGTGTAGCAAAGGAGACAGTGTAATAGTGTATTGGGTACACGTGGTAAGGTTTGGGTAGTGGGGAGGCTACAGGTGTGGTTTCTGTGAGAAGTTGCTGTAAGTTTCCCCTATGTCCGATAAAGCTAATGCCAGCCGGCTCCAAGACGGATGTGCTACTGGCCAAGGCCGAGCCAATCAGCGATGGTGGTAGTGCCTCTGTGATAACATATTTAAGGGGGAAAAAAACCCAAACAGCTGGGCAACAGCAATTGCAGCCAGAGACAGAAGTGAGAATATGTGAGAGCAACAACTCTGCAGACACCAAGGTCAGTGAAGAAGCAGGGGGAGGAGGCACTCCGGGCACCAGAGGAGAGATTCCCCTACAGCCCATGGTGAAGACCATGGTGAGTCAGGCTGTTCGCCTGCAGCCCATGGAGGTTAACATTGTAGCAGTTACCCACCTGCAGCCCCTGGTGGACCCCATGCTGGAACAGGTGGATGCACCCAAAGGAGGCTGTGATCCCGTGGAAAGCCTGCGCCAGAGCAGGCTCCTGGCAGGACCTGTGGACAGAGGAGCCCACGCTGGAGCAAGTTTGCTGGCGGGACTCAGGACCCGGCGGGGGACCCATGCTGGAGCAGTCTGTTCCTGAAGGACTGCACCCTGTGGAATGGACCCACACTGGAGCAGTTTGTGAAGAACTGCAGCCCGTGGGAAGGACTCACGTTGAAGTTCATGGAGGACTGTCTCCCGTGAGAGGGACCCCACACTGGAGCAGGGGAAGAGTGTGAAGGAGGAGGAAGGAGTGGCAGAGACAATGTGTGATGAACTGACTGCAACGCCCAAGCCCCATCCCCCTGTGCTGCTGGGGGGAGAGGAAGTAGAGAATTCAGGAGTAAAGGTAAGCCCAGGAAGAATGGAAGGGTGAGGAGAAGGTGTTTTTAAGATTTAGTTTGTATTTATCATTGCCCTCCGCTGATTTGATTGGTAATAAATTAAATTAATTTTCCCCAAGTTTAGTCTGTTTTGTCTGTGATGGTAATTGGTGATCTCTCCCTGCCCTTATCTTGACCCATGAGACTTTTGTTGTATTTTCTCTCCCCTGTTCATCTGAGGAGGGTCGTGATAGAGGGGTTTTGGTGGGTAACCTGGTGTCCAGCCAGGATCAACCCACCACAAATAGCGAGCAATTCATCCTGAGTTTATGAATAAGATTTTTATATTATTTTCCTTGGATAGGTACTTAATAGGCCTGTTATTTCTCTTTCATTTTAAGGAAAGTTATGATTTTCAGATCCAAACGTTGAAGTTAACGTCATCACTGAGGAGAAACAGCTGCCTCCCCTTTCCTCCTCTTTAAGATTTGGAAGGGATGATTGATTCTGGCTTGAAGACCTCTCCAAAAGAGAAAAGTGTTTGAACAATTTATTTGAAGAAAAGAGGCAAGTGCCATTTTTTGCTGGAAAATTAAGTTAGTCATCATCTTTTATTTCTTATGTATAATGGGCCAAGTAGTTTTAGAGTACAGTAAAATGTAGGGGGATAAACAAAGGAGATACAGAAGATGATGGTAATAAATGGAAGCAAAAGTTGGGGAAGTTCAACAGAGTCAGAGAAAAGCAAGGAACTCACAAAAAAAAGGTAAGGCTTTATTGGATTAAAACACAAAATTGACATTATCAGAGAACATCAGTGATCTAAATCTAATAACTTCAGAACGATAATTTTAGTGTTAATTTCTAAATATTTCAGAAAAACAGCCCTCTTCTGCCTATGTGCACTGTACATATGTACATTATTTTTCTGTAAATCCTGTCAATGAGGTAATCCATAAAACATCATGTTCTGATTAGAATTTTCTAATTTACCTTCATGGATGTCAGTGACCAAATATATGTCTTATGTCTGGGTCTCTCCACAGTGCTCGCAAAAGAAGAGTTGTACAATTTGTAAAATTTGAATGGATCCTCTCTAGCATTTTTCCAGTTCTATAATTTAATTAAATCTTTATTGACAGTTCCTTACAGATATTTAAACAAAAACTCACCTTCTGAGTCACAAATCATTCTGGTCTCTCCTCTTCAAAGACATCATTTGAAGATTCTTATTTCTGTTCTCTAGACATATAAGAATGAACCACCAAGCAAAACTTTTTTCTTTCTTGGTGTATTTCATGCTTCTTGTTGTGTCCTTCAACAGAAATACACACATAGGCCCAGATGTGAGACACACCACAGCTCTGGAAGCTGCAGTTTGGTTTATGCTGAGGGCTGTTTCAGGTGAAGGCACTGTTTTTGCCACTTTCTCACATCAGAGTATCATGTGAGAATGCAGAGTCCCATGCAAATTCCTGCAGATAAGGAAGAAAAAAATAAGTGTTTAAGAACAGTAAGTAGTTGCAGCTACCTTGTCTATACAGTAAATACTTACTGTGGAGCTCTTTCCCACAGCATGTCCCAACCTACAAGGCACTGAAATTGCAGTCAAGGTGACTAATGCAGCTGACTGAAGATAGGTTACATGAATGCTGTGGGAGAGGGAACTGAACATAGCTTTTGAAGATAAGATACTGAAACAAAATAATTCTTAGACATCTTTCAGCAGCAAACTCCAGATGACGTGCAGAGGGCAACTGACAACTGGAGGAGGCTTTCACAGGGTATGTTTACAGAGAGACCAAAGTATATCTTTGGTGCAATGTCTCACAATGCACAGAATAAATGAGCTGAACGGTGAATAGTGTTTGCTCTTGTTCTTGTCCACATAAAATGTAATCCCTGATTTCACGGGCCTGTTTATGTTTTATCACTGGATATTACATGTACATCATATATAGGAAACAGCCTTCTTACAACAGTATAATTTTAAATTAAATGTGTCCTGCATTCATATGTGCTAGACAGCAACTTGGTGGTTTATTTTACGTGTACAAGTAGAAAAGATTTCTGATTCATTAATATGAAGATCTCTTCATAGCACTGAACCATGTATTTTTTCTCATTCTACAAAGGTGCTATTAATATTTTTTTCTTTTTCTTTACAGATTATTTTTGGTAGCTTCAGAAAGACCTTAATCCATTCAAGGTATATCTTTTCCAATCCTTAAAGAATTTTTTGTTGCGAGACATCACTATTATTGAACTGATAGCTGTTCTTTTAAAATTTGTGCATTCAGATTTCTTATCTTCCGGAGAAGAGTTTTCAGGACAAAAAGAGAAAAGTGCTAATAACTATCCCAACTCAATTACCTTCTTTCAAAAGGTGAAACACACTTCAAATTTAAGTGAAGGTGGTGGGACAATAAGTAATTAAACTGCCTGAGGACAGTTTTCTAGACTTCATGCCCTTTTCAGATAAACCTTGAAAGTGTTTTTTTTTTCTTAGAAAGCGGAGTAAACTTGAATTTGGAATCAGATTAATTTAATCTGTGTCCAGATTCCAGCCTTTTAAAAGAACACATAACCAGTCATATAGTGTCTTCATTTTTTTCAATGTATCCAAGCATTCATGGCTTACATTCTCAGTGGTTTTAAGGGATCTAATTTCCATTAATTTCAGTAAGAGTTATCTTCTTAAATATTTATTGAGGCTCAGAACAACATCTAATCAGATTTCTGTCTCCATCTCTTTTTCAATGGGCCTTTAACTGATAAATCCCATAAAATGTCTGTTCTGTAAAAGTCAAGATGCTATACACAATCAACCTTTAATTTGATTCCAAAAAAGGTGACACTAGAAAGCCAGCCATATAGTCTTCTGTAAAATCCAAATTTGGCTTTGTTATGGTACTATAACTGCTATAACTGTTGATTTATTGCAGAATTCCCATTTCTGTCATATTTTATTACATTTCAGAGGGAAAAAAATCTAATTTTTTTTTCTTCCAAAAGAAAATTCTGAAACTCTATACACCTTGTTTATTGTTTCCTAACAGAAATACTTCACTCTAGTCTACATTCTCTTTAATTTCGTTAGAACCATTAAAAATACTTACGATTTGGGGGCTGGGGAAAGGGGACCTAGGGGGAGAGGGATACTTCTGTTGAGTGACTGATGCCTACTGAGGCAAACACGTTGCCCTGGACTTCCTCTGAATTCCAAGGAACAAACTAGGTTTCATGAGTTCATAGAATCACAGATGATTGAAGTTGGAAGGGACCACTGGAGATCATCTGGTCCAATGCCCACTTCTTAGGCAGGGACACATAGAGCTGGTTGCCCAGACAGCTTTTGAGTATCTGCAAGGATGGAAACTCCACAACCCCTCTTGACAATCTGTTCCAGTGCTCAGTCACTCTCACAATGAAATAGCGTTTCCTTATTTTACCCACAAAAGGAAATTTTATTACTCACAAAAGGAAAGTTTTCCCTGACACCAATTACACAGGAAGTCTTGGGTTATTAGAAACCTAATCAGAAACCAGCTTTGGGTGAACACCTAAAGGTGGGCTGCGTGTGAACGTCATTTATATCTGTGAAAGAACTCACCTTTGATCTACCACAAACAGCCAAATCAGTGAGACTGACGTAACCAATTCCAGACCAAGACTGAGGACTTGTAAAGCTCCATGAGTATTGGCAAACTGATATGTAATCTTACTGGTCCAATATGCTAGTCATTACAAATTAGTATCTTCTGAGAAACCAATCACAAATTATTTCCTCATACTAGAATGTACATAGTAGTCTTTAACGTATCATTACTTACTATATGAAACACTGTTATTTTTTAAATTACATTACCATAACATATAAGAACATGTTTTAAATGCTTGAGAGATCGGCTTATCAGTTTATCAGCTTTCTGCAATGGGAAGTACTTTTGTGAACCTGGTGTTAGAGCTTGCGATTATAAGTCATCAGGGTGACAATTTAATAGCCCTATAAACTATGTTTTCCTCATTAGAAAAAAACCCATAATTTTAATTATTTGAATTTTCTCAATTGGAAATTATGCCTATAAACATTGGGGCCTGATGTGTTTCATTGTCAAGTTTTGAATTATTTAAACTTAAATTCATTGAACATACCCTTGTGGATCTTTGTACTATCAGGTTTGTCAAACATGTCATTCAGAGTTTCCCAAACAAATCTGTATTTTTAATTTATTCCAAAATCAGCAAACATTCTTACAGTTACAGCTGTGGGCATGAATGTTTGGTGTACACAACATATATGCACAGATATACCTGCACTTGTTTGTTTCTGCACAGATTTGTAAAAAAAAAAATCCCTTCCAAAGTAACTGTTTCCCCGAGTGCATTCTCTCTTGCTCTATCATGCCTGTCTTAGTACCAGTGCCTGGTACTAAGTGAGTCTATCAAGGTCTCTTTGGTATCCATCAGTTCCAGTTTGATTGCACAGAAGCACTTGTTCCTTTTCAGTGCCAAATCAGGTCAACTGCAGAACAGCAGCAGAGTGATTGTGTGATTGACAAGCCTACCTTTGGGATACCAGCAGACATGAAAGTACATTGGTAGAGGAGGCTTCAATTAATGTGATAGAGAAGCAGCATAAGCTTTGTCACCAAAAAGAACTGAGGAGCCACGCAATTTTATGACATGAATCTTAAGAAATAATTGGATAAATATGTGCAATCTCAGAACCAATCTTTGGAAATCAGTCTAACATAAATTATCTGTAAGAAATGCTGATCAGGGAAGGATTTTGCTTCAAGCTCACTTGTACAGCATTTATCCCTAGGGGTTCATTTATGATGGTCTTAAACTGCTCAGACAAGGTTAAAACACCAACTAGAGTTACAGAAAAGTTGGAGGCATTTCAGCACTTAGAGAGCAAGTTTGTTATTTACTTTGAGAGGTGAAAAAGGACCAAGCTCCAGTAAACCAATTCCTAGCGCGTTCCATAAACAAGATTTACACTTGTAATCTGAGTCGTGTACTGTCTCAGTAATTCTGATATTAAGGGGGTGGCAAGCTTAAGGGTAGCTCTACAGTACTGAGTTGCAGCAAAGACAACCACATGCTACCTTTAATTTGGGCACTGGATTGTAGCCTAGTCAGAGCAGATGAAACTATATGTTCAGGTATTTTTTTAGTTTTCAGAAGGATTAAAAAAATCCAGCCCTTCTTTTCCTTTGCCATTAGCCTGCAACTATTAAAACTAATTTCAGCCTGTGTTGTAATACATCTGTATAACCCTGCAGCCCAGGCAGACCTGTGGTTATCCTCACACACTGTTTTCTGATTTCACACACCGCAGTGATGGTGGCTGAACGTCAAGGTGAAAATAAGCAGTATTTTTTACATCATTCTGATATATGCTGAGGTGTGTAGGTATAAAAGGCAGCCTTGGTTTGAAATCATATGTGTCTCATCTTCTTATAAGGTAGTGTCTACCTCTATGAAAACTGCACAGTGTTTCCATGAAGGGTATTGGTTTTAAAGCTTGTAAAATAATTAATAAATTAACCTGAGGCTGTACAACTTTGCCCTCATTAGTAGGTGCAATGAAAATGTATTTGAGTACTGTCAGTGACAGACTTCAACCATTCAGGCACATGAAAAGCAAAATATTATGAAAATAAATGCCTCAGTTCCACCGTCTTTCAAACAGGGATCATCCATTTCAAAGCATAACTAGTAAATAGAATATAGCAAATCTAGATAATTACAATAATAGATTCTCGATTTTCAAACGCCTTGAGAGTCTTTCAAAAACTAATAATAATTTTGAGGTTAAGAAGCTGTTCAATACCTTGGACTACCAATTTGATTTTCTTATGTATTAAAATTTTGTCTATCTCTCATACTTCCAACCTTTATCCTTTTAGGTCATAATTTTTTGGGGGTGTTGGTTTGGGGTTGTTGTTTTTGTTTTGTTTTGGTTTGGTTTTTTAATGGTAATCTTGGCTCTTCAAGCAATTTTAAATTTTTATTTTATCTTCCTGGGTGTGACAAAATTACTAGCTGGAATAACATGTTATGACAAAGGATAACTCACTCATTTTTAAAATTCTGGTATGAGAGAGAATTTTGGAAATGCCCTGTACAAATTAGTGGATTAACAATGGACACAATTTAAAAGCTTCAGAATCTGGTTTTTGACTGTGGTCACTGTTACAAACAAATGTAGGCCCTTATTATATGATCCAATTGAAACTGATACATCTCCATGCTCCTACTCACCTTCATGTGCCAAAAACAACCTACTGGTCTGAGCACAGAAGTACAATCACTAGGGAAGTACAATCACTAGGAAAGTACAATCACTAGGAAAGTACATTATATTTTACAGTCTGAAATGGGTGACTGAGATCACTGGTACCAACAAAAATGCTTGACAAAGTCTAATCTTACTCCCTTTCCTGTCTCAAAAAGGTATTTCAAGTTGGAATAGACCTTTTCCTGAGTTTCAGAGTGAGATGAGCACTGGCTTCCTGTGGAGAAACTGGAAAAGTCAGAACAGAAGTAAAAGTAAGCCCTACCAACTCCTCAGCTCAAATACCTCTTCTGAAGCTCATCAGAGCTCTTTTACACAGTTACCACTGGGTGATTGCATCTCCTGGTCTCATACATCAGGCAGAATACCTTGCAAAAGCTGGAAGGTGTACATTAAGTCAAACATTAGCCAAAGCATTTCTGTCTTTGATGTGAAGTTCTGTGGCCCTTAGTATGAATTTTGAACACTGTCCTGCAGGCACTTGCTTACTTGGCAGTGAACTTGGCATGTCAATGCCTTGGCCATTGTCCCATTTAAGACCTATCCAAACATTCACTGAAATCTTTTTTTTTTTTTATTTAAAGTCATAACTTAAATTCTTTATCTATTCATAAAAAGTCCAAAGTGAATACATGAAAAGGGACGACATGTAAATCAGTGACATCTAGCCAACTAGGAAAGGAGCCCTGCTGGACCTGTTGTTTGCAAACATTGGAACAGGCTGCCCAGGCAAGTGGTGGAATCGCCATCCCGGGAGGTATATAGAAGACGGGTAGACATAGTGCTTGGAGATATAGTTTAGTGATGGCTTTGTCAGTGTTAGGTTGATGATTGGACTCAATGATTTTAAAGGTCTCTTTCAACCAAGACAAGTCTATGATTCTATGATTCTATGATTAAGTACAAAGCCTGAACTCTAGTTACTGTGGAACTGTGCTTCTGAGGTGGTTGCACGGGATCTGCCAGAAGCAGTAAAATTGTGGATCTTTAATAAAAAATAAACATGTCTTCTGTAACCTACATTTCCAAATTCACACAAAAAGAAAAAAACAAAACAAAGCAAAACAAAAAACCGTAAAACTGCTTATCAAACATAATGCTCCAATGTTTTAAAATTTCAGGAGTTGCTTCCAGAGGAATAAGCTAGGAAGGCAAAACTGCTTAAGGCATGGATTCCAGATCCCTGTAATAAGCCAATATGAATCTCAGTTGAAGGTTAATTTATATTTACGTATGATTTATAAGTGTGCAGAACCTGAAAAGTATCATAAATTATGGTGTGAATGTAGAGATGTTGTAGAAAGGAAAATCTGAATACACATTTCTGTGTATATTTGTTAGATATACTTTGAATCCTGAAATTCCTTGAAGTCTGTGTCAAGTTTCTGTTAGTACAAAATATAGTATGGTAAATTATCTTGAATATTTATGAAGTTAGAATAAGATTTCAGAAGTGCTCGAAACTGGTTCAGTGTTCTTCAAACTCAAGTCGGATACTGAGTTCACTGGGACAAGCATGAGTCCAATATTGATAATGTTGGAAAATTCCTGCAGTAAATATTTTGGACAAAGCCTTATCAAGAAATGTATAGTTTTTCATTATATAAAATGATTAAGTCTGTACAGTTAAGCATACATTCAGGATTTTAATTCTTTATTGCCACAAAACTCTTGGAAACCACAGCAACCATTCACTTCAATGTGGAGCTTAGAGGATAACTACTAAGGACAGCTGTACTCGATTTTGTTTGCAATGAGTTAGATGGAAATCCACTGGCTTGATATCCTTCTCAGGAATGTCCTGTACTTCAACTCTTGATAATTTAATTGCATGCACACATTTAGAGAGTTTTCTAAATTACTTTTTCTAATATACTTTGACTTTCATTAAATAATTGCTTTTTATATATGGTAAATGACCTTCTTCTGTACCAAAATATTTCAGAAATTAATATAAATTGAACCAGCATTGTCTTTGAACATTTAAAGATCCTGTATGAACTCTCTGAAGTCCTTTAAATTTCAAGAGATTCCAATGTATAAGAGAGAGAATTAAAAGTCTGGTACAAATTCCACTGAAGTTTGGTTGTTTTGGGTTTTTTTAACATATATATATGTATATATAAAATGTATATATTATATGATATATATAGATATAGATATACGAAATACATATTTCAATTAACCGAATAAGTATTGCTGCACATCATAAGAACCACTCTGTAAATTTAGGGTTTCATCTTTTGCAAGGCTGTATGTGTGTTTATGTTCAAAAGTGATAATTTTATTTGACTTTGTTATGAACTTACATGGATTAAATATGGCACTGTTTGCCTAGTTAGATCTACCGATGCACCACAAAATTTCTTATTTTTGAAAAAAATGTAAATTCACCAAATAAACTCTCGGTTCTATCTCACAATGACAGATGTTAGACTATGAGTGTTACACTCAGTGTTAATGTTGGAAAATTCCTGCAGCATATTGTTTCATGCCATTTACAAGCTGAAGAACACTATGTACATAAAGATTTTGCTGGATTCCCAAAGAACAGAGGTGATTTACTTCCTGTCATTTTTACATCAGGCCTACAGCTATGTTGGGCACCTGGTCCAAGCAGTCATAAAATCTCCCCACAATATAGAAGACATACTCAAAATAGATTGGTGAAGCGGTGAAGTTCAATATTCTTTTAAATTCAACATGCAATTATGCTTTTTTTTATTTACCTGAATTCCATTTCAAGATCTGGTTGGAGTCCTTTATATTTGTGCCATTTGACTCCAGGCATGTTTCAAAGTGGGCCATTTTTATCTATGATGCATTTGGTAATTTGTAAAAAATGACTTTTTTAAGTGAACTCATGCTTACCTATTTTCAGTTTATTAACTTAAAAATAATAAACTTAACTTTTTCAAAACCTTTGCGCATTTTTAGTAAGTTCTTTGCAGTGCATATTTTTTTGCCCTTTGCCATTGGGAGTGAGTATACTGAAGGTAGACTGAATGAAAATTATTTTGACACTTTTGCTGGAAGAACTTTAAGATGCTTTTTGTCAGCTGCAATTATACTGTTGGGTAAGGAATCCAAAAACAATTGTCTCATTAGTAAGTTTTTCAGTAAAATCTACCATCCATTGTGACAAGATATATTAGATGTTACAAATTCTCTCGCAGTCAATGATAGCTTTGTATATATAAAAATATATTTTTCCATGCATGCCAAAACCGCCTCAGATTTTAGTTTAGATCATCACAAATTAAATTAGCAATTATCAGCTTAATTCTCAGAGATAATTTTTTTCATATTATTACAGTGACAATGTGGTTTCTGTAGGATGGAATAAACTTATTGACATGAATACCAAATACAGCTGCTCGTGTATTTCATATCTATGTAGAAAAAGTATACCAAGTGCAAAACAATTTCTATTGTTTTTATCATACTCTGACTACTTTTACATAGTTACTTTTGGCACTATGTGTTAGCTTGTGCTGATACTCCACATTTCTGTATCTGATCCACCTAGCCTGTTTAAAGTGTAGATGTACCTTCATGATGTCCCAAGAGTGATTTGTGTGAAATAATCTGATCTTATGAGGATGATGTATCTTTGATGTATATTAATTGTAACAGATAATAAGAAATTTGTTGGACAGGATATGGAAGGAAAGTAGAGAGATTTCTACCCTTCTTTAAAACTACTTCCAGGAACAATGAATGTGTGTTAGCAAAGCTGTGCAAGAGTCTGCATTTTTAGGTCCGCACTGTAAAAAACATGGAAAGTGATGAACACAGTCAGTGAACCAGGAAGAACACTTTAGGGTTTTTTTTAAGCTATGAGTATTCAGCATGCTACAAATATCCCTTACCACCTGGTGCAGCTGGCTCTTCTTATGAGTTATTAGCATTCTCCAAACTTCCTCATCTTAAATCTATATGTGACTCAAAACAAGTGCTATATTGCTGTATTTAGTCCCATTACGATATGATTATTTTGAAATCTGCATTTGGAAACATTTACCAATAGTAGATACAAGACCAAAAATAGCATGGAAGATACTGATTTGCCTTGAATATACTGCCAGCATCTTCACATAGGTTGCACTAAGTGCAGCAGTCAATGAAAATCTGCACGTTGTTGGGAATGGTATCATACATCTTATCCCTCAGATCGCACATTTTGTCAGCTGGATTAATGTACCTTCCATGGAGAAGCTGCGTGGCCTATCACTGTCCCAAAGTGAATGATGCACAGTAAAAATGATTAAAGGAGTATCTTGTTCCCTGTAGAGTCCTGCTCATGTTCCATGTGCTTTGATAGCCATGGATAAAAAGAATTTGTCATCGTATCCCCTTTCATATAAAGATAGAATCCCTAAAGGCTCTCGCATGTTATGGGTGGCTGGCTAATGGTTTAATCTATTGCTGATCCTTGGTAGTGTTTTGGGAGCAAATGGATGCCAGTGATTGCAGGTGACGTACATAAAAGCCTCATGGGACACATCTTACCTGGCCTTGCCTGCTGCCCTCTGACAGTTGGCCAGCTTACGTTGGGCAAAAGCTTCCATGACCTCAAATACATTGTGACAGTAAATAACCCATAGAGAACCTGGATAATGACTGCATGGAAAACTGATGCAATCATCCCTAAAGTGTTTTTCCAATCCTAAACAGTCTCTCAGAGGCTGAGGGCAGCATGACTCCAAAGGAGCAATCATTCTTGTTGTCTCAACTGATAAGAAATGTTGGGAAGGGATGTGCTGTTTCTTCACAGCAGCTTCCTGAAGAAAACTGCAAAAGCAACCACTCCATACTTGTACCATTAGCATTGAGTTTAATTCTGATTTCTTAGAAGTACTGTTTTGCCCATCCAGTTTGATGTTTCTAACCAGTGGCAGCTGGAGTGATATCACAGTATAGGTTGAGGAAGATCTATGAACAGTCCAAGACAGCAAAGACTGTCAGCCAAAAGCATAGCCAGATTATACAGTTTCAATGATAGACATCAGGAGCAGTGGCAGTAGCCAGAATCTTATTGCAACTTGTAACAGATGTTACCTCAATGCTGAGATCATGGCTTTTTTTTTTTTAAATGAAAGCCACTAGTGCAGTTGAACGTGGTGTTTGTGGTCTTGAAGGGCCTGGATGAAGATGCACAGAGGCATATGGGATATGTATCTAACCACAGATTGCTCTAAGAGTTATGAATTGTAAATGTAACCACTGTTCCATGATGGAGGAATAGGCTACATTAATGTACAATATAATTTGGTTTAAGGAGCAGGGAGCAGTCCATAGGCTGGATATATAAAGCGGTACAAACATAGCTCCTGTGCGAGGCTAAACCTCCAGTCTGTTTGCAATTCACATAATATTTGACATTTCCTGTTAAAAACTTCACAAAATGGTGAGTCTTTTTCCTGCATGTGACAGCATCTGAGTTCATCAGTTGTTCTGCTTTGCTAAATTTATTTGAAGAAAACATGTCTGAAACTGGTACATGTATTGAACCTTGATTGATTGAAACTTGATTAAAAGAGAGATGAAGTGGTCGTGCCTCTGTCACAAGGTGCACTTTTTTGCATATATAATTTGAAAGGCTTTCCTGCTCAAACTTGCTTGGGTATATGTTACTTTGCTTTCAATTTCCTCTTCAGCAGTAGAAGATACATGATAAGCTTATATGCCAATACATGTTGGATACATAAGAAGTTTCCCTTTGCAACATGAATGATATGTATTTTTCTCCCACAGTCAGCCTACAAATTACAAATTATGTCCCTTTTGGTAAAGTCTTTCAACCGTTGAATTCCATCTACCTTCTTGTTTCCATTTGGAGTTTGTTGACCGTAAGTACCATAAGAATATGTCTGCTGAATGTGAAAATGTCTGTTATTCTGGTTCTGGATCAGACATGTCATACTCTTTCAGTATATGTTTTCCACTTCACTTGTGATGTGGAAAAGATAACTACTTTAGGCAACCTTGTCAACCACCATCTCCCTGTTGACAACACTGAGAACCACAATTTCAATGCAGTGTTTTAAATGGTGTATCTACACCTCATTTATTCTACCTATGTAATACATCCTTATTTATTTGTTGCTTCAAGTACTTGCTTTTCAATTTGGCCCTGCATTGAAGACCTAGAATATTGCACTGACTGAGTCAATGCGATTTTCTTTTTTTTTTTTTTTTTTCATTTTTCATATGGAATAAACACAATA
>VYZM01003380.1:0-13626 GCA_013398915.1 Dromas ardeola
TAAAATTATAACTAGTTGCCAATCAAAACCAGTGTTATTCTGATCAACTGTCAAGGTGGTCAGTGAATGACTATTCTAGCTTTTGTCTCCCCAGCATTTAAACAAGCAGTCTTTTCTGGCATGTTTGGTGTAGCTCTGCTAAACAAATTCAAAACTGCAGGCCCCTGCACTGACGAGACACCTTGCTGGTTTGTTTTTTTAAATTACATATTCTAGAGCAAAGGGTTAAGACCAAAAGCTTTATGCCAGTGAGTACTACTCATGCTAAATCCTTCAGCTAGTTCATTGTCTCAGTAAAATTCAACCATCCCACATCTACAATTTTTCATCATTTCTGCCCTGAGTACGCACCACAGATGTCCAGTAATTATAACTAGTTGAAGACCAACTACCTGTAATAAGCCACACTCAGCCCAATACAGGTGACCCCCTGCTGAGCTGACACCATTTATTGTCTTGCCATGGCATTCAGCTGGTAGGTTTAAACTTTTCACTCTGTGGCCTAGAAGTGACCAGATGACAACTAGGGTGAGGATAGGTTACATACATTCCACATGACAAAATATTCTACAGAAGCCCAGTTTACTTGAAACAATACATGGCACACTTGTTGGAAAGCGTGATCACAGACTGATTATAAGCACTTGATGGATGTTACTCATATATTTGAGGAGTGACCTAGAAGGAATTATGTACAATCTGGGAGAATAAAAATAGCTAGGGGATTTTCTCTATTCTTAGGTTTTGGCTCTGTCACTGACAGACCGAAGAATCTTCCCACCAACCAGGTCAGCTAGTAAAGGGATAGGACCAGTGAAGACTATTGAGTCTAAAGGACTGTTCAACTATTCTTTTCTTAAGCACAGACTCTTCGTTTCTTGACATTTTCTTTATTTCTCTCCCTTCTTCTTACAAAGTCGTAAATTTGATATAAATGAAGTTATCCAGTATGTTACTGATTGTTACCTAGAGAGCAAAAATTATAAATACTTTACGTTATTTTTTTTTTTTTAAGGGCTGTTGCCTGCGTGTTTTTTTCCTTATACACCATGCATTTCTTTCAGCTTGGATATTCTAAAAATAAACTTTTAATTTATGGGTTTGTTTATATTTGTTTCTAGCCAGTATGCTGAATGGAACAATACCTGTATTTTCAAGACAAAATCCTTTACCCATTAAAATATAGTGTCCAACCACTTTTGTTTTCATAGGTTCTCTTGAATATTTGGGGATCAATGAGTGGTTATGAGTGGTTATACATCATTTATGGTAGCAGTTATGTATAACATTCAGTATTTTTATTTTGATGGGCCTTGTGGAAAGTTACAGGTAAAGACACCGGATGCCCCATTTCCATTACCGATTCCTGTTTCTAACTCAGAAGTAAACTTTTCCTGCTATTGGCTTTATATCTCAGTCTGGAAGACTTGTCTTCTTTTTAAAGAAAATATATTCTTGATTTTTAAATTGATTTTTAGTATTTTTTAAAAAATAACAATACACATTCCCCAGATCCTGACTACCTTTCTTTAAATTCTCATTTAAGATTATTAATGTCACAACAATTTAAAACAAATTAATCACAGAAGAAAGTTATTCATGATGCAGAGAGCTGTTGCCAGGACATTAAAATTACTGTTTCAGTTCTATCACCATTCTGAACTCCATACATTTATTCCCTCTTTTTCACTCTACATACCCCAAACATTCCCATGCTCAACTCAAATTAGCTCATACGTAGTTGCAGGAGCCTCTGGAACTATAGAGCTATAGAGCTTCAGCTGCCGACAGTCTGGTCTTGCAGCAGTAAAGCACTGTCACTGATTCCAACAATTTGTACTGAAAGGGTACTGAAAGGACTTCCTTAGCCAAACCCAGCATTTTTACAGGGTTTTTTAGATAGCCCCTACTGGACTTTTTCCATGAGAATATCCAGTTATCTTAAAAAATATAGTGTCCACAGCAGCTTGCAATGAATTCATTGCTCTGCTATACACTGAGTGAAGAACATTCTCCTTTGGTTTGCTTTGTCATGGACTAGTTTTATCCGAAGCTCCCTAGTTCTTATACAGGGTTGAAAAAGAAGAAGCCATTTTCTATACATCTTCCCTTTGCAACTGATGGTGTTATAGATATAGATTTATGCTATTCATTCTTCCTGTGAGGGAAGCCATCTATCCTTTTGATTACCCTTGTCACCCTTCTCCGAAGCTTTTTCAGTTGCTACTTTTTTTTCTTTCCTGTGATTGGTTAGATCAGTACTCTGCATATCAATCAAAATAACAGGTATCACAGATTTATACAGGGCCATAGTAACACTCTCTATTTTTTTCTCTGTTCTTTTCCTAATGATTTTCAGCATTTTTTGACTGCTACTAGGCATTACTATTTCTGTAGAATCTCCTACTTCAGTTATTATTCCTGGGTGACGACCCTTCACTTACAAAGTTACAGGCTCTGTCCTAAGGTATCTCCTTTCCCCCTTAAAACACCACTTCACATTTAACTTCTTTTGCCATTTTGTTGTACTGTCTTTCAGTTTCATACATATCTGCCCCCCCCCGTAACAACTTTGTATAGCAAACATATTTTCTTACCTAATGATATACACTCTTTTTCCAGATCATTGGTGAACTTACAGAGCTGCCTGCACCTGCAGAGTTGCAGAGTCCCTGAAAAATTCTATGGGTGATCTTGCTATGCTGTGAAAACCAGCCATTTCATCTGGCCCCTGTTTTATCTATTTTTCAGCCAGCCACCTGGCTACTCAAGGACCTGTCTTCTTTAATAGTCTCCTCAGTGGTGAGCAATCTTGTCAAATGACTTCTGGAAACGACAGAGGACATATCTCTACTCAGCACTGTTAAGGCCATTCCTGGAGTCCCATGTCCAGTACAAGACACATGGACACACTGGAGAGAGTCCAGCAAAGGGACACTAAGATGATGAAGGGACTCAAGTATCTCTTCTGTGAGGAAAGCCTGAGAGAGCCAGGACTGTTCAATGTGGTGAAGGGAAGAGTCATGGAGGATAGCTGGAGGCCTGTAACTAGCAGCGTTCCCCAGGGATCAGTACCAGGCCCAGTCTTATTCAACATATTCATCAGTGACCTGGATGAGGGGACAGAGTGTAACCTCAGCAAGTTCGCTGATGACACAAAACCAGGAGGAGAGGCTGACACACCAGAAGGCTATGCCGCCATACAGGGAGACCTGGACAGGCTAGAGAGCTGGGTGGTGAGGAACCTAATGAAATTCAACGAGGGCAAGTGTAGGGTCCTGCACCTAGGAAAGAATAACCCCGTATACTGGTACAGATTAGGGGCTGACCTGCTGGAAAGCAGCTCTGCAGAGAGGAGTCCCAGTGGACAACAAGTTGACCACAAGGCAACAATTTGCCCTTGTGGCCAAGAAGTCCAATGGTCTCCTGGAGTGCATTAAAAAAAGTGTGGCCAGCAGGTGGAGGGAGGTCATCCTCTCCCCCTACTCTGCCCTGGTAAGGCCACATCTGGAGTGCTGTGTCCAGTTCTGGGCTCCCCAGTTCAAGAAAGACAAGGAACTACTGGAGAGTAGATCAAGGGACTGGAGCACCTCTCTTACGAGGAAAGGCTGTGAGACGTGGTTCTGTTTAGCCTGGAGAAGAGAAGACTGAGAGAGGACCTCATCAATGCTTTTAAATATCTAAAGGGCAGATGTCAAGAGGATGGGGCCAGGCTCTTCTCAGTGGTGACCCGTGACATGACAAGGGACAACAAGCACAAAGTGGAACACAGAAAATTCTGCCTGAACATAAGGAAAAACTTCTTTACTTTGAGGGTACCAGAGCACTGGAACAGGCTGTGCAGGGAGTTTGTGGAGTCTCCATCTCTGGAGATATTCAGAACTCGCCTGGATGTGTTCCTGTCCAACCTGTTTAAGGTGAACTTGCTATGTTGGGGGGCGTTGGACCAGATGATCTCTGAAGGTCCCTTCCAACCCATACCACTCTATGATTCTGTGATCTTACTAATGTATATAAATTCCTGAAGGTAGGGAGCAGAGAGGATCGAGCCAGGCTATTTTAGTGGTGCCCAGTTACAGGACAAGAGGTAATAGGCACAAACTGAAACACAGGAGGATCCCTCTTAACTAAGGGGATGCTTTTTACTGTGCGAGTGACTGAGCACTGGCACAGGTTGCCCAGAGTGTTTGTGGAGCCTCCTTCACTGGAGATATTCAAAAGCCATCTGGACATGGTCTTGGACAACCAGCTCTAGGTGACAGGGACATTGGATGAGGTGACCTCCAGAGGTCCCTTCCAACCTCAGACACTCTGTGATTCTGTGATTCCGTAATATCAACCAAATATTCTGTATCCGCATGCTTGGATAGAAAGTGGAGTTCTCACAAAGAACTCCAACAGGTTTCAGAGGTATTATATTTTCTTCATCTTAGGCTATTTTACAATGAAGAAAAGATTGTTTAAACTGATTTTGAGCCCACAATTCTTAAGAGTTGTAGAAAACTCTTTTAAAAGAGTTATGACAACACATTTTTAAAAGCAACTACTTCATACATTAATGCCTTCCCAGAAGAATTCCATGTGGTCTGCAAATAGCCAAGTTAATTGGTTACACAACAGATTTAATCATTCCCCCTAAAAACCAGTATGCTCCTTCATTTTAAAATACCGTAATAAAAATAATAATGAAAATCAAACTCTATAGACTCCTAAAAGTATAGATTAGAAAACAAACCACTTTTTAGTTTGCCAACTGACATCCCTCTTTTCTCCATTTTCTCAGTTTTTATTACAGATTATGTATACAAACTTGGGACGATGTAAAATGATCTAAGTTTCCCTTGCATCAGTTCCAGAGTACTAAGTGAGCAATTCTCTAGAGGAAGCCTGAGCTGAACATCTGCAAGCTGTTGCAAAAATAGCCTATGCTAGAAAGAGCTCTGAGAAACTTACTTTAAAAAAACGCATGTAGTTTACATGGGCTGCATTTTTGCTAGCTGAAAGACACAAAGACTGCACAACTCTTCCAGGGGGCTTCAGGAACTCTCCCTCAAATGTGTCTTGTCATTTGGAGATGTGTCTATGACTTACAGTTTCTTACTTCTGAACCTATTCTATGACCTTCTGTTCATCTTCCTTAAGATGATTTTGCAGACGTACAACTTCTACCACCTTCTTTCTCAGAACCACAGATTGGCTAGACAACTCTTTTCCAGACCTGTCACATGAGAACACAAACTAAATAACCATAACAGTAGCTTATGAAAATGCACATGCTTCATGAAAAGCTGTCTTCCTCAGTACCATGCTCCAATACATCAGCAAACCTGACTGTTAATCAGCAGCTCTGGTTGTAAGCTACTGATAAACACAAAACTGCTCTTTGCTTGTAGATAGCCACGAAAACCAAAGGGGTTATTTTATTTTGTTTCTTTTGGTTTTCATATGAGTTCAGAACTGCTAACTCCCCTGAGGAAAAGGGAATGAGCTTGACCATATATTTAAGTTCACAGCTGATATCAGCTAAGCTTACCACATTTCATACCTCAAAAACATTCTTATATCCTCACTGAAGAGCGGTTAAAACATTTGAAGGCATGAAAATTATGTGTGTACAGTCAACCCTGCAAGCATTCAATGAAAAATGCCAAAGAATGAGATCAATTTTAGCTACCTGAATGTTCATTTCAACTTCGCAAGTACGTTACGTCACAAGTGCCTCACCAGACTTATGTCTTTTTCCTTTCTTACACAAGAATTCACTGGTAAAACAGGTAGATTCACAGGTAGATGTGGTCTACCTTGACTTCAGCAAGGCGTTCGACACAGTCTCCCACAGCATCCTCATAGGGAAGCTTAGGAAGAGTGGGTTAGATGAATGGACAGTAAGGTGGATTGAAAACTGGTTGAAAGACAGAGCTCAGAGGGTCGTGGTTAGGGGCACAGAGTCCAGTTGGAGATCAGTGACAAGTGGTGTTCCCCAGGGGTCAGTACTGGGCCCAGCCCTCTTCAATATATTCATCAACGACTTGGATGAGGGGATAGAGAGCACCCTCAGCAAGTTTGCTGATGACACAAAGCTGGGGGGGTGGCTGACACACCAGAAGGCTGTGCCACCATACAGAGAGACCTGGACAGGCTGGAGAGTTGGGCGGAGAGAAACCTTATGAAATTCAACAAGGGCAAGTGTAGGGTGCTGCACCTGGGGAGGAATAACCTCCTGCACCAGTACAGGTTGGGGGCTGACCTGCTGGAGAGCAGCTCGGTGGAAAGAGACCTGGGAGTCCTGGTGGACAACAGGATGACCATGAGCCAGCAATGTGCCCTTGTGGCCAAGAAGGCCAATGGCATCCTGGGGTGCATCAAGAAGAGTGTGGCCAGCAGGTCGAGGGAGGTCATCCTCCCCCTCTACTCTGCCTTGGTGAGGCCACACCTGGAGTACTGTGTCCAGTTCTGGGCTCCCCAGCTCAAGAAGGACAGGGAACTGCTGGAGAGGGTGCAGCATAGGGCTACCAAGATGATTAGGGGACTGGAACACCTCTCTTATGAGGAAAGGCTGAGGGAATTGGGTCTGTTTAGTCTGGAAAAGAGACGGCTGAGGGGTGACCTTATTAATGCTTACAAATACTTAAAGGGTGGGTGTCAGGAGGATGGGGCCAGGCTCTTTTCAATGGTGCCCGGCAATAGGACAAGAGGTAATGGGTACAAACTTGAGCATAAACATGAGGAGGAACTTCTTTACTTTGAGGGTGGCAGAGCACTGGAACAGGCTGCCCAGAGAGGTGGTGAAGTCTGCATCTCTGGAGACATTCAAAACCCGCCTGGACGCGTTCCTGTGCAACCTGCTCTAAGGTGACCCTGCTCTGGCAGGGGGGTTGGACTAGATGATCTCCAGAGGTCCCTTCCAACCCTATGATTCTATGATTCTATGAAAACAGTGAACAGAAGAATAATCCTGTCTCTCACTCCACTGTTCAAGCCACTAGATCAGGCTTCCAGTTCAAAAGATTCAGCAATGTCTGTGGAAAACATTGCCTGTATTCAGCAGGTCATACTCTCCCACATTCCCACAAGATTTTGAAAGACAAGAATATGAAATGGGGAAGTATTTGGAAATGATTGTATAAAAATTGTTCAAGGAATCCCTGCTCCAAACAGCCACAGCTGTTCAACATGGATCACATGGATCACAGTGGCTGTTATTCGACAATATGAGTGCAATTACTGGTATTTTATCAGTAAACCAAGAGAACGAAGTCCAAATCAGTAGTGCAGTAAGAATTACAGTGCTGCACAGAAATCCATTTTTGAAGACCAATATGTGATAAAAAGTGATTCTGAAGGTTTGTTTTCCCTTATTTATTCAGACTGAACAGTACCAATGATGAGATTACTTGTGGGGGAGAAAAAATTGACTTGAATAAAGATGAAGGAGTTTGGCTGTTACTGTACTATTAGGAGGATTTTATAATCCTCAGTTCTGTATTTCTTACTTGTTGCATGTTTTAATCACGGCATAAACACCTGTGACTCTCAAAAGTAAAACAAAGTAGAGGAAGTCACTCTCTGTTAATGGGGAGGCTGAATGAGTCTCAGTAACAATTCATTAGACAGGTAACGCAGAATAGCTGTTTGCAACAGAGTATGCTAGACAGATATTTCATTTTCAAATATCATCTGATCACTTAATCCTTTTTTTTTTTTAAGTGCCACAAGCATACAATCTTTAATTTACTCAAAATTATTTGCTTCTTTCGCTCTACTCTTTTTTCTCTGAAGTATGGGAGTCCCTTCTTGCAGATCCAATTCCTTTCGCATCAGTTTTTATATTAGAGCATTTGCTAGACTAAACTGAACTAACTTCCTGTTCTAAACCTGGATAATCCTACTTCAAACACTGTAAATGTTAACTGGGAGTGAAATATGACCTTTAAATGGCAACCACTGCAACAAAACTGAAAAGGAGAGATACTTTAAAAGTAACTTTTGAGCCCTTTAAGAAAATAATTTAAAAAAAAAAGCATACAGGTAAAACTGGACATGAGTAACGGTCACAGAAACATGGGTCCAGAGCCAAACTGCCTTGCCAAGTGTCAACAGAACTGTTACTTAGCTGGGGATAACTTTCTGTTCCAAAAGGAGGTTCAAAGCAGAAAGATTTGAGGTAATCACAAGAGCAGGAAATGTTTAATGAGCAATAACCAGATAGTTGTGCTACCTCCACATTTGTGTTAAATACCCAAAAAGTCATTTTTTTAGTCCAGATGTGCAGTTTACATGTTCTTACCAGTCAAGGAATAGAAAATATTCTAGGAAACTAGAATAAGCTAAGGCAAAACTTTTTTTTCTCCTACTCCAAATGAAAACAAAGTTTCAGCCATCCTTGCAGCTTTTTTTCTGAACTGTAATGGGCATGCAGAGATATGTGAATTTTGTTGCCCACCTCCTAGGATGGGAAGGGAATATAAGGGGGTGTTTCAACTATCTGTGTTAAACTTAGAACCTTGAAGCTCAAAACACAAAAGGTGGCGCCCGCCAGCCCTTAGAGCACTTCAGCACTAGACTTTCTGCACCCTTGTTGTCCTGGTGGCACAGAGAGCACTAAAATCGTGTTATAGTAAATTAACCAACCCTTGTTTGTTCCAAAAGAACTTATCATTAAAGGATTTACCTGTCATATAAAATTAACATGGGAGAACTATTAACTTGTTCAACTGTGTCGTTTCAACAATACCCTAGGAAATTACTTCTCTGCAGCAAACTCCAGTTCTGTTGGAGCTCCCATTTCACAAATGAAAATTAGCACTGAGGGGGCTGCCTCTCCCTCCAAATTGATTAGAAAAACAGAGGAGGAAAATACACCCGTGGCTGCCGCCTTCAAAGGCCTGCTTGGCTAGAGTATGTAGCAGACAAGACAAATTTTTCCTTCAACCTGCTCCTTTTTTAATGCACAAGTCACAGTGTGTAAAATGTGATAGCGACCTCCAGAAATAAAAGCACCAGTCTACCACTACTAGAAGATGATCTCATACACATGCAAATCATCAGGAAAGCTGGCTTTAGGTGCTTTCAGATTAAATCAAGTTCACAGATAAAGATTGTTTTGTTTATCACAGTGATTATTACAGAAAAACAAGATTAATGTGTTTCTTGCCAAAGGCAGTAATAAGGCCTGTTTTCTACAAAGCAGTATAATGCTTCAAATAACAACTGAGAAAGCTCCTGGTCAGTTCTGCAGGGAAAGAATGCTCAAAGGGAAAAGAGATGCGTGAGTGCAACCTACATGATTCAGCACCTTCCCTTTTGGGGGTTAAATTGGGAAGCCAGTTTTATATGTAGTTGCTTTTCCAGCTGTTGAAAAGCACTGTTTTGAAATATTCCTTCCTCCATCACCAAAGTATTGAGCCACTCCAAATACATTTAATAATATTTCATTTTTAATTCGACATAAATGCTTGCTGCAGAAATTGTTTATAATACACTCATGAAGCCAGGTGTGAAAGTCAAAGCCAGCTCAGCAGAGCCACAAGATTCTCCTATCAACTAGTGGTAACCTTTATACCTTATAGAAGCTAATTTCAGTTAAAGGCCACAAGTCCTTAATATAAGTCTCCCTAGAGCAACACACAGATTCTTCTAACTGCTAAAGAGAGAAAAGGGCTAAAAGTACAGGAAATAATAAAGGAAAGTGGTATGATCGCTCAGATGCACAGAAAGGGCAGATGGAAGTAGTCTATACATGGTAATTGTCCCCAGAGGACAAATACTACTGTATTGGTACTGATCAGGAAACACTGAGTTAATTTACCTGATTTTCTTATGTTGAATAAGTGCATTCATGAACAAGTCTTCACTAGGGATGGACAAAGAATATTGTAAATCTTTCAGTTAGATTTTTAGAATCACACCAAAATTATTATTCCCCAAGAAGAGGGTTTTTTTTAATAAAAATGATATAATATGTGGTAGCATAACAGCATCACCAAACAAATCAGACTCAGTTATCATCCAAAACCTCATCTGAAATTTCTTAAAAGCAACAATTCACAAAGGGCTTGTAAACCCATGGAGACTATTGAGATTGGCTTGTGATGAGTTAAGTTGTCTGCAATGAATGAGGAACCACAGATCTGCCTCTTGAAAAGAATGTGGCAGCCAGTTCACTTTTCTCCTCATTTCTCTTTGCTTTTAAGAAAGCAAAGTTTTGTATCCAGCTGCACAGTCCCAAGAACATGGAGATCAACACAGTTATTTTCATTTATTCAATGGTTTTCCTAGCATACAATGGAAAAGGGTATTTTTCCAGATGCTGACCATGAATGTGGTGACTGTACAAAATACCTACCTCATTTTATTTTTAAAAAGCCAAAATATTTGTGAAAATAAAAATGATTTAAAAAAAAAAAAAAAAAAAANCCCAGGAGATACTGTAATAGAAATGCATGTGAATAGTTTGGTTTCGCCTTTCAGAACCTGGATGGAAATTAGAGTAGAGCCTGGCTCATACTCAGAACACCCACTCGACAAAAGAGGTTTACAACGGCCAAACAATCCGCCTAACAGCAAGAGGCATGTTGTAAAAGAGGAGTTTGTGTTATGTGACAGCCAAGCTTTTCAGCAAAACAGCTTTTAAACAAGGGCACATGCTGGAGAGTATTCCAAAGTACCTTTTCTCCACGAGGCTAAGCCACTTTTAAAGATGTTAAACTACTTTTAATTAAAAATATTAACATGTATTTCCCAAAGTAAAATTTATTTAATTTTAGGTATATAAAAGATGAAACAAATTAAAATCACTCACCTCCCTGAATTTGTTTATGTCGGGATAAAAGCACATGCAATCTAGGTAAAATAACCGGGCAAGTATACAAACAAGTATACCACGTCAAAAGACACTGATGATGCACACGGTCTGCAGAGAGAGAGTTTTCCCTTCTTATGAATAAATTACAACACAAAATTAATTGTAAAGCAGTACTCGGATACAAATGATGGTAAAAGAAGTCCTTAGAGCTAGTTAATGCTGACATGACATCCTGCCAGGCTCTCCAGTGGCATTAAAACAGTGGAAACAACAAGTAGTCTTTAAGGATTTGGCCCATCAGTTCTACAGTAATACCTCCATTGAAAAGCTTCCTATTAAAATATTCCCTACCACACATCAGACATTAACCCTGTACTTTAGCACAGTACAGCAAAGTGTGATATTTCTCTTTTCTGGGCAAAAGTTATATTAACATGTAGTTAATACCTCACATTGTCAGCTCTCCTGAGCTACCATACAAATGTCTGTTTACTACTGTTTACTCCCATTCGCCTTGATAAGGTGGAAAGGAAATAGGGTCTTGCTTCTTTCATATCCTGAAAAAACACAATTTTCTAATTTTCCCTTACAGGACAAATAATGACATTCCAGGTAACATCACTGCACAAATGTTACTGAAGGCAACGACAAGACATACAAAATTTTTATTGCTAGCTATTAAGTGTCATTGAGATTAACTTTGAAACTCAATACATTGTAGAGATGGTGATAAGAAATGGAATTTTTTACATTTTGCACTGGGGTTCTAACCATTGAAGGTTATAGAAGCACTTGAACAATTCACCATACAAAGACATACAAAAAACATTTTTGGTCCAAAATTGCAGCTCCTGTTTAGTGAATTTTTAATATCAACTATTTTCAACTATAAGGAAAGATCTACAGAGAGATCAGCTAAAATGCCATTGGTATGTCTCTCTAACCATCAGTTACACACATTTGAAGTATCAGCTTTAAGCGTTCCTCTACATTTCACCTCCATATTAATCTTTCACAGTTACATTTTTAATAATTTCTTTAACGTCAGTTGAAACCACTCAGGATTCACGTTGGGATCATGGAGCTCATGACAAAGGGGTGGGGGGAGAGGCATTCTCTCTACACTTTTGTTGGGGAGTCTGGAAGCCTGCACAACTCAAGGAAATCAGTGTTTCTGCTCAATCCTTTATGTATTCCAGAAACAGTAGCAGACACATGCTATCTTTTTTAATAGCAGTGAATAAAATTGCAAATGAATAGTCAGCACTGAAACAGTAGTGTAAGTGGTCTCAAATGTCAGACAGATTTACAAGCAGGGATGCAGCCACTGCACAAACTCCTAATCTAGGTATTTAGCTACTAAAGAAGATTTCCATGGTGGAATGTGCAGGCAGGATAGGAGAGAGATTTAGAATACCAAGAGATTCAGACAGCTGAGATTACTCTGTAGAGCAGCAAGATATCTTTCTTTCCCCTCCCTCTATTTCTGCCAAGAATGCATAAGCTTTGCTAACACTGGGATTATTCCATTTAGACTACTGTTTCCTCCAGGTTAATGTCGTGTAGAGCTTGCAAGCCAAATCCTTTCAGGTAGGTTTCCTGCTACATTTAATTATATTTGACAGTAATATAGAAATGCAGAGGTGATGCCCACTTTATATTTGGAGTAACAGAAGAGCAGGATATGGACAAAATCCATTTGAGGAAGACATTTTAAATTGTGATCCTCAAAATGAAAAGAAGTAGTAAAGAAATGTAAAATAAAAATGAAAAACTTTTGATTCCAAGACAAGCAAATAATCCGAGCACTAAAACACAGACACCCCCATTAAATTTCAGCACAACAGAAATTTTCAATTACAAAGCTCACATGGGAATGGCAGAGTAATTTGTTAGAAACTTAAGACTGGCAGTTACATCTGTGATTTTCCCTGCTGGAGCATTTCTTGCAAAAAATCTATGCAATACAAACATTCTTCCCTCACTTATTCGTAACAACAAAACACCATAAATACTATAGATGCACAGGCAAACCTGTTTTGGGTTTACTTGAGTTGTTGGGTTTTTTTAAATTTATTTATGTAAAGATGAACACCTGTACACAATTTGTTCTTTAAAAATTAAAATATAGTCAACTTTACTAAATACTAATGTTTCAGTTAAATGAGTTTTCTCCTTAGTGATTCTAGACTGTTTTCAAAAACAGGTGCCATGTACAAACTAAGATAATGATTTTAGAATATTCATACAAGGCTCATCCAGGCAAGACCAGTATTACTATATGAAATGTTTTCTGGTTATGATTACGCTAACTTAAAATTGATCCATCAGGAAGTGAGATGTTTGCCTGTAGGGTTTGTTTTTTTTACTTTTCCCTCTCAATAGAAATTCATATTTTTCTTTTTCAGATAGAGAATTTGCATTGATTTCAATGAAACTGTCTAGCAGTGCCCCACCTCCACCATGGCGAAAGAGTTTCAGCGAGAGTGTAAGAACAGAGCAAGTGTAAGCTTATTTTCATCACAGCTGTGATCTCAGCTCTTTGAATCTGTGCCTTCCTATGCCTTAATTATGCACATTTTTAAGAAATATGGCCCTTTTTTTCCTTTTTATTTAACATCTGTTGCTGTAATTTGAGGATCTCCCATTCCTGGAGTGGAAGGGATAGTAACCAACTCCTCTCTATTCATGTGGCCTCCATTCCACTCATGATTTCATCAACTTCATCAGCCTATCAGAGGAATGAACACAGATGCAATCTACAACTCCCCACTTCTCACAAAAAAAAAAAAAAAAAAAAAAAAAAACCCACACCCCTCTTT
>VYZM01003380.1:24471-41293 GCA_013398915.1 Dromas ardeola
TTTACTACGCTCAGTATTGTCTGGGAACTGTGTAAAACTCATCAGCAGATACCCTATCATATTTATACCAAACAGTGTAGTTGGAAGTATATAGAAGATGAAGCATACGCAACAGAACAGTAGCCACAAGAATGGCCATTGGCCTATTTAATTTGCCATAAATATAATCTGAAAGAATTTCAAATACTGAACAAATGTAGTTATCTTAAGTGGTACCTGAACTGCATTGTATATGTAAAGATATGATATATCTTACAGCTCATCACTAGTGAGCTAAAGCAATAACACTAATGCATGCAATAACACTAATGCATGCAATCAGCATCATTCAAACTAAAGAACTACCCAGTTCTCAGTATTAGCCTAAACCTCTACTGACATATAAACTGTATCCCACAATAGTGAATGTCTGCAAGTACAAAAGCTAGCGTATTTTTAAATGCTACCTGGCTTATACATATTTTACCTAACAGACAAAGTAAGTTCTTCACACCCATAAGCAGTTGAAGGGATTTTGTTCTCTAGTTAAGAGATCCTATATATGTCATTGTGTCACGGTCAGTATTACTTGTGAATTGTTAACCAAGATGTTTTGCGTACATACACACTCTTTTCCATTTTAAAAGTACTAGAAATATCAAATCTACCTTTCCCTGCCGGAGAAAGTCTTAACAGTTTAGAGGTGTTTGTTGTAATATCATACATTTAGAGTACTGATGAGACTACTTAACTCAGTTTTGGCATCTGTACTTCAAAATAGATATGGAAAATTTGAAAAAGAATTGCAAGAATAATGTGAGGAATTAAGGAAACATTTCACTTCATGACAAATGCTTTCAGAAACTTATTTTAATAAATGAAATAAAAATAGACTGTTTAAATTAAATCATAAATATCTGCCTAACTTTCAATAGTAGATAGCTCTCTCAACTGACAAGTCATAAGAATATCTGATACCCAGGAACAGAAGCTTGGTGACTGCTTCTTGGTGACTGGAAATTACCAGAGAATATTCATTATTCTTTTGTAAGTCTAGTTGATTATTATAATTAATTACCTAAGTATGTAACATAGTGACTAATTTTTAAAAATAAGTTTGAGGTTATCAGTTTTCACTAGTATAACTTCAAAATATTTCATTTTAGATTTTATTTTAATTTGTTAATTTTTTATAAGCACCTGACGTTTTAAAACAAAAAGGTTGTCATAAAACAGAACAACCACATTTGTACTGAAAAATTTTGAAATATGCTTAGGATTTCATCAAAAACTTAGAGAAACTGAGTTTTTCTTGTTGCAGTTTTGATGAATCTACATTTTCTCACAAAAAAAAAAAAGCACCATATATACTGTTCAGAAATTCCCAAACAGTTAGAATCATGACCACCCAAAATAAGAAAACATGGTACTTTCTCGTGATGAGCATCTGAAAAAGACATTCAGAAGCAAAGCTTCTGTTTTCTTTCCTGCAAGCCAGGCAGAAACAAGACTAAAGCATCAGCTTAGTAATGACTCCCCTGGCTGGGCCACACCACCAAACTTTACAGTGCTTACAATACAGAGGAAAATTCTCCATTGACAGAAATACCTGAGCATACTCAAGCATGCTTTGTACCAATATTACCTCATGACTGCACTGCACAGCTAAAAGGTTTTGTCCATCAGAGCGTAACTGTAACTCTGAATGACAGGCTTCTGTAGTATTTTTTCCAAATGTGTTTGAAATCTACTACAGTAGTCTGGTTTTATCTCTCACAATTGCTACAGAATTGATGGAGAAAGAAGAAGTGCCAGATGAGAAGGAATTGCTTTGGGTGACCAAAAGGTCTTCAGCCTCCAGCTGAAGAAAGTATTGTTCCATGGACTAATAGTCACTCATTACGGCTTTAGTCTAGCTAACCAGGTTGGATCAGCCATAAAATTTTCAGGAAGATGCATTCTCTAGATGCTAACCAGGCATTCTGTGATATTCTCTTTCTAGATTTTTTTCTAGAATTTCTATTTCATGCAAAAAACTCTCAACATAGTCATATCTTTTCTATGACCGTTGACCATCCTGCCTATGAAACGTAGCAGAGACCTGCCCACGCATTTTACACATAGAAAGGTCTGTAATGCTTCACACAAACGTCAGTGTTAGCAGAAGCATCCTATTCAATTTCCAGTGTGGGTAGATGCAACAAACCAGATCTCAGTATTGGTCACCCCAAGTCTTCCAAAATTTAATTCCAGGTCTCCAGGAGTGATTATGTAAAATTATTATGATATTCTTTTTCATTTGCTCACCTTCATTGAAACAACTGGAATTCACATACTCAATATTTTCTTCGTAGTCAGAACAACTGGAAAACCAGTTTTTTTCTAAGTGGAAGGTGAGAATCTCACATTCACACACTTCCACAAGGGGGAGCTTTAAAAAAAAAAAAAGGGAAAAGAAAAGAGCACCAGATCCCAAGCGAATTGTGACTAAAATCATAAAATCTTGATAACTGGCAATACTTCTGTGTTTTCAGGAAGACAGATTACCTCTTTATTGTTTGCAGTATCATGACTACATACTGTTAAACCGATATCGCTATGCAGAGAGCAGATAGATGATGTCTTTCTTATATAAAAATCAGAATAAAAATTCCAAAGATTTGAATGTTCACATCTACCCTGCCCTTGAGGTCATTAAAGGAACATATCCGGATAAACTATAAAGAAACCAAAATTCACATAGTTTCAGACTAAGAATTATCAGAGATGTTTTCTAAGATATTCTGTTATAATGCCATAAATAACAATAGTTCTTTTCACTAATGCTGCATTATCACTAGCAGATGATGTAATCATTAATTCTTCCTCCCTCTCCAAATGCCTTGCACTGAGGTCATTATCATTTTTTTAAACCATGACCTCATTTTATTTTCCCTCCTGGGAGGACTACACGGAGACTACCAATGATCCATGTATTCTACATGAAAAAACTGACATGAAACAAACATTAAAATTATGCTATCAAGCTTTCAAGAGGTGGAGATTTACCAAAGCTAAGACTCCTACAATCTTAATTATGCTTCCTAATATATACACATTAATATATAAAAGACCACACTATGGTCTTTACTTTATGCATTTAACTTGTGTTTTCTTAAAATCCTAAACTATAGCATCATGTAAGACCATGCATGGTCCCATACATGTGAAATAACAGGAGCTCAGAGAGAGCACTTCTATAAACAGGACGTGCTATTTATACAGAAGATGCTATGTAAACTGTGGTTTCACTTTCTGGAACTTCAAAGCACTTCCAAAAAAGCTGACAAAGATATATGTAAATTCCATTTCTGCATCTCTGTGCCCAGACCCAACTAGAATTGCCAGTTCTAATGTAAAACTTCCTATTTTGAAGTTAACAGCCCAGCTCAGGTCTATATTACCAAAGGCAGCAAAACTGCCACACTAGGCATCTTGCCAGCACTTACTATAGTCTGACATATGCAGATAAAAATGTACTAGCACTTTTTTGATACTATCCCTGTTGATTAGGTGCAAATTTGTGTGGGTATGCTTACAACTGAAGTGTAACTATAACCTAATAACAAGGAAATAACATATTAACATATAAGGGAGCAGCCATAAAACTGGATGAAGATTTAAGAAAAGGTAATTTTTTAAATTAATTTTCTGGTTTAAGTATCAAGTTCCTCTATGTTAGTCATACAACCAAGTATCCGTGGTGCCTGAGTAGAATTAAAACCCTTAATGGCTTGGGCTGTCAATTATTTCACCATCACTCAATCTTTGTGTTTCACAATCAATCTCATCCACCTCTGCCAGTATTGTCACATACCATTCCCACACACCAACGTTGCAGGCAGAGCAAGGAAGAAGCCCTAAGGTAATCAATTTCAGTAAGAGATCAAATTCTGCTCCCAGTGTAGCTGTGAAGGAGAAAAATACATCTCACTTTTTTTCTTTAGCCTTTAATTCCTGTAAATGTCCCTGATTTTCTTTAAAAACCCTTAGGCAGAACAAACTGTAAACGATCAGTGCATTACTTATAATAAATGGCCCTCCTCACCTTTGGTGTGACTGATTGTTCCCATGTTTGTGTAAACCATGTGCAAGCTGCTCTGTGAGTTCAAGTTTTGGGGAGAACTTCCTTTGCTGGTTGTTTTGGAGGGCGAGGCAGGGAGGCTGGCTAAAGACCAGTTGAAGCTTCTAGGAATGATTTTAAGAGTTTCTAACACATCTTGGAAGCTTGCAAGGGAACTACACACTGAAAACCGACTACAGCCATCATCTACTCTCAAGAAGCAATGTACGTATACATGTGCAGGTGTATTTTCCTTCTACTTTACCCTTCACTAAAAATGCTGCTTCTACCACTGCAGAGATGCTGTGGATGTCAAACACACAGACAGATTCAAAGAATTGCTAGTCATATTCATAAGGTAATTCACCAATAAGGGACATGGAGATCCACAGCCACAAAGTGCTAGAAGACTTAGAGTGAAAAATATCACTATATACTTGCATTGCATGCCTGAAATCTCTTGGCACTCATTATGGCCTAATGTCAGAGATCAAAACTCTGCATTTGATGGACTGTTGTTTTCACCAGTCTTTAGGTTCTTATGTCCTAGTGAGATGGCACCCGAGCTAAAAGTCTACTCTCACCCAAATTGTCAAGTATTTTATCATAAATTTTTACAAGATCAGGATGTCACACAAACCAATCAGCCAAAAACATAAAAAAAAGGAAAAACTAAAATATCAAATGTGTTGTTGCAGAATATATCCACACGACTTACAATTTTTTGTTAAGATAATTCAGTTTTAAGGGTGATTCATAACTGATGAGGCCATTGGCTGTTCCTTCTCTCAGCACAAATTCTTCTGAGTTATAATGGGGTTTTTTAAGTGTTTTTTCTTTCATGGTTATTTCCAAGTTTGAGAATTACTACATCAAGATGGTGACCTTCTGTTGTTCTTTCCACTGTGCGTACACGCAGTAGACGTCAGAAAGCCAAGCACTTTTTTTAGTACCAACCTGGTTTTAGAGATGGATAAAATGGCAGAACAAAGGGAAAGACAAAGACGCCTAGGCTGCATGGAAAGTCTCTGTTGGAGATAAGAATAGACTCTCATTTCCATTCTGATCCCAGGATTTTAAACAATACTACTATCTCCACCTATATATTTTCCTTTATTATCAGCTTAAGTATTTTAGTAAGCTTTCATATCCCCCCTGAAATTGTACTTCATCTCAAAAGGTATGATTTTTTTTCTTGAAAAACAGATAGTCTAAAAAATATGTGGCTGGTGACCACATATACGAGGAATTCTATAATGCTTTTGGTATTTTAAAAGTATAAAAGATTGAATTTTTTCAAGTGACAGTGAAAATGGCATCACAAAGTTTTTACCTTAAGTTAAGAACACACCGAGTTTACCAACTTTACAGTTGAGATCATTATTCTAACTGCCACTACTATTTTTGAAAAACAAGATGGTTGTTAATGAAATGAAAGCTGAGACTTCTCAATAGCTTAGAAGAATACCTCATCATTTCTATTTAGGCTACCTAGTTTTGAACACTTCAAGTGTCACACCCTAGACCCAGAAAAGTTGCAATTAGCCAACTGTCTAATGCTTCACACTGAAGCTGAACACTCTAAATTCATTCTGGACATTTTTCAAATTGCTGTGGGGGGAAGGGGTGCAGGACTCAACGGAAGAATAGCAGTAACAATAATCCTAGGTACTGGGATAATTCTCTATGTTTAAATATTTCAGTTACTTGGATTAAAATTGTATTAAAATGAGATTGAAATAAAATAATAATAATAAAAAAATCCACACACCCAACAACTTAACAAACATGTTCCAGAAAAAATGAAATCAATACAGTGTGATCTACAACTCAATCTCAGAAATAACAGCAGTTCATCTTACTAATGGTTGCCAGGAAGCCCACATCTTAGTATGCTAACTGTGCCCGTTAATACAACCACTTTGCTCATAAACATCTGCTGCAAATAAACCTGAACAGGTTATCAGCCAACAGGTGTTTGTAATCTCCCACTTAAATAGACAAAGTGACACCTATCCATGTAACAACACCAGCCTGTCCCGGCTCTCCACACTTTGCATAGATGGTATGTGAAATACAGGGATTGTGTGCACAAACAATGAGCACAGTGGGATTTCAACCATGTCATGACATTGCATGTAATGAAACAAGGAGAATTTCGCTTGAGTTAGTCAAAGATACTATCAATTTACTGTCAGATGCTGTCACACATTATTTACCATTGTATCATCACAGCATAAAAGGATTAGCTCAACTCTGCATTAGGACTTGAAAATGACAGCTTACCTCTTTTCATCCTGTGTGCACTCCCCATAAATGTTTTTTGTAGATGGTATTGGTATTTGCATTGGGATTGGACAGCAAGCCTCTATCTTGGTGTTAATTATTCAAAAAAAAAACACAGGATGTTTAAACTGTGAAGGACTGTACTGCAAAGATGAAATATCTCAAGACAGAACTAATATTTTACATTTTTAGGATACATTTTGGTTAATGTTCTTCTGGAAACTTTGCAAAACCAAAGGGCCACAGGCTCTACTTAGCCTAGGAAAGCGTCTGATCATAAGCTAAGAACCAGCACAGACTGTATCTGGCCACAGACTCACGAATCCAGAAATCAGGTCACTCAAAACTTGGAGTTGTTGATGCATTCTTAACCTGTGACCCTGTGAGAATTCATTAAGATGCAGCCTTTAGTTAGACTATGTGCTTATCCACAGGATACTTGCTTTATTCATTACACTGACAAACAATCCCAGAAGCAACTTTGTCTATAATGAGCCTCTACGCTTATGTGACCAAATGAGAACATCACAGTGGGCTTAGAAGACTGTGGCCATTGCCAGCAGAGCTGTATCTCTAAATAAAAAAAATTCGTATCTGCTAATACCCCTGATCACTAGCATATTTCACACATTTTGCTCACGTGAAATATGGACCTTACATAGAAAGTCACTGTCAGCACCATTTAAAACAATCTGCCTTAGTCTCATACTGTTGTGGATAAGGCTATCACAAAAACAGTGGAACAACCCTTAGTAAGTGGATTGCTGTTGATAAACACACGGGAGCATATAAATTCCCTCTTCACCAAAAAGAGCTGAATATGATAAGAATAACTCTGGCCAACAATAATAAAATGTTAAAATGTAGTCTTTCTAGACCACTGCCTTGTGTATTAAAAGAAGAGGACCTTACAGAGGCAAGATATTGAAGTGAAAGGCACTGCTTGGGAAAAAGAGTGGAGACAAGAATTGATTCACAGAAAAGTTCAAACCCTCGGGGCTTATTTGTTTTTAGTAAGGAACTAGGTTTTCCTACTTAGCGAGTCTGGTGGAGACCCGATTCTAAGTATTAGAACAGCGGAGCTAATAGTGAAATGCATTCCAGCATGTAAGTTACTGAATCTGGTTTTAATTGCCACATGTGCTATCCATTATCACGTAGCTGCTCATACTCTCGTCTTCACTCTAGAATGAGGTTTCCCAAAACCAGTAACTGTTTACAGCGGAACAGATTTGAAATAATATTAAAACTTTTCAGAATTAGATACAGAATTTTTAAATTGAGCTTTCAACAGCTTTGCTTGAAAAGGAAGATTTCTATGTTTTATACTTAACAGAACCTTTTGAGAAGTATGTTTTGAAGATATAACTAAACCAGGAAGCAAGACTATGGTCAACTACTTTCTGAAAGGTATATAGAGGATGACAGGTGTATACAAACTGACAAAATTACTTATTCAGGACTACTAAGCTCATTGTTACTTTTTACAGAGGAATTTCAGGGTGACAAATGGCTTCTGGCTTCTCTCTCCATCTGACTGCAAAAATTTTAATATGGATTGCAATGATGAAAGCTCACTAAGAGGTCATTATGTACATAAAAGGAATACGAAGTGTCTAAATGTTTTGCTTTGTGTTGCAAGGGTGAGCTATATCAGCAGACTTGAAAAATGCTTTGCATCCGTTCATAGCCTATTTATTTGTACCATCATTCTCCCACATCAACATCTCTGTTATGACTGGATTATGATTCAGCACTTCAGAAGGTAACTGAAAAGTTGACCACAGGGAATGTAGATTGGACGACAGTGTAGTTAGTTCCTTGAAAATAAAAGTTTTAATAGGGGACTGGTAGCAGATCTGATGGAACTCTCACTTTCAAATGTTATATTGTGACCTTTCTACATTGTGACCTTTCTGAAAGGTGTATTTCTGAAAGATGTATGTCTGAAAGATGTATTTCAGCACTGGCATTCAAAATATTTCAGATTAGTCTTCCCCTTCATGATAGGATTATAGGACAGAAGAAGGGCCTTCTATAAGACCCAGCTTTGCAAAAAAAAGTCAAAAGAAGGTACGTGAACACCACTGGAGGTACATGGGCTGTCAGGATGAAATTCTGCACCTCCTGAGCAGCACTAGGGTCAGCCTGGCTAGACATTGCGGTGGTAGCAGAGATAAAACTGAAAGTAAAAATTGTTTTACATCAATTGTATTTCTCTGTGGCCAGAGCTTCCTTTCTTAATTAAATCTTAGTTTCATTTGTGCAGTCATGAGATGAGAAAACAAACTCCAACTTTTAAATTAACAAGTGAAAAGAAGCCAGAGATAGTCATTCAAAAATCTCAAAGTATTAATATTACAGAAATTTACGGGGAGCTAATAGAAAAATCCCCTTCTAAAAACCAAAGAAAACAAGTTTTAATTAAAACATTTTCTTGGGGTTTAAAGGCTTAAACAGAAATGTTTACAGGTATAATTGACCTACCAGATGGACAAAGTTTGTTGCAGTACAGGAATCAAATACAGAATTTCTTACAAGTAGAAAGGGGCCTATAACACTTCGTGTGGGGTATAGTTGTGTATTGCAGGCAGAGTGGTTTTACTGAGTCCACCTAGTGATCAAGATTACATCCTGCAATCTGGGTACTGTCCTTTAGTGGTACCTTTATAGTTAAGAAACCCACCTACTCTAGTGTTTACTGTGAAACACTTACTTCTTGTTGGCAAATTTTACTATCTATCTAGTTTGTCCTCTCATATCACTGAATTGTATAATTTCGCCAGTAGCAGAGTTACCAGGAGATTACGTTAGCCTAGCCTTTCCAGGGTACCACAGCCCAACCTTTCTATGCCCTGTCACCCCTTCCGAACAGTGCGAGAAGTTCCCTGCAACATTTTGTGGTGCACCCTGAGCCCAGTGGCACCTTCACGGGCCTGGTCCTATCAAGAGAGACATCTTCAAAGGTCAGCCAGGTCTGCAGACAAAGGTGCAACTTCATCAGCCTTTTAGAATTTTTAAGGTAAGACCCATTTCGAAAAAGTGGGTACCAGTCTATTTCCAACATGATTACAACACCATATACACGTCTTATTTCAAAGAGCAGAGTTTACAAGACCCCTGGCTTCAATGAGGTTGGGCATCCACACTTTTGTGCTTAGTTAGGTTACTCCTCTCAGCATAGCAATGTCCAAATCCACCTCTCTAAAGCCTGCTTCAGCTGTTGTCCCTCCTGTCCCCGCTTGTCTCATTGAAGGACTGCTTCTTTCTCAGGTAAATGCTTCCACAACACTTCTGTTGAGAGGTGCTGCTGTGTTGGGCACTACATTGCCACCTCTGAAGCTTTATACAGCCACCCTACTGAAACACTTGATAATTTTAGGCCTCTATATTTGAGGCAAAAAGTCTGGAATATGAACATGAAGTCACTGCCCAGTAAAGCGAAAACTCTGTGTGTGTGTGTGAAGCTATTAACCTTTACTATACTATATAGATTTTAAGGATTTTTCTTTAAAAAAGGTCAAGCACAAAGTTTCCCCTGAGCACTAATGCAGTATATATCATGATTGATCAGAAATATTTTTTTTTTTTTTTGCAGTAAGTTGTAACAAGGATAATGCCACATGTTCTATTAGCTTTTCTTAAACACTTATGATCAGGAAATAAAAAAGGTATTTTAAAATGGCAGTTTGTTCCCAAAGTACTAGGCTGTTCAAGCACAAGTATGCCTCAGTTCAAAGCAAAATCCATAAAATAATTACATGTGAATTTGGATGCTTTAAACAGACATGCTAAGACATGTGCAGCAAAGGCAATTAACTGTAAAGGATATTTCTTTTACTCTCTTCTCTGCTTATATAATTCCAAAGTAACATTAATAGTAGTGCATAGAAGGTAGACAATTTAATATAAGATGATATATTTATATGTACATGGTTGCTTCACTGCAGATTGCAAATATAAAAACCTACAGTATCAGTTTGTATATTTATGTAATACAAATTCATCACTTTTCACTCGCTTATTTTGTATGTATAAATATAAGAAAATACTGTAGACTTTATAGGGCCATATTTATAGTTGAATACAGGAGACATTAAAGGACTCATAAACAAGAGGTCATTTCTAAAATGGGTTCAACTGGAAGGAAAAAATGGTCTCAAAATTTAGATTAATAGATTATAAATTAGGGGACTTCATCTCAGTTCTTGAATTAATTTTCCTCTGCATCACTGGGATCTCTCTACAGATGAAGAATCATTAAACAGCAGCTGGTCAGAAGTAATAGAAGTGTTAAACATTCTGCTGAGCGGTCTAAAATAAGCCCATAATAATAATGTAGGGACAGGATTTTTTTTTGTGGCTTTTCTCTTTTTTTAAATGGCAAAATCAAAACTGTGCTCTACATCTAAAATATATGCTTCATCGAAGATTGAGTGTAATTGTTCCATCTAGTAAAATGAACCACTTTTTAACATGTCCTACATGATTTTTTAATTCTGAGGGTAATCCAGTTATTGAAGAATATAGCACCATGACAGTTCTCTGACACCGTATCTACTACAGTCTAGTCAGTTTCACTCTTTTCCTTTGCAATTTTTATTCATCTTGCTAAAATATGTACAGATCAGTTTTAAGATGGAACATGAAATCCAACGGTACCCTCCAATACCTAACGTTCTGTGATTCTGTGAAATGGTACAAAAACGATGTAATGTCAAATACAATATAGTGCCCCTGCTTCCTGACCTACTGAGCATAACCAAGGAAGATGTGGTGCAGGTAGGGCTTTCACAAGTTTTACTCATCCCCAAATTCCTTACTAGGTCTGTGGCGCAAATGGCATCCAGCCAGCTTCACAGCAGCTTGCTGTGATTTATACTGCAAACTCCACTGGTACAGACTGGGTTCAGAACTGGCAAAATCAAGGTTACTGTTTAACTGCCCCCCAGGTCCTTTAATCTAGGAGCTCCTTGGAAATGAGCACAGATGCAGTCCAATCCACAATATAGTCTATTATGAATGAGAGCTAAATTTTTTGAAACTCTACCATGTGTGATTCTCTTGGTGGTAGAGAAAGGTGAAAGGTTAGTCTTCAAGCATGGGAATATCATATAATTAACCAACAGGGTGTGTGATGCAGTTTAAAATTGTAAAAGAATAGGGAAAAGAGTAAGAAACAGGACTTGCTATTTTGTTGTTGTTTTTCATGAAAATATATCTTGTGTTTGCCATAGGTTTCATTTTTTAGTCCTATTTCACAATGGATCAATGGTATTTTAAGCTGTGAGTACTGCCCCTTTATTAGCACATAACAGCTAGATCTTGGCACTAATATTACTAGTCACAACGCTGTCTGAGAAGAAATCACAAAGCTAATGTAACAGAGCTTTTTTTAAAAATAAACACTGAAAATCCATAGCACTCATTTAAAAAATAACAGAGTTAATATTACTCAGCTTTTTAAAGAAAAATCTCTGCAGGATCCTCAGTTTCATACTACGTTTCCTAGTTTCGGTATTAGTCATTCTTCGCAATTTTCATGATCCACATGGGTAATCAAGCAAAGTCCCTTTTCAGCTGATACTTCAGACATAGTCTTTTTCAAGTCTTGTGAAGGGAATTGGTCCATGGAATTTATCAGATGTAGCATGCAACCTGTCACTGTCTCTACTTGCAAAAAAACCACAACACAAACCAGCTAATTCAGGAAGTTTGTAATGCATCAACAAACTGTCTGACTTTCTTCCAAACTATATCGTTCTGGAGAGTTTTCTGCACGTTATCAAAGTAAAGGTCTGAAAGAATAATGAATTCATAGCATGCATGCTCTGTCCTACAGCATTTGACAGATAGCACATCCGACTGATCTGTGTCCCAAGAGAAAGGAGGACGAAGGGTGCAAGAAGAGATATCACCAAATCATCCACTCCCATCTGACTATTGAAGAATTTGCTCTCAGTAATGCCTTCGCAGTCTCCAGGTACTTTTCATTATGCTTATTCCATTCCTAGAAATAATTTTGCAAAATGTAAGGATCCTCATCTACAGAACAGGAAGACAGAAATAAAAGTAATTTTTTACCATGGCTGGTAGCCGTTTTACCCAGAATCGTTAAAGTCTGCAAAGCCTGCAATGTTTCTGAACCATAACCTTAATAGTGATTTCACTCTGTAGCTGGAGACGGATCTCGATGAAAATGAAAAGGTGCATAAAAACAAAAAGGAAAGGAAAACACATACATCAAAACAACAAGGCGTCAACCTGGGATGTGTCCTGTCTATTGCCCTAAATTAACTACAGCATCTTTCCTTTTGAATCAGTACCAGGGTTTGACAAGCCGATGACCAGGCATAGAGCTTAAGAACTGAAGCAGAGTACTCAGGTCACACAGAACAGATATCAAGACTTCTATAGGACGCAGCCAGTTAAGAGAAGTTAATTAAGAGCTTGCTTTTGGTAGGCAAGTATTTTTTAAACATATAGTCCTGTTTTGATGTCTGTTTGAGTTAGAGTTATACTCTAGCCTGACTGGGACAAAGCCAGTGCCACACCATACCCTTTAATACTCACCAGGAACTAAAGGCGCTTGTGGAATGCAGCAGTGTGCTGGGAACCTCTCTATCAATAGCTCAAAGTTAAGCAAACTGCCTGTATAAATGGAAGTCCTTTTCCTTTGCATCTGAAAGGCAAAGTTGTTTAATTAAGAATGCAGTTATCTCCAGTCAAAAGGAAATACTTTTATTTTTATGGTAATTAGTGTGGCATTCCTGACTCTGATAGATTATGTTAGAAAAAACAAAACAGTCACACCTTATTATTGCCAGTAAGCACTTTGCCACACTATTTTTGGTTAGCTACAGAACTGAATGGGACAAGGTGGGTGTAATATGAGGAAAAGTTGAGGAAAAGTTAAGGAAAGTCTGGATTGAGAAGGACTTTGGCATGATCCCATGGAATAACGGATAGTTTCTAAAGCAAAAATAAAAAAGTGGGATTGGCCACAAAAAAATTTTTGCACTATGTAAACGATTCAGAGTCCTATCCATATTGCTTTGAAGTCCTTAACCTAACCAAAAAGTTGGTTTGTAAAATGATCATGTACTCCCTGTGCTCCCACATTTCATTGATTCTTAGTAAGAAATTTTCACCTCTGAAAATTAAATTTTGATATTTTGCAAATTTTTAATCTTTTAAAAGTTTTTGTCTTATCCATGTGTCTCAAGCCTATTCTGGCTCACTGCATGGCGTATTAATTGCTGTTTGACAGGTAGGTTGTTACAGAACTTACACTGGAGGTCAAATTCTATTTAGGTCTTCAAAAGAGTCAGGCTTCTTCAGAGCTTGGATCAAATGCCTGAGTAAAAAACACTCTTAAGATTGCTATTTTGTGATTTCAGTGTGTACATGGGTGTTAAAAAATTCTACATAGAAAAGTAAAAGATCTGTGCTTAATTTGACTTCTGCTTCCATTTTCAACAAAAGACTCGCATGCAGTGAAAGACAATTAGAACTTCTGTCAAAATATTGCAACAAATGGTTAATTACCTCAGGTAAGAAAACACAATATGTATTATTACTACTCCGTGTTAAAAGATCACTGCATTCTTAACTTTCTGACTCCTGCTTGTACTGGCTTGTCTCTCTTTTGCCAATGGAGATTACACGCTCTGTTCATTTGAAGTGCAACACGCAGTACACCTCACATGCCACAGTAGGGCATGTGCATTGTTTTTCCACTATCAGCGATAAGTACTATTTGTGCTTCCTATAGTAAGAATGTTCAATCAAGTACCAAATTAAGCAATTAAAGAGTATCACACGTCAGCCTATTTTATCGGCCCAGTTTTGCACTTCCAGTGGATGATGCAGATGCTCCATTCACATTTTACCTAACAGGTAACTGCTGTTAGGTAAATCACAATTGTGCCAGTTTGTATTATCAGCCCTTTGCTTTTTAATTTTTGCCAAAAAAAAAAAAAAATTTTTTTTTGAGAACCTTATTCTTAAGTTCCTCACATCCATTATTACATTTTAGTTGTCTTTTATGAAAGCCACTTTATGTACAGAACTTACTGTAAGCAGAATACAACTATTTCACAGATAACTTGGTGCAGTGCATGCTTCGTATAATGATCTAACATGAACCGTGCATTCTTAATCCAGTGTCAGTCATTAAACCAAGCCCTTTTTCTCTGCAATTTTTTCCATGATGCTCAGCTTCCCGTTGTTACCTCCCTGAAAGAATATTTATCCAATTACGCAAACAAATGGAGAGGCTGCCACCTTGCTAGTCAAGACTCACAACAGTACTTCAGTGGGCCCCCAAGCACAATTTCAAAGTGTTTCTCCCACCTATAGACAGCTTTGAAATTAATTTTCTGGAGTGATACAGTTACATTGCATGGATTTGCTCACCATATGGGCAACCAAGCGTCTTGATGAAAAATGGCATATGTTAGCTATGTAATCAAAAAGTAGCTGTACAGATCCCACAGGTTAAAGAAACTTCAGCATTTGATTTGACTGAACCATACATTCATCACTTTAAGAGATATTTGTCCTGCCAGTTTGAAGTTGCTTCTCCACATCAAGCCAAAACACTGTCCCTGGCTATAGCTGGGCTTTTCAGAGAAGAGATTTAACAGACCTATCCTACTCACGGGAAAGCAGTAACAAAACTCGGGGAGCTACACTTTCATTCATATCAGATAACAGTTAGCTGGCTCCTGGGTGTCTCGCTGAAGAAATGATGTTTCAGCCAGTAACACTGAACTACCCAGTAGCTGAGGCTGATGCAATTTATTGTGTCTTGCAAAGCACTGCAAAAACCTGATAATTACTTAAACTGTCAGTAACCTGTCTCTGCCAAGCTTTCCTTGTACTCTAACTCCTGCCAGAGTTAGCTGACTTGCTAATGAAGAGAAAAATATCTTCATACGTCTGCCATACCTATTTCCACCTTTAAAGGCTCCCGATTACCTTTCGGTGCTTCCACCAGGTTTGAAATCTCTTAGACATGGTCTACACACCAAGATTTTATGAACTGCTACTGTCCTTGGAATTTCTTCCCTCTGGTACAATTAAGCTCCTGGCATGGTCAGTAATCTCAGAACACACAAGCTCAGTCATATACTCTGCTGTCCAAAATAGCTCAGCCCACAGAATGTGGTTTCTATCAAAGTAAAATGCGATTATATGGCTATAACTATCCACGCTCTTGTTAGACTAGGCAACAAACTACTTCAGCTATCACTAACCTGAGTGTAAGCAAGACCTTGAGAAAATAAGAAGAGTCTTCTCCTAAGACTGAAAAAATAATATGAGCATTGACACAGATACCCATCTGTGTAAATGGACTACTGAAATGGTCAGTTTCCTGATGATAATCTCAACGTTGATTTCTTCTGTTCGGGGAGTGATTTTCTCAGAGGGTGGAGAGGGGAAAGAAAAGGAAGAGAAGGAAGAGGTCTATACTTCATTTCAATACAACTTTTTAAAAAAAAAAAGAATTCAAAGTACCCAGTTCTGCTTACCCACTGCTCAAGCCATAGCAAGTGAATTTTAAGAAGAATGCAACATTTCACTGTTGCCCAAAACAAAGAAGTTAAAAGGCTAGGCTCTCCACAGCCTATATTTTGATAATAAAATTTTAGCAGGTAAAAATACAAATCTTAAATAAGCATTCCTGCATCCCTAAGAGCAGGAAATCAGGCAAGGGACGCAGGAGACCTGCATGGCCGCGCAGGGAGCTTCTGAAAATGCTGAAGAGGAAGAAGGAAGTTTACAGTAAGTGGACGAAGGGACTTAACACTTGGTGAGATTACAAGAATGCCACCAGAGCATGCAGAGATGAGACGAGGAAAGCCAAAGCCTGCTTGGAATTAAACCTGGCAAGGGATGTCAAGCTCAACAGGAAGGGCTTCTTCAAGTATATTGGAGGCAAAAGGAAGACCAGAGAAGTTGTGGGCCCGCTGCTGAATGAGACAGGAGCCATGGTGACGGAGGATGCAGAGAAGGGGGAGTTACTGAATGCCTTCTTTGCTTCGGTCTTTACTGCTCGGCCCAGACCTCAGAAGTCCTAGACTTTGAAGAAAGAAACAGGGAAAGAGGAAGACTTCCCCTGGGTTGAGGAGGATCAAGTGAGGGATCAATTAGGTGAATTAGATGTGGACTACCTTGACTTCAGCAAGGCGTTCGACACGGTCTCCCACAGCATCCTCATAGGGAAGCTTAGGAAGAGTGGGTTAGATGAATGGACAGTAAGGTGGATAGAAAACTGGTTGAAAGACAGAGCTCAGAGGGTCGTGGTTAGGGGCACAGAGTCCAGTTGGAGATCAGTGACGAGTGGGGTTCCCCAGGGGTCAGTACTGGGCCCAGCCCTCTTCAATATATTCATCAACGACTTGGATGAGGGGATAGAGAGCACCCTCAGCAAGTTTGCTGATGACACAA
>VYZM01003380.1:41727-62864 GCA_013398915.1 Dromas ardeola
GCAGCATAGGGCTACGAAGATGATTAGGGGACTGGAACACCTCTCTTATGAGGAAAGGCTGAGGGATTTGGGTCTGTTTAGTCTGGAAAAGAGATGACTGAGAGGGGACCTTATGAACACTTATAAATACTTAAAGGGTGGGTGTCAGGAGGGTGGGGCCAGGCTCTTTTCAGTGGTGCCCGGCAACAGGACAAGAGGTAATGGGCACAAACTTGAACATAGGAAGTTCCACCTAAACAGGAGGAGGAACTTCTTTACTTTGAGGATGGCAGAGCACTGGAACAGGCTGCCCAGAGAGGTGGTGGAGTCTCCATCTCTGGAGACATTCAAAACCCGCCTGGACGCGTTCCTGTGCAACCTGCTCTAGGTGACCCTGCTCTGGCAGGGGGGCTGGACTAGATGATCTCCAGAGGTCCCTTCCAACCCTACCATTCTGTGATTCTCTTCTCTCTGTTAGAGAAAACTGATTATTAGTCAGAATATAGACATAGCAATTTTTTTTTTCTTAATGACTGGATCTGATTTGAGCCTTCAAAGGGAGTAAGAATTAAGAACGTTTCACCTCTGAGGAATTAAGACAACAGGTAAAATGAATTCATAATTATAGCCCATGCCAACGGTTATCTCAAACATTTCAGATTTTTTTTTTTTCTGTCAGGGGAAAAAAAAAACCCAAACATGACCATTTGAAATTTAACCGCAGCCAAGTTCAGTCAAAGCACATGGGAATGAGTACTCACATTGACATTCCTGTGACTCTTACAGAGCAGCTCAGTGCCCTCTCCATCAGGTTGTGGCCTCCCAGGCGGTCACTGGGCTACAGATTTAGAGTGGTTACTCATCAAGATGCCAGAGGTTAACCTACATGTGCTAAATTAGAAAGTCAGTCTTCCTAAGCTTACCATATACTGAAAAGAGAAAAATAGGCACTTTCAGAAAAAAATTCACGCCTTCCAGAAGGTACATAAACCTGCCTGCTTTTGACAGAATAGGGAGCCTGAAAAAAAATTCCCCTATTTGAGAATTAAGCAGAGTAAATGACCTTTCCATCCTAGCTTCCTTCTTCAACAACAAAGAACCATACCGTAAGACCTGGTAATAATAATTATCAGTGACAGCTTACAAATGAAGTGCAAGAGAAGCAGATTCAAACTCCACACTGCACAGGCATCTTTCTCATCTCTCTGGTTACTCCAGAATGGGTGCTGTTCTTTTTCTTAGTGTGAAACGAGAGAAGCATCCTGGATATGGAAAACCCTCAGAAAACAAAAGTCTTGGTAAACTGAAATGTCTACAAAATGTTTTGACAAACAAACATTAGGCAACAACTGAAAATACGCTAGATAGGAACCTCTGTCTAAGTCATTTTTAGGAAGAACATGTAAACAAAGATGTATTTTATTTAACTGATGAACTAATCACATCCCTTTATAATCAAGATTAGACATTTGTATCAACCTTTTAATAAGAGTGGAAAACATATTTGAACAAAGAAAACCTATCACACAAGCACAATTAACACTGAAATTCACCCTAACCTTACACAGCACGTGATGCTAATGACAGCTTTAAGAAGATGTTTTTTTACTGAGAAATGAGGAAAATAGTACCTGTGTTTACATTACATACAATGAGGCATAAGACAGCATTGATTAATTTAATGACTTCAATTCCTTTTGAAATGGATTTTCTTTCTAAAAATGCATGTGCACACACACTCCTTAGGCCTTAACTTAATCAGTACTTGATCTGAAGATCTCTGAATGGTAACCAGGACTACTGATAAATACACAAATCAAAGTGATGTCTTACTTTACATACTCATAATGAATAGAAGGAGAAGAACAGATGTAAGATATGAATCATTAAGAAACCCCGGTCTATGCAGTCTTGCCCAGCACCACATTCAGAGTCTCTAGTTTTCCTGTTATCTAGGCTCTACCTAAATTTTCAACATTTTACAGGTAAGCAAGTGTAGTGTACATTACACACCTATAAATGCAGAGACAAGCAGTATATATTTCTGTAAACTGAAAATACCCTTTCACTGAGGACTGGGAGTGGTAACACCCTTTTATTGACGTCAGTAAAAAGGGAAAGTTAAATCATTAACAGACGTTAAAAATCAATTTGGCTACTTCTGGCAGGTGAAGTCAGATATTTTATTATAAAAACGATGAATCTTTTGGCTCTTTCAATAAATTGATTTTATGAAATAAGGAGTGATAAGGGAGTTTTATGAAGTATAAACAGTATATATTATAAATAATAACACATGGCCCTAGAGCAAATGCTCTTGTGATTGATCACAGCAGCAGAATCCCTTGAGTGGCTTACAGCATAGTCACATTGGGATCATCTATTGTACAATCCATATGTTAACTAGATAACTGCCTAGTGTGGAAAATTTATAAAGTTAAGGCAAATGAAACCAGTTTTGTTTGCTAGATTTATTTCTCACTGCAGAGATGATGTAAATGGATAGCAGCACATGGCATGTCTTCAAGGGAGCAAACCTTACCTAATTCAGAGATACAACTCTCTAAAAGCAAAGAATAGTTTTGATTTCACCTTCAGAACGTAATCAGGAGAAACAAAATACAAGCCAGAAAGAATTCCCACTTTGCCTGCACCTGCCAGTTTGTAGTTATATCAGCACAGTTCCCAGAAGTAGAACACTGCCACATTTCAGAGCAAAGGGACGCGGTGATTAACACCAGACAATACCAATTCAAAAGCTGACAAATAAGTTAACAGTCACAACAACAGTTAAGTTACTGTTCGGGTGTCCCAAAACACTTTGTGCAGCCCGCGTAATTCAAGCAATGATGCAAAAGCACAACGCCAGATGCCCATATGGAAATATCAATAAAAAAACCAAAACTTACAGGACCCTCCCAATTATCATAGCAGCTATTTCTACGCAAACCTGTTCTGGGAGCAACCTGGTTCCAACTCCCTGTGGCTGAGTCAGCACTTTGTTTTCACTTTTCAACAGTGAGTTTATGGATCTTGACTCTGCTGACATTTGTTTCAGAGAGGAAAAGGAAAACTGGTCCATAAAGTTCCCAAAGGCTGAAAAGCAAAACCAGGAATGCTTGTGAGAAAATTGAAAGCAGATTGCTGGGTGGACTCAACTGCCAGGGATCTTGGAGCTGGTAGGCCCCCTTCTTACCAGGTGTTACTACAGAAAATACTCTAAACATAGCTTGCTACTAGCTCACTGTAGCTTACAGGTAATTAGGCCTGAAAAAACAGGAAGAAAGTGGCAGCTTGGTACACTAGTACACAAAATGACAGCATGATAACTTTCCTCAAGCATGATAAATAAGGCTGCCTATCATCACATAAGAAATTGTTCACTCAAACAGTTACAGATGTCCAGACTAACCTTATCCAGCAAGCATCACCTGTTTCCATACACAATATAGTGAAATAAGCTACACCGACAGACAAGCTATGCTGCATTAATGGACAAATTGTGAATTTCGGATGAAAGAAACAATATTGTTTTCCTTTTCATATTTTAGCACGCTACTATTTTCTTTATAATCTTTCCAGTTGTGCTGATGCCAAATATATTATGAGGTAATGGTTGCCACAGACAAGTCTTCAATTCCAGTCATCTGTCAAAGTGAAAAGTCAAATAGCGGCACTGCTTCCACACCTGGTCCTTGAACAAATCCATTGCACTGTATCTTTATGGCAACCTACGAATGAATTATCATTTGCTTGCATTGGAAAAGCAATGGAGGAGATCTCATTGAAAAGCCTTCTATTCGTCTTTGTCAAGAAACAGACTTCAATACAAACCTGAAGATATTAAAATAGCTCTTCTTCACCATTTTATCTAAACCAAAGGCATTCCTCATCGAGCTACCTTATGGTTCGCTGAACTCTTCACAAATACATGGAAAGAATTTCCATGTGGTCAACTGACAACACCACCCCTCTCTCACCTCTCCTTATGTTCAGCTGTACACTGACTTTCAACTGATGTCTGGCAGTTTTTAACCATTATTCCTTCCTTCTGCCAACTCATCATATGTCCTCTATTTATTTGCACTGGACAAATAATTCTATTTTCTTTCTATTTTGTATTTAGAATCATAGAATGACTTGGGCTGGAAGGGACCTTCAAAGGTCATCTAGTTCAAAGCCCCCTGCAATAAGCAGGGCCATCTTCAACTAGATCAGGTTGCTCAGAGCCCCATCCAACCAAACCTTGAATGTTTCCAGGGATGCGGCATTTACCACCTCTCTAGGCAACTCGTGCCAGCGTTTCACCACCTTCATTGTAAAACATTTCTTCCTTATATCTAGTCTGAGTCTACCCTCTTTTAGTTTAAAACCATTAGCCCTTGTCCTATCGCTACAGGCCACATTAAAAAAATCTGTCTCCATCTTTCTTATAAGGCCCCTTTAAGTACTGGAAGGCTGCAATAAAGTCTCCCTGAAGCCATCTCCTGTCCAGGCTGAACAACCCCAACTCTCTCAGCCTGTCCTCACTGGAGAGGTGCTCCAGCCCTCTGCTCATTTTTGTGCCCCTCCTCTGGACAGGTCTATGTCTTCCTTGTGCTGCGGACTCCAGAACTGGATGCAGTACTCCAGGTGGGGTGTCACCAGAGCAGAGTAGAGGGGCAGAATCATCATCCTTGACCTGCTGGCCTTCTTTGGATGCAGCCCAGGATATGGCTGGCTTTCTGGGCTGCGACTGCACATTGCTGGCTCACGTCCAGTATTTCTTCCACCAGTACCCCCAAGTCCTTCTTGGCAGGGCTGCTCTCAATCCTTTCATCCCCCAGACAGCATTTAGTTCACGAGGATCAGGAGGGCTTTTTGGATTCTTCAAAAGAAGCAATCTAGAGCACGTGTAGAACAAATTCAGGAAAATCTAGTATTAAAAGAACTATCCTATCCACCATTATTTTAGCAGCCCTATCCTTTTGGGAATATAGAATATATAAAAATTTAATAGCCTTGATACGCCTCTTCATATATTGTCTCCGTAATGTCCCAAAGAAGAAAATAACAGAATCACATATTGTTGCTGCCAGACAGATTAAAAGCACTGCTTACCAGTTTTCAAATAGACCTATATTTCCTTAGTCCATAAGTCTTCAAAAAAATTACTGCTGTCCACTATTAACTGGTATTAAAATGAGTACTTATACAGCGTTAGACAACTTCAACACTTTGAAATTATGATTTTGTTTTACATTTTTAAACAATCAATTAATTGTATCATTTTTCCCCCAGCTAGAGGCAGGAAAACAAAATTTGTATCTAAAATGTATTAAGAAAAATGCTTATTCCCTTTTATAACCAAGCTATATTTTGCATATCCTTCAGTATCAAGCTATTTTTGATAGAAATAAAATGGTTAGTTCTGTCTAAGTTTGCACACCAGATATATAAATTTATATTAAAAAGATTCTTAAGACTCACTCTGTCCTTAACTGAATGTATAAACACACATATACATATAAATATAAATTTACATATATATATATATGCACATTCCTTTCAAGTGTGTTGTTATGAGGGGTGTGCAGTTTGTCTTATTTATTTTACTTGAAAAAGGCATCTGTGCTAAATTCTGAAACAGTAAGATCACAGAACATGCAGTACATGCTGCTCAGGAACTGAATGTACCCGCCATACCATACATGGTGATTTTGGCATGTTGGCTCAGTCAACTCTTAGAAAAGCAAGGTCTAATGGTCGTTGCTCCCAGCTAACATTACAATAAATAGAAAACCTTTTCACAAAAAATGAAACTAAGCCTGCTCAAAGCGTTAAGTTAAAACTAAAAAATTCAAATAATAAATTCCTAAAGTGGTTATATTCACTCCAGGTCTAATCTAGCCTACTACTGTTCAAATTATTCACTGCTCTTCAATTTTGTGCAGCACAGAGCCAGCTAAAACCAGAAAAGTAATTCTGCAGCACTGGATTCAAAAGTCTCAATTTTCTTGAATGAAGCGATGATCTTACTAAATATCATTATCTCCTAGACTATCTGATCTAAACAGTGTTCCTATACAATACAGAATGGTTCCCAAGCAGAAGTAACATGTGCAAACCTGCTTTTCTGCTTTCCCACCTACTTAAAATGGCATCACATACCTTACAGAGTCAAAATATGCATCTTTGGCTAATTGCCCACATTCTGGAATGTGTGCTTCATTAGTTCTATTGAATTTATCCCTTTGTGGTTAAATTTATCTTGTGCTGATACAGACCATCATACAAATGGCACTGCAGAACTCCTTATATGCTCACATACTTAATGTATGGGCAATCAACATGTGGTTTTTAGCCACATGTTGCTTATGAACTTATGAACACTGCTCTTGCAATGTTACCAGCTAATTCACATGAGCAGCAGAAGGCCTCGGCTAACGTGGGGGCTACTGTATAAATCAAATTCCCAAAATCCCAAACACCCAGATAGGGTGGAAGGATCTGCAAAGAAACCCCAGGATCCAACAGGTTCCCAGTCCCAGCATTGTCCCAGGACAAGGCCCTTGAGGAATCACAAACTCCCTTGCCTCTGAGATCTGCTCACTAAGGTGTCTGGGATGTGTTTGTGGCTCACAGCTACACGAAGAGTTTACCATACAACCCCGAGATAGTGCGGCTGCCACTTCCACCTCCCAAGTTCAAACAACCTTATTGTACAAAAAAAGCCTTTTCTTGTATCATCTCAAAATCTTGTGCCTTCTGTAAGGGGAAGGCAGTGTTGGTTTTGAGCAACAATGCTATTTCTATGTGATTAAAAATAAATAATTTTGAGTCAATATACCTGTACCTGCATAGCTAACTTTTAAATTTCAACACAAGTCACTGTCTAGCTACAGATTCTTTGGGTAAAATTCTATGGTGCAGATAAAGCAGAAGGTGAGATTAAGATAAAAAACCAATGCGGATCCTAATTAGAGAGTCCCATTTTTGTTATATGTAGCAATTGTCTACAAAAGCATGTTAAGTTCTCACTGGTATTGATACCATTTTCATTTACTTTGCCCCAGAGAGGCAAAAAAAACACCAACCACAACATCCCCACTCGTCACACAGTATCATTTTGCTTGTAATTTTTTGCCTCTCTTGTTTTCTGTCCCTCTAGATTTTCTGTGTTTATGGCTCACTTACATGCCATTCCACTGTATCTACTCTGCACTACTATCAGGTTTGCTCATCAGTGCTCCTTTCGTACACAGGCATATATCTATGTTTCCCTCACTATTGCTTGCATGCTGGTGACTTTGATCCACAACATGCTGCTTTTTCCTTTCCTAGTCACAGGACTTCAAAGATAGACAAGCCACCACCTTCTAATTTTTAGGCTCCAGGGCAGGACACTGTTTAAAATAAAAAAAACCTCCTCTAAACTTTTCTGTGAAATTGTGCCAGTGCACGTGCAGGATTTGGGGTGAGGGCGGGGATGGTAAGAACAAGAAAAAACATCAGCAGAGAAAGAGTCAGCATTATAGAGTTTGAGTTTTTAGTTCAACAGTGCTTATGCATTATTGCATTAACATGCCACTGAATTCGTAACTGGATAAATCAAGGATAGAAGTGGTTCTTAGCTCTTCAGTGACAATTACTTTATTCCAGGTTATGATTATTAATCCAGTTGTCTTCAGATATTTTGTATTTTCTAGCTTCTAACACAGTAAGGAAACACTGAAATCCTTGAACAGCACTATAACAGTTCCTGATGAAGAGAACGAAAATACTTTTTCACATATAAATGCACTGGCAATTTGCTTAGATTAGAAAACAAAAGTTTAATGAAAGATTCAAAAAGGATTAATTTTCAGTTAACACCTTTTTTGTCATGTTTCTTTCTGTTGAACAAAATACAGTTACAGAGAACACAGATCTAATTATCCAAACCATCCTAAAGAAAATGAAAAAGGCTTGTTAACAGGATTAATCACAGTGTGAAATTTTATTGCCATACTAATCAAGAAAGGCAGTTTGGAGAGCCCATGACAATGGATAATACAAAAGCTGATAATAAATTATTTACAAAAAGCAATTACCTAGCAGAGAGAAGGGACATACTTGGGAGTACTTTTTTTTTGTAGGGCTATGAGAACAAGGCTGGATAGAATCACATGGGTCGCTGATTTCACATAAGAAGCCAATTTCAGAAAGCTCCATAGCATGCTTACCACACACATACAACCAAATGCCCCTGGGAATGACGGTTAGACACATCTCTTTTTTACAAAGTACCTGAGGTCACAAATCTGTGCACTTCACGAGGAAGGGAAAAATCGAACACATCATTGGCACCCCTACAACAAAGAATTTGTTAAATGAAACTTCCCAGATGATCTTGAGGAAAGCACAAGGATGCTGACATAAAAATCTGGCAAGTGGTTTAAGAGTGAGCAAAATGACACAACCAAGCATCAGGGAAGTTTCTCAAGTAAACAGCAACACTTGCACACGCAGCTCAACATCCTTTGAGCCATGGCAAATGTCCAGAGCTTCAGAGGAATGTGGGTGGGGGAAGAGGGGGAGGGAGAAACAAATAATCTGCATCAGGAGAGGATGTAAATAATTCTTCCAAGATTCTGGAGATAACTAGCGTGTCATCCTCTTATTCAAGGTTAAGAAGGAACAAAATCCTGTTTATATTATCACTGGTTTTGTATAATTAATATCATTAAATCTTTGTATTAAACTCGCTTTCAACAGGACATGGTATGTTATTGTGGGGAAAACTGTTTATTTTTGCTGGTGGACTTGAAGAGGTAGGAAAGGAAGAAGAGAGAGAAACATGAGAAAAGCCATACAGAACGCAATGGTTAAAGCAATTTCATGAAAATAAGCTACTGCCAACATTAAACCAATCACTTTTCTTTCTCTCTTTTTTCTCTTTCTTTCTTTTTAAATTTAATGGACAAACTGTTAGCCAAGAGAAGTCCAAGCCTAAAGGCTGCATCAGAACAAATTAATGTTTAGTTAAAGGCTTGTTGAAAAAGGAAATACCTCCCCAAAAAGATTATGGAACACCAGAAGGAGTTATTTATGTGTTTATCATAATGAAGTTCTGATTACCTTCTCAGTTAATTGTTTCTGTCCATACTTTCCTCTAAACCATTTTCCAATGTGCAATGTATTATTGCATATAACTATTCAAAACATTTCCAGTGAGATTCCTGTGCCTGCTCGTGAATGTTGCTAGAGGAATTCATTAAGTGAAAATCCAGGGTCATCCTCTAGTCTGTTTTCATAACTTCCTCTGAACCATCTCTTTTCTCATTTTTAGAATTTTCTCTTTCTTGGAAATGAAACAATATTTTCCAAAGTACTCTGGTCTGACAATAACCTTGCTAGATCCCTGGTTTTAAAAGCATTTATAATTGGTAGTGGTATGACCAAAATCATGGCATAATGTGAAGAAGATGCCATATTTAAGGAAGCTGTTTCAAAGCAGTACCTAGACACTCTAATCAGGAAATGGCATAGAATAACTTTTATGTTGTTTGCTTTCTTTGTTCTTATAGAGCTCAAACACAAAAGAACAATGTTGTTTCAGTTTTGTTAAGTAGTTTAAGAATAATAAACACATACTCTCTGTGTTAATCTTGTGAATTATAATCTTGTGAATATAAACAAGCTTTCCAAAGGCAAATCTATTCTCTTTGACTAATTATTTAAAAATAGTATTGTATGGTTAATCGTTACTTGTTGCTATTAAAGACAAACACAACCTCAAATTTCATATTGTTTGAATACATTGTACTTAATTATTTTAAAATACTTTCAAATTAATTCTGCCTAAAAATTCATACTTCCTTCTTTTGTAACTCAATGACTTTTATTCTTGAATCCAATAACCCTACAGCAGATGCACTGTAAGCCCTCAGCTTTAAATGCCCTGCAGTGATTTCCTTCTTTCCAAATTCTGTTAAAAAGATGAAAGACATGTTCCTTAAGCTCAACTATGAGAAAGTTAAAGGAGATTTTCCACCTATTGTTGACCTCAGTAGGATCAGAGACATGCTGGAAAGGAACAGTTCCAAACACTTACTGTTTAAGGCTCCGTAGATGGTCTGGTCACCTCAATTTAAAAAACAAACAAACAAACAAAGAAAACCCCACAACCCTGACATAAACACATCTCTTGCTGCACTCCTCAGTGACATAAAACCAGCTGAAGTGATTTGAAGCTATAATCCCAGTAATTTCATTCTCTCCCCCTTGCTATAGGGGAGAATCCTTAGAATGTCTGAACCTAATGATGTGTGATTCCTAAGAAACAAGTCATGCTGAGAACATAAGGGCAAGGCTCACCTCTGAAACACTGGAAAAAAAGCTCTAGTTAAGTCCCTTGCTTCAAAAGAGTTCTTGAGATCTCTCTTGCTAACTCTTTCACAACTTTGAAAATTTAGTATCAAGTGAAGAAGCTGCTGTTAAACACGAACCAAAAAAAACCCAAACATTTTCAAAGTCTAACAATTTTATAATCTACTCTTTTAGACTAAAGGCACACAAAACCAGGTCTTACCAATGACATGCAAAGTATATCCAAGTTGCCACATGACCATATACTCCTTTTAGTCATTCTAGCACACTTAGAAATTTTTTTAGAATGTCTTAACTTTTAAAATCCAGTATAAGTCATTTGCCCTTCTCAGAGTTACAAGTATACATCCCAGAGCTTTTAAGAAACTAGGAATATTTGGATCCCTAGGCTTTAGATTTCAGAGTAAGTGAGAAAACTTCTATCAAGTTAAATTAAGTCCGGTGTTGTCTTCATCTCATAGAACCATCTATAACTTTCTAACTTAGGCCATTTCACAAATCCAGTCTTTCATCTGGGTATTTTGGAATATGTAGAAAGAGTAAACAGAAGTAAAAGCCCTATAAAACAAACTAAATACAAACAGTATGAAGTCCTTCCAAAGTACTCCTAAAAACTGAAAAAGGAAAAAAAAAAATCCTCCTACTTTGTCAAAATAGGATGTAGTAGGCAAAAGTAATTGCTGTAAACATTATTTTAGTCTTAGGATATTTGACATTCTGTGCTTTTTATGCAATCAAGATTCTATTCTAAATTTTGAGTTCTTAAGAGATGCCACTGTTCAAACACTGCCTATTGCAAGAATTGCAAATGTGTCAAAAACTCATGTTCAAGAAATGAAGTACAGCTGTCAAGTTCAATATCCTCACTGCCAATTTTGCCTGCTGTAAGTTTTCTATGATACAATCAGCCAGACACATACATCAATATGCAGAACTGTAGAATGAACTTTTCATCAAGGTGGTGTATCCAGAGAAAAGGATGCACTGTCAGTTCTTCGGCTTCTGTTTCCCATATTTCAGCTATACTATGATGTGCTGACAAAAGCATTAACGCACAGATTTAAAAAAGTGGAAGTTTCTTACTAATTCTGTTTTACAAATTGTTTTCCAGGACATGATTTTACCCAGTATTACAGACAAATTTCTCAGCAGCTGTAATCCTGGAAAAAGCTGGATCACATGACTAAAGCAGGGATAGTGATTGAAACAGCACTGAGAAGGAGTTTGAAGGATGTGTGCTCATGACTGATTGTTTACACAATGCAGACTTTGGGGAGGAGACACATAATCTTGTTATTACAAGTAAGAAAAATGCTCCCAGCAGATCCAAAACTGAATTTTAGAGCTGACGTGCAAAAATGTAACTTCAAGTATTTTAAACATCATTTTCAGGTGTTAATCCTGTAATCCAAAAACATTCAGCTAGCAAGAATGCAGCTAGCAAAGGTTCTGCCATTAAAGCCTGTGGTTTTCACAGTTGTTATTTAAAATACAATGTTTTCTGAAGAACTTTGCAAAGAACTACATTGTGTTATGCTGTGTACTGCCTAAAAAGCATACAAATCCCTGCTGCGAAACCAACCAAAAGTATAAAAGACACAAGAAAATATAAACTCTCATCTCTGTTTTACAACTGGAAAGGTTGTATAAAGTTTGTAAAATATAGGGTACTTAAGAGATGTTAAAAATTCAAGACCTCAGCTTGATCCTGTGGCAGGATCTATGAATAAAATGCCACCTTCTAACTGCAGAGTTGTATGGGGGCAGGAAGAAAAGTCTGGAGGTAAAAGGTTTTTAAGAGGCTCCAGTTCATAGCCCAAAGGAAAACACTAGTAAGAAGCAGGTTCAACATCCTCCTTTCATTCTCATGTTTCTCCATTCACCAGCATGTAAGGGGTATGCAAAAGAAAAGCAGCATTGCTTGTTTTGCTGTTGAAAGGGTTTCCCCCTCCTGACACAGAAATGGGCAATATACAAAACGCTGCCTTGTTCATCAGACAGACAGATAAACATTTGAAGTTGAGGATAAAATCTTAAATGTGGTATCACAGTGTTAAGTTCATGAAAACAACAAAAAAAACCCAATTCCTGTCTCTTTTCTTTGAGATGTAAATACATGTTAAATATAAAGGAAAATCCCTTTTCTCTTATATATTTTCTTCTTTGAGGGTAAGACTAATCCATTTCCTCTTTTCAACCACATTCAACTTGTTTTGGTACTTGTATCCTTTTCTAAATAGTCCATATCAACCCTGTCTCCTTGTTGCAGGATATAACACTCAAAGAAGTGAACCTACGCCTCCTATCCCACTGGCCTAAAAACAACAGAGTGAGATTTTTCTGCAAGTGACTATCTCTTCTCATCCCCCAAAATTCAAACAACCCAACAATCAAATGGAAAATTCAGTTTTCCCTACTACACATGATACGTAACTGTGTGCCTTGCTCCATCCTCATTATTGAATACAGGCACACATGCGAAACATTGAAATTCAGCCTTTCAAGAACAACTTTAAATAGACAATTTACTAATCTATACAATACAAGGGGATTTTTTCCCTTAAATTGGAAACTTACAGACCTGTTTGTTTCTGGTACAGCAGCCAGTAGGTCCATTCTGTAGCTTGACTGCGCAACAGCTGTATCAAAATTTTATGAGTCCATTTTTATTGCATACTTATCTGACTGTTATTCAAAATATTTTGTCTATATTTCAGCAACATCGACATTAAGTATAATAATTCAAAAACTTGGTGCTGTCTTTGTGGTTAACTCTTAAATTTTGTTTAAAAATAACTAGGCACCTCTGTGCTCTAGGACAACTTTTTTTCTAGGAGGAAAAATAAGACATTAATTTAATCTGCTCCCTCACAATTGTTTAGAGGAAAAACCACCCAAATTACATCAACAGTTAGGGATTCCTGCTTCCCCAGGTAATTGTCTGCACAAGCATCTTCTCATTAGATTGACTTTATTAAGGGAGAAATAACAGCTGAAAAACTGTACACCCCCCTGAAAGAAGCAACTTTCTTCGAAACATTGGCAGTACCATCCTACCAGGTCTCTCCAACTCTTCATCTCCGTAACACTGCTCAATCACTGACCCTTCTGTAATAAAATAATCTTTCAAATGTCAGTGTTCCCTTCAAAAACGTCCTCTAACAATACGAAAATATAAAAAGAAAGGACGTCTAATTTTCAATACGCATTACAAATCTGTTCCTTCTCCTAACCCTCTTTTTCCTCAGGTAGTTGAAGTATAATCACCATAAGACAAGCACAGTCCTAAATTGGCCTAGCCAAAGGTCACTGAGGTTTTGTGCAGAAGCTGGCAGTGAATTCAAGACTCTATTACCTGTCCTTTAATGGGTAACTAACCAGCACTTTATCTTTTCCTCTCTATATTAGTCTGCAGATTCCATTCAGCATTTTAATTTCATATAATGTCAGTCTTTCCTTCTCAGATGACACACTGTAATTTTTTGATAGACCTACTGTTTTATTTTAGTGGACTGTTCCCTGGGGTAACCCTGAACCAGTCAAAGACTTATAAATTTATACTAATGAACGACTTACCTTATAGAACAGGGATATAGAATTCAAAGCAAAATGACAGCCTACAGTGAATTAACATCCTTTGAATAAACATTGGTCTTGACTGCAATTAAGACAAAATCACCAATAAATATACATACTATAAAATATAGCTGTAGTAGATAACAGACTTTATCACAAATAGATATGCCATCTGTAAAATTTTTGAGTCCCAAAGTCTGAACGAGAATCCACTATCTATAGAAACACAAATATGCCTTTTAAAGAACAGATTGAAAGAAGGAGCATATATTGAAATGCACTTTTATACATGCTATACTCCTATACACCCAAACAGTTATAGAACAAACCTGTAACAGGACAATCTACAGGAGAAATCACTTTGTAAGTAATCTGTTTACACATACCTGATCTATCCACAGCTGATTTCATAGAATCATAAAATGGTTTGGGTTGGAAGGGACCTTAAAGATCATCTTGTTCCAACGCCTCTGCCATGGGCAGGGACGATTTCCATTTACATCTTATCGTATCTGACTTGGCAAAACCTATGGACCCTTAACCATGAAGCAAACTGGTTTCATAAGGCTCTCATGTCACACCATTACTTATTTTTAGAAAATAAGTTGAAAAAGAAAAGCAGATATCCCATACAAACCAAACAGTAGATGAAATGAACATGTCACAGAACCACAGAATGGTAAGGATTGGAAGGGACCTCTGGAGATCATCTAGTCCAACCCCCCTGCCAGAGCAGGTTCACCTAGAGCAGGTAAGTCAAGTCATTAAAAGTCAGTTCAGAAACTCAAAGATATCCTCAACTACCATTCTCTCAGCTTCTTTTAAAAAATCTCGAAGCAAAATAGACAAAAACCAACTTGTAGCAAAATCTGCATATACTGCGCTATTGAATTCATAGAGGTGAAAATGGAAAATGTTTCTCTCTTCTACTTTTCTTTTGCAGTTTCACTGATAATGAACCACTTGCAGTGATATTTTCAGAAATATTTTTCAGGTATGATATGCAGAATTGAGATCCAGGAAAATGTGTCAGCAGTAGCACACTTCTCTTAGTGGCTGATTCTACTCGTTCCAACATATATTGCTTCCTTCCTAACAAAAAAAAGATTCATTCAGATAACATACTGAATTAATCACACTAGGCTCTTACAGCACTCACAAAATCAGCTTTTTTAATCCTCCCTGTTCTTAAGCAATTCTGAAACACACCTCCTAGAGCCTGCGATACCTGGTTAGCTCTATCTGCTGCTAAACTCTACAGCAGTATCTTCCATGCAGTGCAGGCCCCATCCCCCTGTCTCCACTTATAACCAAAAAAAGCCTATGAATCAAATTAGCTCAGTAACCCCCATTTGCCCTGAACCTAATTGCAACTTGAGGCCTGGCATGACCAGGGCACCTGGGCAACAGAGCAGTAAAGAAACAGGCAGTGTGGTCTCAAATCAGCCCTGGCCCGAACTCTCAAATGTAGAGATCAACTGATGAAGTCACCTCTTCCTGCCCCACTTACCTGAGCCCAAACTAGATACACAGCCTAGACTTAGCCTTGGCGAATCAGCCTAGGTCAGCTCATTAGTTGCAATCTTCCCGCTTGGACCTTTGTTTTTAAATCCAGTCCTTAAAAATTGACTTAGTTAAGTAAGTGGAGTTAATGAGAATTCTTAGGCAATTTTCAGTTTTACTTAATTTAGAATTTCAAAGACCTATTTTTATTCTACACTTCACAGAAGAAAAACTCAAACAAATTAAAGCAGTGATTCGTTACACAGCCTCTGTTGGCTATAATTACCCTCTTAGTTTTGTGATGCAGTTTCCTTGGGAGCCAGGAACTCTTACAAATCTGTTCAGTTTTTGAGTATTGCTATTGCTCAGCCACGGGCCACAAATGTTGTAGAAACTTCTGTGTGGAGCTTTAACATTTTATCTTTAATTTTGTCTATGGTCCTTTTTTTTTTTTTTTAAAAAAAAAAAGAGGCTTTAAATAAAATTTGGATGACTGTTTCTTTTGTCTAGCATTTTCTTCTCTCTGAAATTGAAGGTTTTGAATCTGTGTCCTCTAGAGGTTATTTTTTTCTTTCTGTAAAGACAATAATTGTAAGGATCCCTGAAAAGCCTACTTGTTTTTCTTGTGTTCCCAGCATACAGCAACTCACCAGCTATGTTTATAGATTGCTGCATGTACGCAATTTTTAACAGTGTTCATGCATGTATCTGGCCCAGAGAATTTGGGTCTGCATGTTCAAAACCCATTCATCCATATGAATGATTCTTTTTCTTTTGGATATTTAACTCTAACTTGTTTGATTATTTTTCAAGTCCAAAAAACCAATTTTATTTTCACATGTGTATTTTTTTAAAGTAGTGAGAGTATGAACTGCCAGCCAACACCATTCTTAGAATACAAAATACACACAAAAGCTTGAATAAAGTTATATTTGACAGGATGCAATGCTAAGTTATATTTAATGATCTTCTATCTCTCAAAATCTAGGCTATATGATAATAAACCGTAAAGAAAATCAGGTAACTGTGTGGAGGACTTTCAAAATACTAAATCTGGGGGTTTATCGTTGGGTAAAACTCACTGACAGAAAATATAACTGCCTTCCTGTATCACAATCTGAAAAAAAGCATTCATACATCTGATTCTAAGAACAGGCTTCCTCTAGCCCACCAAACATATTTAAACTAGTATCTTTGCTTACCTGCTTTGTTGTTTCCTGTTTGTCATGAATGTTTGAAAATCCTGGATATTTTTACCATTTAAATATACAATTTTCCCTTTCTCTGAACAGCAGAAAACTGACTTCCGTCCACGCATCTATGGACACTTGGAAAATATCTATTCATGCACATATAAGCCTGATGAAATAAATGATTTTTATATACTAATATATATTTTGTCAAACACTTAGAATTTTTCAACCCAAAATTTTTCAATGCATTTTAGATATTTAAAAATCTGTTTAGTAAAATTTTTTGTGTGCTTCTCCATAAGTGAAAATTGTAATTGCACCTGGTGCTCTATATGAGTCAGAGTTATATTGGAGTATCAGGAGGGCAAAAAACAGCCACACCTCTTCCTTCCAAGCTGGAAGGAGCTGGGTCGCTTTTCCAAGCTGCTCAAATCAGGACTCACCGGGGAATAAAAGCTAAGGAAAAAGAAACTGACACCTGGCTGAAGGTTTTCTGCAATGTCTCACCTTTTCTACCAGGAAATAAAGCAATAACAGCACCCAGTGGAGGGGAAGAGGAGCACTAGGACAAAATAAGAGTTTTCTGTTTATTTTTTCTCCTATTATTGAGATGCCTGAGAAGCATGGGAAAAACCTGCCAGGCTGGCTTCCAGAACATGCATTCAAGCAGTTTGCCCCATTCAAACAGGGCTTTATGTTATTACATTATCCACTGTCCTTACCACAATCCCACTTTCACAACTGAGGAAACTGAAGCAAGTATTTGGAAATGTTTTAGTCACCTCTCTTCAATCTGGTTTGCATCCATATACCACCTCCATCCAGGTTAGATCAAACTAATGGCATTTACTAGGGAAAGGGAACGCTGAGAAAGGAGTATATGCTGAAGAGGCTTACATGGATGACAAACAATGGATTCATTAAGTATGATTTGGTAGGCTCTATCTGCTTCTCTTTTCAAAGTAGGACCAAACAGACAGTATCTTCCTCACAGGGCAACCATCAAAATACCTGTAATACATTAGGACAGAATGATGTGTGTTGGGAGACCACAGTAGTTGCTTACATATAAGCAAAATTCAGGGCATCTTTAACCCTCTCTTCTAATTAACACATTGTCTGGGAAAGACACAGACTGGAACAACTTGTGTACCATTTCTTTTGCTATTACCCTTACCCTTGAGAAGTCAGGTGAGCTTTTTCCACACCAGGATTCAATACTGTGGGAGAAGAGAGAACTTTGTGTCTTATGAGAATGGAAAGGGTTAAAATTCAGGAAATTAAAAAATGATCACACCAAATAAGGTTGCTGTTTCCCCTTCCCATTTCTTACTTTTCCTTAAAATATCCTAAAATTCCATGCAAATCCCCAGCAAGACTGTAACCTGAACACACTCAGCCTAAAAAATAAGTGCACAAAATACCGTACTTTAACAAATTGAGTTAGCAATGATGAAGCAAAGTGTAACACTCTTTATTTCACAAATAGTCGTGGACAACATGAAGGACTAAATAGGCAGCTCCCATAGAATCGCAGAATGGTTTGGGTTGGAAGGGACCTTCAAGATCATCTAGTTCCAACTCCCCTGCCGTGGGCAGGGACACCTCCCACTAGATCGGGTTGCTCAAAGCCCCATCCAACTTGGCTTTGAACACCTCCAGGGATTGGGCATACACAACTTCTTTGGGCAACCTGTTCCAGTGTCTCACCACTCTCACAGTAAAGAACTTCTTCCTAATATCTAATCTAAACCTACCCTCTTTCAGTTTTGAACCATTACCCCTTGTCCTATGGCTACACTCCCTGATAAAGAGTCCCTCCACACCTCTCCTGTAGGCCCCCTTTAGGTACTGGAAGGCCTCTATAAGGTCTCCCTGGAGCCTTCTCTTCTCCAGGCCGAACAACCCCAACTCTCTCAGCCTGTCTTCACAGGAGAGGTGCTTCAGCCTCTGATCATTTCTGTGGCCCTTCCCTGGACTTGCTCCAACAGATCCATGTCCTTCTTATGCTGGGGGCCCCAGAGCTGGACGCAGTACTCTAGATGGGTTCTCACCAGAGCAGAGTAGAGGGGCAGAATCACCTCATCCAACCTGCTGGCCACACTTCTTTGATGCAGCCCTGGATATAGTTTGGCTTTCTGGGCTGCGAGTGCACATTGCCAGCCCTTATTCAGTTTTGCATCCACCAGTACCCCGAAGTCCTTCTCTGCAGGGCTGCTCTCAATCTCCAGCCTGTATCCACATTTGGGATTGCTCTGACCCATGTGCAGGACCTTGCACTTTTCCTTGTTGAACTTCATGAGGTTCACATGGCCCCACCTCTCAAGCCTGTCCAGGTCCCTCTGAATGGCATCCCTTCCCTTTAGAGTATCAGCCACACCACTCAGCTTGGTATCATCTGTAAACTTGCTGACGGTGCACTCAGTTCCACTGTATACATCCCCAACAAAGATGTTATATAATACTGGTCCCAATATGGGCCCTTGAGGAGTGCCCCTCATCATTGGTCTCCACCTGGACATTGAGCCATTGACCGCAACTCTTTTGAGTGCAACCATCCAGTCAGTTCCAAGTGGTCCATCAGTCAAATCCATGTCTCTCCACTTTAGAGATGTTGCGTAGGACAGCGTCAGATGCCTTGGACAAGTCCAGGTAGACGACATCAGTTACTCTTCACTTATCCACCAATGCTGTAACCTCATCATAAAAGAACATGACTGCAAAACTTACAAGTGGAACGAAACATACAGATGCCAACTTTCAGCTGCCTGATCACAGGAACATCTTCATAACAGAGTATTAAATATAAGCATTTTGAAAATTCTATTTCTGCAAAATTGCCTCCCCGCATGTAATAGATCCCTATTTTTTTTTGCGCAGGAGAGTTTAAAGGCTTTCAGAGAGTAAACCAAAACAAAATAAATGCAAAAATATACCTTTCCATCCCCTCTTCTTTAACTGAAATTCATTCACCGAATGTTGGATGCAATTTGACCACAGGAACACAAAAAGCACTCTGAGGTTGATTTCATAAGATGCAAAAATATTTTAACTCTCACGTTAATTCCAAGGGCTCTTCCCCACCCCAAAAAACCCACCAGCTCAACATCAAAACAACCAACAAACAAACAAAAAAATACAACAGTAGCTATGCCAGTAAGCAGCTATGCCAGTAGTACTTTTGGACTATACTTTTATTAACCACTGGGGTCAGATAATCGTATCTGCTGCAGTCTTAAAATGGTTATTACATGATGCAATATTTTTGGGTCATATGGATTGCTGACTAACTGTCCGCTTAACTATGGGGGTTTTTTAATAGGTTGGTGAACTATTGCATTTTATCATATTATGCGCCCGCAGTGACACTGTGATACACCAGCTTTCCTCTGTAGCTATGGTCACTGTTTCAGAACATGTTCTATTATAGTTAAAATTCCATAACGATATTATGGGAGCCTGACAAGGCTCTAAATATACTTTTATAAAAAGCCTGAGGAGCCGCTTTATACTTAGCCTTCTTCCATGTTTTCATCTTGGCTTGAATTTTTAAGGGGGCCTAGGAAGATCCAAGCTTTCAGGTTTACAAAGCCAGAATCTGATCCGCACAAAAGCAGACACAGACAAGCACAGAAACTCTGCATGGAACTATCTAAGTCAAACCAATGTTTCATATGGAAACAGACCACTTTGGCTTTGTTTAGACAGGTGAGAGGTAAGCTTTCAAAAATACAACACCACATCAGTAGTAAAATCCAACATAGACAGTAGTTAATTCCAAACCACTAGCACAAAGTACTTATATAGGGGTTTTAACACATTTTTAAAATACACCTGTTTTTCTGCTAGTATTGACATAGTCTCAATATAGTGCCAAGTTATACCAAGGATAGAATCAAATACAGAGGAATATTCTTTTTAAAACAAACTATCCCATCCTTTACTGCACAGGTTCTTTCCTTCATTGTTCTCATATAAACGTTTCAAATTATTTTGATGAACTCTTGGGTTTTCCTCTATATTCTTACCTGTTGGAGGTCTGATATCACATAAATGGCACAGCTTATATTTGTAATAACTTTCTTGGTAGTAAACCAGTTTGAAAGTGACTTAGTAAATACTCATTTTAACTGCACTCCAACATCCAGAATTCTTTGTGTGTGATCTGACATGAAAACATGGATTCTCCAAGACCAGGAAAAGGTTTGCTCCACAACCCAGAACATTTCAGGGATCCTGTGAAAATACCAGTTCTCCTTCTTTTTCATCAGCAACCAATTAATATCAGTATACCAGTGCTAGACATGTGGCAAGACTCTGGAATTACAGTTATTCATTGCAGTTGGAGGCAGTTTTGATGCTATATAAGCCTCTTTTCCCCAGACAACTGCTTTACAATTGACATGCTGAATAATACTTTTTCTAGGTAAAAATTTCTCCTGAAAGTTGAGGCTTAAGTTTAAGGAAATTAAAATTAAAAGCACTACCACAAAAAAAAAAAAAAAAAAAAAAAAAAAAAAAAAAAAAAAAAAAAAA
>VYZM01003380.1:62870-74424 GCA_013398915.1 Dromas ardeola
AAAAAAAAAAAATCCATGTTATGATTGCTTGAAAACATTTCAGATTGAATGCAAAAATGTAATTTACATCAACATGTTCAAAGACTGCTCCATCACCTAAATTTCAGGAGAGCGGGAAAAAAAGACCGTGGTGTCCTGGTGGACAACAAGATGACCATGAGCCAGCAATGTGCCCTTGTGGCCAAGAAGGCCAATGGCATCCTGGGGTGCATCAAGAAGAGTGTGGCCAGCAGGTTGAGGGAGGTCATCCTCCCCCTCTACTCTGCCTTGGTGAGGCCACACCTGGAGTACTGTGTCCAGTTCTGGGCTCCCCAGCTCAAGAAGGACAGGGAACTGCTGGAGAGGGTGCAGCATAGGGCTACCAAGATGATTAGGGGGCTGGAACACCTCTCTTATGAGGAAAGACTGAGGGAATTGGGTCTGTTTAGTCTGGAAAAGAGACGGCTGAGGGGTGACCTAATTAATGTGTACAAATACTTAAAGGGTGGGTGTCAGGAGGAGGGGGCCAGGCTCTTTTCAATGGTGCCCGGCAATAGGACAAGAGGTAATGGGTACAAACTTGAGTGTAGGAAGTTCCATCTCAACATGAGGAGGAACTTCTTTACTTTGAGGGTGGCAGAGCACTGGAACAGGCTGCCCAGAGAGGTGGTGGAGTCTCCATCTCTGGAGACATTCAGATCCTGCCTGGACGTGTTCCTGTGCAACCTGCTCTAAGGTGATCCTGCTCTGGCAGGAGGGTTGGACTAGATGATCTCCAGAGGTCCCTTCCAACCCTATGATTCTATGATTCTATGATTCTATGGTGCAAGCTAATTTTAGCCTGAGCAGAAATCCATGTTTTTCTCTTACTGAAATTTGAGATTTCAGAAATGTTCTTGCTACAGTTTAGGAAGAAAAAAGAAAAAAAAGAAACAAAACCAAAAATCAACCAAACGACAAACAGACCCCTACTTCCCCAAGAAATCTTATAAATCTGGACAGAAAATAGCCAAATAGCCAAACACCACCCACCCCCCTCCAAAACCTTCTGAACAGCATGCAGGTTTCACTAATTAAACTACTTTAAAAATGGTCCACTTTGATCAGGTATGAAGTAAAAAGTTTCAGATAATTACAGAAAAAAAAATCATTGTGAGCCTGACAAAGTCATATTTTTTACTTGAAATATAATTCAAACAAAGCTTTTAGAAAAAAATAAGAGTAACTTCTAAAATTTCTAAAAGCTGTACAAGTAAGCTTTTCCTAAGAAGAATTTTCTTCTGATGAGTAGACATTTCTTTAAAAAATGTATAGCTTTAAAATCCTTCCCCAAAATTGCCTTTTAGCAGCAAGTCTAATAATTTTGTAAAGTGTGTATTCATATATTCATGTAGTAAGGTCATTTTCCCACTATCAGGGTGCAGTCGCTTTTATATTACCTATCTGTGATCTGAAATGTTAAGCACATCACTTTTCAGCTTGCTGTCCCCTGACCGCCGCAAGTCAGTCAGTCAAGGAAACTGCAGGAACTACCGCGGGCCTGATGAATTTTGTTGCATTTCTCCCTCTGAAGAGCAACCAAGCATTAAGTTTTCCGCTTTCTTTCCTTTATGTGTCTTTTCTAGCAGATAAAAACATTGTTCACTATATGGCTGTTCAGTGCCTAGTAGATTCCCTCAGTTACTGTAGTAAGAAAATAAAGATAGGTTTCCAAATTGTATTAAAAGTTAATGGCAGTCAGGTAACCCCAATGCTCAACCTCCTTGAAAAGGCCAGTCATCATATAGTACGTCCTTTCTACGCTACAACTTCACTACGATTAACCCAGGGCAGATATGTTTAAAATTTGCCATTGAAGGTGCATATGTTCTAGAAGCACACTGTTTCAAAATGTTTAAAATCAGGAAAATTGAAGAAATAAAACAATGCAAAGATAAAAACATTTCCCAGTCCCTGATTCAAAACCACCAAAAATTTCCTCGTTTCAGTATGCTCATTTACTCTCAAATGCAAGACATCATAACAATGTTATGACGCTGCTGCCAAAATTATCAGAGACTGAGTAAGAATAGAGAGGAAAGAAACATTTTTCTAATAAAAATGTTAATAAAGCACAAGCATCTAGGTTAAAATAAAAACAGAGTTCTTTCCTGTCTGTGTGTGACTTGTATTTGTTCTGTATCTTAGTTTTGCTTACTACAAATTAAGCACACTTCTGGTAGTGCGTAATTCATATTCAAAATCACCCTCTCTACCCTCTGTAATTGAATGCTAAGGTAATGAGGGCAAGTAGCTTTCAAATGTAGAAGAGATTTTTTTTTTAATGACTTCTACCTTTGCCCCACATACGCATATGAAGCTGTATAGGTGCAAGACCATAATAATGCTTATTCTTGTAAGGGCCTACAGTATAAGTGTACATTTTGTTAACAAATGAAAATGCTTAAGCATTTATGAACTACGCAACATGAAAAGATGGAATTTAGAAAGGAAACAGAGTGCTCGCTTGCTTATAAAATGAACTTCCGTAGGAACCTTAATACCAACATAAATATTCCAATGAAAGCCAAAGGTTCAGACCCTTCTAGCAACTGATCTTTAATCTTCTGAAATGCTTCTTCAAAAAGACTCAGCAAAGGTAGATTAGCACCTCACAGAATTTATCCCTAACCAGGACAGTTTCTACAAAAAAAAAATTTTTAAACAGGTCATTAAATGTAACGCTCACTTACACCTGAAAAGCATCTCAATTAAAAAAAAAAAAAAGTATTCAAAGTTTGAAAATCACTCACTTCCAGGATAAATACCACCTTCAATTAATCATTGCAGTACAGCACAGAAACTCATAGGTACTGAAGAGTTTACTTCTTGGCAGCAGTCTCCCACTAAACAGAATTTGAAAAGCCACTGTACAAATCGCAGGTGAAACATTATGCTTCAGTGACGGGGCTCATAATAAGCCTTTGGATGCAATATCCTGTGCCATTATCCGCAAGTTAAAGGTTAGAAGTAAAAGACAATGGGGGAGAACATACCAAACATAGAGGTCTTGCTGCCTTTCTAAGGACTGTTCAGACACAGTCTTCAAATCTGCAAACACGTAAATTGATTCACATGACTGATTCCCTAGGTTCACGGGGATCACTTGCAACCGAAGTTACAAACATGCAACACACACAATTTTTAGCAGGAGCACGGCTGTAGCAAGAGGATTCAGAAAGCCAGGTAGAAGTAAGGGGGGAAGAGAAAAACTATTTGGAAATTATTTTCTGCCTTTTACATTGGTGCACCTTTTTTTGTTTGAGAGATTTTGCAAAGGCAGCTTTTTCTCATTGAAACCTACGGATGTCAGTTATCAAAAGGAGAATATTCTAATAAAATTTCAGAGAAAAATTAAACTGTTTTCACTTCAAAATGGTCTCATGCACCACTCTACGCACCAGTCCACCATAGTAAATTGACATGAAATTATTGACACTGCCTATTACAATGAAGCAGTTATTCTTTCCTTGAAAAAACAGTAGTTTTACAAATGAAGCATTTTCACAAACATTAGTTAATCAAAATGATCACTAAGACATTCGGCTTTGACCTTTGCTGCCTCCTAAATTCTCCAGCCACGTGAAAAATTTTAAACACTTAAATATCAAATTTTCTGAAATCAAAGTTTGAAATGTCATTCATCTGTTAAAAAAGTTTTCCCTTCTTCATTTCCCCTTCCCTATCACAACATAGCTCAGCTAAGCCCATGGCAAAAAGGAAGGGGTGTTTCACAGTGCAGCAGTTGGTCAGTCATTTCTTCAGGAGTTAGCAAGTCAGGATGAGTCTGGATGAGACTCAAAATGAGTCTCTATTTCCTCTGAAAAAACACTGAGAGAAAGAAAAAAAAAAAAAGTGCAGCCACACAGGAGTCGTTTTTGGCTAATATATTATATAGTAGTGTAATTTTTATACATGAAGTCTTTCCTTCATATCAACTCTTCACAGAATCAAAAAACATGTGCAGCCCAAAGAAAAACTGGTTTCTGCAGCCCACCTGAGCTACACGGAGAGTGGCAGTGTCAAAATCCACAAGTAGGTCTTTCCGTTCAATGCAATACATATGCCTGTTTATTCCACAAGTCAAAACAAAACTAAATGAAACAATTACTGGCAGTTCTGTATAAATCCACTCTACCATTATTAAATGCCTCATTGAAAGAACTGACATATATGGGGTTAGTTTAAAAAAATGTATTTGTACAGATGAAAATTCTGGAAACACTTGGTTGAGTCAAAAGTAACAGCATCAAACAACACTCCACAAGCCATATCTGGGACTGATGTAATGCAGTCATTATTTATGGCACCTAGCCATATAGGACTATGAACAAACTGAAGCATGGATGCAAGAATAGGCTTTGTTTAATTCCTCTGATGGATATTATTGGCTGAGATGGGACAATCCTGCTAGATCACCCACTCCATTCCCACACCAGTCCTGAACTGGTGTGTAAGCAGCACATATAATACTGCTCTTGTCCACTCAGTAGAACAAGGTGCTTAAAGAACCGGGCTTTCCGTTATCCAGCACAACTCATTGTTATAATCTGATTTCCCTTGTTTGTTCAGTCCAAATTTTGCAATTACTTTTTTTCTCTCCTTTCTTTCTTTCTCCTATTTGCAGAAAATGTAACTGCATGTCAAACAACACTAGTGATCTATTCATCCCACAATTTATTCCAAGGTACCTACTGCGGCTCCACTTCATGTATTTCCCAAAGGCCTTGAATTGCCTCTTTTCTTCCCATTTCTCCCCCTCTTGGTAACTTTCCTTGCACATACATGTTCAACAATTATGCTGACTGTACATTTCTCTCAAAAAGCATACAAAATACATACCCTTAAGACTCAGAAGGGTCTAAAGAGTTTAATTAAATTTAATAAGGGCATGACTCAGATGCACATGGCATTATTCACCAAGTCGTGGAAACGACATGTTACATTGCTGTTACATCGCTTACTAATGCAGAAATATCTTGTTTGCAGCTGGGACACAACTGCATTTTTAGGATGCAAAGTGCCTTAAGGTGCACAGTGGTAACATAACATGTACCCATGGACTTGAGCTGTTATGTGATGACTGAAAATAAAGGAACAGAACCATACAGACAATACTGTGGTTGCTAAATCCAGTTTATGACTTACTAGCCTATTCACCATATACATCATCCCATTAGCAGACTTCATCAATTTTTATCATCTTTTTGATCACAGGCAAGGCATACTTCATTATATTTTGTAGGAAAAAAATTTAGAAGGAGACACTGAGGAGTAAAAGTATTGAAGTGTGGATTGCAGTGAAAGAGGACTAAAAGCATACTTGGGCTCCTGGGCTCCTTTTTTTTTTTTTTTTCTTTTTTCTTTTTTTTTTACTTTTTCATGTTAAATCACCTCAAAGTCTAAGGAAAAGATTCAATTTCTAACCAAGATTTTCAATAATCCTAGTACAAAACACGTGCTTATATAATAGCCACACAAAGTTCCTTAATCCTTGGGACACCTATCAGCAATAATTTACATCCTCTGATGCTTCCATAAAGCTCTAGTAGTGTCCACTTTGTGCACCCAATATGAACTTCTACACTAAGAACAGAGATGCATGTTAATGCACAAGTTACATTTTTAACAAGAGAAGTAATTTACAGGGACATGAGACTGGAACATGGAACTAATAATCCAATCTAGATTGTTGAAAATTATACTTCTGCTTTTTTAAGGACATGTTCATCAATCAATTCTGTCATCACTCACTAATGATAAGATAACATAGTATTCCATATGCAAGGTCCTGCACCTGGGTCATGGCAATCCCAGGCACAAATACAGGTTGGGCAAAGAATAGCTTGAGAGCAGCCTTAAGGAGAGGGACTTGCGGGTGCTGGTGGATGAGAAGCTCAACGTGAGCCGGCAATGTGCGCTTGCAGCCCAGAAAGCCAACCGCATCCTGGGCTGCATCAAAAGAAACATGGCCATCAGGTTGGATGAGGTGATTCTACCCTTCTACTCTGCTCTCCTGAGACCCCACCTGGAGTACTGCGTCCAGCTCTGGAGTCCTCAGCACAAGAAGGACATGGACCTGCTGGAACAGGTCCAGAGGAGGGCCACGAAGATGATCAGAGAGCTGGAGCACCTATGCTATGAGGACAGGCTGAGAGAGTTGGGGTTGTTCAGCCTGGAGAAGAGAAGGCTTCACAGAGACCTTATAGCAGCCTTCCAGTACCTAAAAGGGGCCTACAGGAAGGTTGGGTAGAGACTTTATCAGGGAGTGTTACGATAGGACACAGGATAACGGCCTCAAACTGCAAGAGGGCAGATTTAGATTGGATATCAGGAAGAAATTCTTTACGGTAAGGGTGGAACAGGTTGCCCAGGGAAGCTGTGGATGCCCCATCCCTGGAAGTGTTCAAGGCCAGGCTGGATGAGGCTTTAAGGTCCCTTCCAACTCGAACCATTCTATGATTCTATGATTCTGTATCTGTACCTAACTGTATGGTTGTATTCTCAACCCAATTATTGCTGGAGATACTCACGACCAGGGCAATATTTTTAAATCTGTGAAATTTGGCATACAGTGTTAGGAGAGGGATGTGATAAGATTTCAAATCAGATCGACACCATAAAAGCTGAGTTTGATTCCCTCTTTTCCCTTCACTTTAAGAAGGCAAAAGCTACTACAGAAGAGTTGTTTACCGGCCTCACACAAGAGAGCAACAAGCAATATTGTCAGAGATCATATAACTTCTCAGAAGCTGTACAATCAGACCAGTGCTAAAATATTTCCATTCCCTGTGTTTATGTCTTGACCTGTTGTAGCTCTTGTTTCATCTGCATTTGGATCTCACAAATCCTTTATTCATCCCACCTTTGCACAACATGTCCAGATGAAAACGTGACTGTAGGATCCAGATGTAGTATCAGTTTGTGAATAACCTGACTTTGCCTGGTGCAACAGGAGAAGAGGAAGTACAGCTTCTTTCCCTGACATATGCACATATTCACATATGGCCTGTGAAAACGTGTGAAAATGCTGACGGCCTAAATATCTAGTGCGCTGCAGGCTATAAATGCACAGTAACTTAAGCGAATTTAGTCTCACTTTCACAATTTTAGCAATAGACATCTCCAGTGCAAAGCCTTCCTCTTGCTAAATTTTCAACACTTCTTCACAAAGAAACTAAGTGGGTTTAAGATTACATTTTTCCCAGTACACCTGAATTCTCAGAAATGGCTCTACAATTTTGCATGAAACTTTCCTAAAAACATTTGGTTGAAGTCAGGTGCCCACCATGGTAAAAAGCTAGCCCAAAGTCTTCTCTTCACCAAATTTGTAAGTAAACAGCAGCTCTGCAGAATGCATGGGGCGGGGGCAGAACTGGTAGACACAAAGTTGACCATGAGTCAGCAATGTGCCCTTGAGGTAAAGAAGGCAAATGGTATCCTGGGCTGCATTAGACAAAGTATGGCCAGCACGCCGAGCACTTCCCCTCCACTCAGCGCTGATGAGGCCATGGCTGGAGTCCCGTGTCCAGTTCTGTGCTCCCAAGTACAAGAGAGATATGGACATACTAGAGAGAATCCAACGAAGGGCCACAAAGATGTTGAGGGGACTGGAGCATCTCTCTTATGACGAAAGACTGAGAGGGACTGTTCAGCCTGGAGAAAAGCAGGCTCAGGGGGATCTTATTAGTGTATACCCGAAGGGAGGATGCAAAGAGATGGAGCAAGGATCTTTTCAGCGACAGGACAAGAGGCACTGGGTGCAGACTGAAACACAGGAGGTTCTCTCTGAACATCGGGAAACATTTTTCCCTGGGACAGTGAGTGAGCACTGGCACATGTTGCTCAGATAAATGGTGGAGTCTCCATCCCTGAAGAGATTCAAAAGCCATCTGGAGATGGTCCTGGGCCACTGGCTCTAGGTGACCCTGCTTGAGCAGTGGGGATTCTACAAGATGACCTCCAGAGCCCTCTGCCAACCTCAACCAGTCTGTGATTCTAATTAGAAGGGGAGAGGGGATCTTATTATTTGAAACAACAGGAACTTCGATGATACCACAGGTGATGATGTAAGAGGAATATACCTTCTGCGGCTTCATGCCTTCAGCTGACGATATAACCAAGAACCCATTTTATCTACTAGAAAGCTCAAAAGACAACTCCAATCATTAAAGTAACAGAAGTTTATTTAAGCCTTCCACAACAAGGTGAAATTTCTTTGACTTTGCCCAATTTTAACATTACCAGCCATAATTATGTTCATCAATATAATTTTGGTCATAATACTACAAAGATCCATAAGAAACACACTACAAAATTATTTTGATGAGTACAAACTGCTTTCAAGATGATTCTACATGGAACAAGTAGGGGTATGGTGGTATTTCAGTGCTGGCTGACTAGTTGAACTATATAAATATGAGGACTAATATTTTACCCTCATATCATTTTTTTTCTACAGTCTCTCTAAAAAGCTTCCAGACTTAAGTATTTTGACCTTCTAACTGTAACATGGTCAGTTTTTCAAATTCAGGGATTGTGAGTGTATTCCTACGTTCAGTAGCTTTTACTGGCTTTCGTTGTGACTTTATTCAACAGAAGAGGAAGTTATAGTCTTCTCTTGGCAGTGGAACAAAACTCAGTGGATTTTTACTTGGTAAGTACTTTATTGGAGAAAAGATAAAGGTAGATACTTAATGTAATTTCCTATTGCGTCACTACATGCAAGTATTTTAAAAGAATGCCTTCTTCTCCATGTGAACTATTTCCTAATACACAAAATACCACCACTTCACTCCTTCACACCCTATAACACGTGTTGTGGACATAAAAAAGGGAACACTGTAGTAACCACACTATTTAAATACAAAATTGAATAGGATATAGCAAATATGAGGCACAAAAAGTCTAGGACATGACAAGCACGGAAATTCTATTTGCCAGTGGTCTATGCTTCCCTACATGCCTTCCAGACCTAAACCTGCTCATATCCAATCAGCCCATATAACACATGTGAATATGCCTGCACTTATCCATGAAGCTCATACATGAAGACTTAAGCAGAGCTAAAAGCTGAGCTTACTACAATAACTATTATGTCACAATGAAATTTAAAAAGCCAGTTTAAGTTCTTTTATCGGGGTATCTACTATAATCTCTTCCACATTTTTAAAGTTTGCAACAGCAAATTTTAAAAAACAAATCACTTTGAGAAGAATGACTATAAGAATAAAGCTCCACTAAACCCTAATATATTGGCTTAAAGATGTAAAGGAGGACAAAATTACAAAAACTGGTGATAGCCATTCCATGTCAAAACTATGTGAAAAGAGGAAATTGAAATTCCACAGGAACACTGAACTGAGGATGCAGGAGAAATGCGTATCATCCCCAGCAAACTAGCACTTGATTCCAAAATACAGCGTGAAAATCGAGTTCAGACCTATTATTAATTATTAATAATTATTATTTTTTAATTATTAATAGATCCTATTTATTACTAATCAAAAGACCCAATATGGTCTAGTTCCTGAGGGACTTATAAAACAGTAACAACAACACCACACAATTTGAAGACTCAGTTTACTTCTTCCAAAAAAGGCAAAGGGTTTTATACGTTCCTTTTTTATCATAATATGTTATGGCAATATAATCCAAATTCTAAACTCATGGTCGTACTTAGAACATGACAACAATCATTTTTTATCTGAATTTAATCTAAAATTCAGATTAATACAATGCAGTGTTACAAAATCAGTCATTTTTCATTTCGTCTTTGTGATACATGCACATACCCGTGACTGCTTAGTAAAGCGTAACTTTAATCCCCACTTATTCCACTATCTCACATTACAAATGCTAGAAAAAACAACAGGAGGCTTCCCGGGTTGATTATGTTCTTGGCCATAGGAAATGCTGTCCCTGAGGACAACTGATTTTATTCACACTATCACTGTGTAAATTTGAGACTTGAGGTAAGAGGCAGCGCCAAACTGCTATTTCAAGAGTAACACTATCTCAGCAACTGTAAAATTAAATTCATGTAACTAAGCATCCAACATAAAAGCCAAAGGAAACTAAACTGCCTGTATGTTCCCAGCTCCCAGGGCACTGCACTGCATCTCACTCGCTCCATATTTTTTCAAAAGTAAGCCTGAATATTCTGTTTTTGCATGTAAAAAAGAAGTAAGGAGCTATTTTAATTCCCCATAGCAAGAGCTGCTTGCAAGGAAGAGGGCAAGCAGGTGCACAGGGACAGGATAAGCAGGGACAAAGCTGAGTGCCAGGGGAGCTCAATCTCAGTCCTGGGAATAGAGTCAGTGGCAGGGTGAAAGGATGTGCCAGATGAGGTTTCCATTGCAGGATCACAGCTTTTATGGCTCTAGTAGCCTGTATCAGAAACAGATACCATATCCCATTAGACATTGGCCTCTACAGGCCAGTCTGTGCGCCCCTGAGGCACACCAGTGCTACCAATGCACCTTGCAGGCTTTTGTCAACAACTTTTCCAGTGATGCAGTCACAATCCAGTCCTGACCACAGGCCTGCAGGTGTAGACTGGCATCCTCCTCCCATCCTCATCCCCCAGGGCTCCCCACTGTTTTTCTGAATCATCTCCTTTTCATGGGATCCAGAAGCGGTGCAACAACAGAGGGCAAAGTAATCTAACATAAAAGTTTCTCTATCAAAATTGAGAACTTTACTCAGATCACTAGGCTAACCTGCTCGTGGATGTACAGTTACTATAGAGGTTCAAGGGAAGAGAAAACACGTGATCAGGAGCACAGGAGGAGACCTGAAATGTCCCATTCAGCAGCAGCCTGAAGTTATATGAAGAATCATGTTTTTAAGTTTACTTCAAGTGACCCTGTACTTATTTTTTAAAATTAAGTTCAGTTTTTTCTTGAGAGGGTTAAGTTAATGCCCTAAACACAAAAAGATCATCATCTTTACTGCAAATGTGCTATCACTTATGTAAAACTCATCTTCAAAATTTAAAAAGAAGAACAAATGGGAATGATTTAGGAGAGCCATGTTCACACTTGCTTTTCTTTAGGGCACATACAAAACTGAAAATGAGTTCATTTATTGTCTCCAGAAGGCTGACTGGGGCATCATCAGAGCGGTTATTTTATTTTTTTTTATTTTTTCGCCTTGACTAGAGCCTGAAATAAAAGCTGGGCAATGGCAAATTGATGACTAAGCAAAGCAAACTACCTGTGGAGCATGATAGAGGATGTAAATTACACCCAAGGGAAATGCAGTGACACGGCCCAGCTCAGCGCTCTGCTTTCGGAATGAAATACCCGTCTGAGAAACTCAGGCGGGGGACTCCCAGAGTTGCTCTGCATCTTGGAGAGTATTTCCCCCCGCGAAGGAGGCTGAGAACCTCACCCCTCGCACTCGGCAAAGCTCTGCAGGATCGTAACTTTGGTAATAGCGACCCTCCCATCCTCCCTTCCAGCCCTGTAAAACCAGCCCGGCGCAGGCTCCCGGAGTCGTCCGCTCGGTAAACACAGCTGCCGGCAGAGCCTCC
>VYZM01003380.1:79082-92001 GCA_013398915.1 Dromas ardeola
CCTCTCCTCTCTCTCCTGTCGTTTTTCCTTTGCCATTTTCCATTTCCTAAAACAAAGCTAGCATTTTGTTGACTATGTGCATGCGTTACTTGGATTTCACCGGTTGGTATCTGAGCAGACAATCACCTTTTAACTTTATCTGCTTTACTTTTCATTGTGATCTGTCTTTGGAGACACTTAGCCAGCAAACACCTGATTATTCCAGAGGTGGTCTTTCAGAGCCTTCAGAATCAGGCCCCTTCAGAATCTGTTTCAGAGTAACAGAATATAGTGAATTATTAAAAAAAAGTCACAGAAATTCAGGAATCAGCATAGAAAAAGAACAAAGAATTCATATGCAAATTTAAACATTAAAACACTTTGTATGAAAAGCAACATTATATCTGTACAGTAGTAGAAACTTATCAATGGGTTTATCTTTCTATATTCAAAGTTTATTGGAAGCAGTTCAGAGATGGAGAAGCCAGACTGAACTAACTAATGGGATGAAATGTTTAAGCGTTTAGAACACTTAATCTCTTGATTTTTGGCATGTTCAAAATGCAGAATGTGACAGCATTTGTTTTTCTTAACTTACAAAAAAATGACATCACAAACTGTTAAGAAGTTAAACAATACAGCACAACTTCAGGATTTTTTTTGGGGGGTGTCCGTGTGTTTTGAATACTTGCTTGTTTCATGGAAGAAAACCTGTTCTTTATATAAGAGCTCCCAGCAGAGACTGCATCTAAAACACTTAACATTCCAAAGTATAATAACACATATAAACTCTGTTGGGTGAGGCTTTCTGGGTGAGGCTTAACTAGCTATACAAGATCTAGGATTAATAACAATAAAAAGTTGTTGAAATTGTCATAGAGTGTTTAAAGACCTTCCCAAATCACTTACCATCTGCTGTTCCCCAAGGATATGCAGGAGAACTTAAAATACTAAGATACGTAACATTTGTGGAAGAAGCAGACTGATGCAGAAGTTATTTCTGATTCCCTTAGCACCTCATCTGTAGCTTAGAAGTCTCTATACTTGCGATGCAATCAGGAAACAGTCACGTACAATGTACTGAATTTAGTTTCAGACTACATTTAGTAGTACTATGATTTTTCAAGGATCTATGGGGTTTTTTTAAGATATTTCCTTTATCCAAATAAGGAAGCCCCAGAAGTGAAAGTTAGTAACGGTGCCAAAATATGTGGTCATGTCTATAGCAAGAAGTGCATCAATTCAGAGCAGTTCCAGGACAGCCTCCCCTAGCAGTTCCCCGTCGTCATTTAGGGAAAAGGGATGACAATAGCAAAAAAAAAAAAAAAGCAACTCCCTTGACTCGTGAATGCAGTCTGTGATGTCAGACAGCGTATAAATGCAAGCTGGTGGACAGAATCCTGTGGGTCTCAAAGTTACTTGCTAGTATCCTTTTACATAGGGCAAGGTAGATCCATCCCAGGAAAAGTGCTGCAGCATCTCAGGGAAGGAAGCCTCCCATAGATCTATTTAAAATCTGTTATCTGTTAGGATGAATCTTGTTCTTCACCCTGCACCTGCGATCCTTGGTCTCCTCTCAAGTGCTGGAGGAAGAGAGAGGTGGTAGCAAAACTGTGTCACTTCCTTCCTCTTACTAAACTCTTCTCAAGCAATTTAATCACTCAGAAATGGGGATGGGAGCAGAACACAGTCATCAGCATTCGAATATGCTGTGTAAGGAGCTGTGGAAAAAGAGATTCACCTCCTTGTTCACCTGTAAACGACCATTAGTGATGTAGACTTCAGTATTTTAGCACGGTGCATTTACCCCGGACTGGAAGATGGAGTGGCATGGGAAACGTGCTGTTGATACAGGAGCTGTCAGGCAGTTACACATTCCAGCCCCAGCCGCTGCAGTAGAGTGGCATTCTCTGACACGGCTGAAGTGTTTGTTTGCATATTTGGGTACTTTTCTTTCATAAAACATCATGCCATCATAGAACCAGGGCAGTTTTTTGCTACTTTTGTGTACTTGTAACATACCTGGAGAACTCCTTCCTGAGGTTTGGTATTTATTTCAAAACAAATAATGGCAATTCCTACATTCTGTCATAATGTTTTATCAATACAACTTTCGGAGTTTATTAAGTATTTCTCATTAGTCTTATTTGATAGTAAAAATAAGCAGTCTTATTTGCCCCCTAAGGAACTTTTCAGTACTATGAGTTTTTGCTCATGATGCTTTCACCCTTAGTGAGATTAATTGTAATAAAAATAAAATTAGATTGTCATACGTAGACCTCTTCTGCAGTACCAAGCATGCCAATGGCTTCTATTAACCTGCTCCGTTGTCCCTATTTTAGAGCAAAATCCAGTCATTTGTGACACACGATCTAACGGATAGATTTATAACAGCAGGCAATTAAAATGCAAAAAGTAAACGTCCAAGCTCTTTGAATTTCAAAGGCTTGATTAAAAAAAAATAAATCCATAAGCAATTTCATATAACTGTTTCATTTGTACTGTTCAGATACTGGTAAATTCTCATCTGACTATCTCTCCAAAGCACTATGTTACTGAAATTTTAGTACAGCATCTATCGGTTTACTTGAATCCAAACCTGATCCCTAGCTCCTGCATAACTTCAAACACTAAACTCTCCATCAGTGTTTGTACGACACCAAATATGTTGTAGTCAGTAAGTTGACTGGACAACACTGTCACTGCAATTCTCAGCATGAAACATTACTTATTTCACATGGGATGATCATCTGCAGGTTGGAGACACGTGCCATTTTTATTGTGTCAACCTGAAAGCTAGCACCCTGAAGCAATTCTGTGTTTAAAGATCTGCTCTAAGACTTTATTTTCACAGATTCAAAGGCAAAAGGCAGCATTTTGATCACCTATTCTGACTTACGGCATAAGACAGGCCGTAGGACTTCCTGAACTAATTTGAACTACAATTTATCAATTTTATCCCCTGACAAACTTAAGACAAACTGATTCTTTCCTTAATCATTCATTTGGCTCTTCTCAGAGCCTTTTCTAGTTTAGCATCCTGAATGAGTCGTGGATGTAAGAAAACCATTAGCAATACTTGCATCTGTGCTAGATACACTGGTAATATCAGCTATTCACCACTAGTTAGTTTTCATTTTTCACACATCCAATGGTTGCATAAAACCTTTTGGCCACTGTATCACTGGCTTATAGTAGCAACTATAACGTACAAATCTTTTCCACAGTGTCTGTTTCCTAGATAGAGTCTTCTGTCCCATAATACGAGTTGTGTTTCTTTGGAGTTACAGGTAGGAACACATTTGATTTAACAAAATATGCGCAGTCCATTTCTACCTACCCTGCTTAGAAAAAAGTCCAAATAATTCTCTGGTACTCAGAATAATCACTGTCTATTATTATACAAATCAAACCAGTATAAACCCCAGCATTTTGGGCTTATCTGCATGTTTTAATTGAATGATCAAGTTCCTTCCTGACATTTTGACTTTGGGTAGATAGAGTAGCAGCCGTTTTGGAAGGGTTGTTCCTCTTTTCATCATGTATCCCTTCCTTCTCTACAGAAGATACATCAGCTTTCCACAAAAGCAGAACTATTTACCTTATTCCTTGTCAGCTCTTTATAGCCATAATCTGTCTTCATTTGCTTCCAGCACAGGAAGATTTTTTCAAGAGGACAAGTTAATCTTTTTCCTCTTGCATCCTCCAAAAATCCCAGCACTTATTTGGAAGCTCTAAGGTATTCTGTGCACCATTTTCTTTCGACAGTTACTGAAAACCAACGTGTATTTGTGAAATAAACCATCCAGTTTCAGCATTTTTTTTCATTTTATTCCAACTTGCTCTCTCCTAAAACTGAATTCATTTTCATACATCAGTCTCAGATACAAGAGGAGCAGACCACCCACAATTCCTCAAGTTAAAAGGCCACATAAACGATACACTTCTTTTTAAAACTGGGCCCATGAGAACTACTCATGAGCCCTAATATTCTTTCCTCCCAGAAAAATTTGACACATTTTTGCAGTTACATTTGATCAGCAGTTGGGTGAAAGCAGAATCAGGCCCAAAATCTTTGATGAGCCTAGGCTGTCTGTGTAGAAGGCAGGCAACTGTTGGATGGAAAAGTTGCCCGCATAAAATATCTTCTTTTAACCTAACATATACAGTATATGCATAGTAAAAACATTTACATTCACTAGTGGCATGCGCAGATAACCAAACTACTTTTCTCCTTCCTAGTAATGATGAGAGAACAGCCCATGAGCTCATAAAGGCAAAAAGTAACCTGAAAAGTTTAGGCAGCCCTAACTATCTTCTCCTTTGGCACCCAGAAACACATCACATCTCAGTGTTAAAGTGCAATGGTAAAATAAAATAGAAATTCTGTTATTGCTTCCTGTTCTGTGCAAAACGGAAGCAGTAGTCAAAAATAATGCACATTATATCCTGACAGTTTGAAGCACAACATTATGAAATTCAACAGGTGCACATAGGACTTGCTGGAACAATGTGTGGAAAAAACTATTTTCTCCTTTTTTAAAGTAACAGCAGTAACTCCACACCAGTAATCCAGAAATGATTCAGTGAAGAACAAGCTCCGAATCAGTCATTTGGTCAGAAATTTAGCCATAAAGTAAATCTACTTCCCTTTCTACTGACTGATACTCATTTATCTGATATTTTGTTTCATGAACAAGCAATGGAAGTGTGAAGAATTTTAGAACACCACAGTTTGAAAGCTTTCTTTGCTTTGAGGACAGCAATTTCTTTTGGGTTGCATTCTCCTTCCCTATGTAGCCAAAAGCAAAGACCCTCACACCTAGGAAGAATCAGCAAATACCAGTCAGATGGCATGTGGGTGGACTATCACTGCAGTTACATCAGTGCCTGTACAATATTGACATAAATGGGGACAGGAAAGACAGCACTGGTAGAACTGAATATAAATGTGTTTCAGATGGAAAACAAGTAAGAAATAAGACAAATGTTAACAAGTTAATCCTATGGCCCTTGAAGCCTATTGATAAACTGTGAATCAGGTGCAGTCTTCTAAAATACCACTTCATAAGTCAGGGAAGTTCAGTCCTACTGGTGGGAAAGTAATCAGAGCCTGACAAGAAAGCCAGGAATACCCTCTTATCCAAGATGTAGAAAGTCATGCCCAACTGTGATGAGTCCTAGCTTCTGTTCATTTTTTTGTGTATATCCATGTAAATCTCTTACCACGTTTCATTCCATTTTAGCACAGGCTAAAATTCATTATAAAACCCCAGGTAATGTTTTTATTTAAAGACTTTCATTCAAATTGTTGATGCTCAGGGAGCAAGTCTACAGCTCCATATTACTAAGAATTTTCCTCCTCACCTTGTCTCACAAAGTTTTCAAAGTGAAACTCTTACAAGATGAAAAAATGTACTTTTTGAAAACCAAAAGATGAACATGTTACAGCCACAAGATGTCACTGAGGCTAAAAAATCACTGGAAGGCAAAGTGGCCTAGACATATTGCAAGGAAAAAAACTGTAGTTCTAAAACATGGGTTACAGAAAGTATCAGGGACAGGTTACATGTGTCAGTCTCCAGCTATCTGATGAGGACTAGGCAGAAACGTACACTGTCTTGGCTCACAATTGACTAAATTCTAGCATGCACGGCCACAGTCCTTTCAACACTGACAGACAGAGCCTTAGCCAAGCAGGCTACTAATTTCACCTAGCTTGGCAGCCCCTGCATAAATAGTTAAAAACAGACAGCAGGAAAAATGAACTCAGCAGTAGCTTTTCCTACGGCTCTGCAGATTCGTATTCCAGTTATTCTGGAGACTAACTCCTGTGCTGGAGAAAGTATACAGTGGAGCAGGTTTCCTCCTCCTCTGCTACAGGAGTCCTACCAGTCAGGATAAGATCTTACAGTATGAAGGAAGGTGAGAACTCCCCATCCAGTCTTTCTTATGCTTTTTTTTGAAGTAGAGGAAAAGATACCCATGCACGGCATCTAAACAGTCGGCACCGATTTCAACACTCTGCAGCCTGCTCCGTAACTCACCGGGGACTCCCTAAGAGATCGACAGCAACTCTCCAGGCTGCAGAGCCTGCTGCTCTCACGAGCACTACAGAACTAGACTGCTAGCTGCATATATAAATGCTTCACAAACTTTTTTCCTTTCTTGACCGGAGGCGGGGGAGGGGGGAAGATATTTCTAAAATATGTGTTCCTTTTAAGACTTACACTTTACAAACTATACTCTGCCCTAACAATCATTTCCAGGCACTTCAATTAGATACTATTTTGAATTTTGCCTTAGAATTTCTCAAGATATCTTTGACATTATGCAAATAGCAGCATCAACAGTTACTCCAAAATTGCTCTGCAGGTGATTTGTGTTCACCCATGTGTAACAAAGAGGAGAGGAAAACTGAAGGGCAGAACCCGAGAAATACACAATCCAATATAGCTTTTGGCTACTACATGCTATCAAACTAGATTTTTAATAAAGGAGAAGAGCAGAGCTACTAGTAGTCAAGCCTGATTGCTGATTTATCATCTATTGTTTAACTAAATTTTAAGTCTTTTAATAAAACCCTTCAAGCTTTGGGAAATCCAGTGTGTCAAAAGTCTATGAGAACTTAAACATTTGTTAAAAAAAAAAGGAAAAAAAAAAAAAAAAGAACCTCCAGTGTTTATGGTAAATACATCCTGGTTACCTTGGCGCAAATGACAGCTGACTACAGACTAAAACCATGCTTCCAAGAACTCCCAGACTTTAGTGATTTGCGTTCAGTTTTAGTGGACCCAAACAGAGGTGCTAGTGTCTGTTGTATTCTCTATCAAAATATAAACAGAAATCATCCCGTTTAGGGAAGGTATGGCTTTAGATCTGCATTTTGCAGGTTGTAGCCTTTTTTCCAGCTTACAGTTAAAAAATGAGAGATAGAATAACTAACTGTAAAAAGTCTTCACACATCACTAATAAAATAAAATTGCTGTCAGTTTTCAGAGCTCTATTTTGAGCTGTTGTGAGCCTAAAAGGATTCACATTACAAAATATTTCTCTGCCACTCTTTGAGTGTCTCAACAAAAATGCCAAGGAATCAGTACACTAAGGAGCAATAGTGTACTCCTCTTTCATTCCCTTCCAGGTCAAGGTGAAAATACGTTTTGGGGGACCATGGCACCACCTATTCTCAATCTGCAGAGTGTGATATAGCACATTCCACAAACACAGATGTCTGAACACCATTTAAAATAGCTGTTCATAAGAGCATAGGTCTGATTTATGTCAACTACTTTGCCTACGGAAAAAAACAGTATGAAGAAGAGTACTGTAAAGAACACACAAATGAAGAAACACTCCCACTTTCACTGAAGTAAGTACTCAAAGATCTGATGCTGCAGAAAATCAGATTCTAAAATCAAAACAGAAATCCCCGATTTTGTTACATAAAATATTTACTTAATGATCTGCATATATGTTTTGAATACCACTTCACAGAAGAATTAAACACTGTCTTAAAACCTGTTCAAAATTTCAAATAAAAATTAATTGCTTTGATTAGACTTTAAAGAAATCCAATAATTACAATTTATCACGTTCCTTCGAGGTAGTATCTACATAACTGTCTACGCCTTTAAAATGCCTGTCTGGAGGACAGAAACACAGATAGAGTTAGGCTGTATCTAGTGCCATTGACAGTTTCTTAAAGGAGAGTTTTAACTAGTTCTTCACCAGAAACTGGAGAAGTGTCATCATCCTTGCATGCTACATGCCATTCATTCTTTTAAGTAATAACAGAAAGCGTTATCAAACATTAAAATGCTGTTGCAAACTATACTGATTTCTATACAAGAGGGTTTTTGTTCGGTTTTGATTATGTAGCAGTAAACTGCTTTCTAATTTGTACTGTAGATTAAAGCAGGCATACTGCTAATATACAGCTTTACATAAGAAATACCTTCTGCTGGAGAATGAAAGTAGCCTTTTGCCTCTTGATTAAGATCATTTTTTCATAGTGCCTGTCTCTTCAATGTGAACATTTGTCCATTTGACACAGGAATCCATGTCATAAGAGCCTTAAGGTTAACATGAATAATTGAAGGCACATGTACATTTCAACCTTAACCACAACTATAAATTAGCTTCTTTGCCTTTAGAAACAACCTGTGGACTTCAAGAATGCCAAGATCAGACTTTCTTTGTGAAGCAAGAATGAACATGGACCTTAGGTAGGGAAAATAAGAACTCTGCTTTTTTTAAGCAGAAAGAAAAAAATCACATGTGTCCAATAACTACACAAACACACCACCACATCCCAATTCAAACTCTTGGATGACAAGTAGACATGTTATATACTAAGTTTAGGGCACTTTCAGACAGTGCACCAATAGGACAATGAATTATTTGGTCCTCTGCTCTTAGTGATATCACTTCCAGCCTACAATGCTGCCATTGAACTGCTGCTATCTAACAAGAATTGCCAAAGAGAATTAATGAGATTTGCATTTAGAAAACAAGCTTTTTATAGAGCTGGAACTGGCCAATGTTTTGCAGTTTCCTATTGACCAATATTCCACAGAGAAAACTGCAACTTCACGTACAAAGATATATGTAAAAGCCATGGACTATTTATTGACACATACAATGCATCTGCAAAAGTTACCCTGTAAAACTGTGCATCAGCACAAGCTATAAATCTTTGTATGTGAATACATTGGTAGGTAATGAAACTGGACACTGAAACTCATTTGCAAAATTCTGTTAGCTTTGCAAATTAAAATTGTTTCAAAGAAAATTTACCCCAGAGAATTTACATTTATTCACAAAAGCTAACATGCTTTTTAAACAAGTGTTTCACACTTCACTACAATGGAACTATCATCCACCTTAAGTGAATTCCATATTTTATCGGTGGGGAGAGGAGAGCAGAGTTGGTTGGAGGGTTAATATAAACAGATAAGGAGTCTTTGTGACACTACTTGTTTGTGCAGCATTCCACAGTTTCCTAAGAAAGGCTACGAATATCGCAAAAGATGCATAACTTCTTCCTGAACTGATCCCTTCAGGGCTAAATCAAAATTAGCATTCAGACTGAGTGAATCAAGAAAGACATGTTTAATTATATTGCCAAGCAATATTAACTTCAAAATATATTAAAATCCTATAGTCCATCAGTCTAAATGAAAACAATTTGAAAGCATCAATTGTCTTTTTCTCTTCGGGCTTCATCAATTATGGCTAACATATTTGCCAGAAATTGTATTTTTTAACTGTAAGGGAGCAAAGACATGTGTCTTATGTGTTTGGGCTGTATTGGGTATTACATATTCACCACTACGCATTTGATATCCCCAAAATTTTAATTTCTTACAGAAAAAAATCTTAGGAAGATTTTTCCAATAGCACAAAATGGGAAGGAAGGGGAAAAAATGCAGTCAATCCTGTTTATTCCTGAAGCATTTTCCAGATACAACTCAAATTCAGAACACAGGATTTCAAACTATGACAGCAATAGTCAGTTTTAGTTAATATTCATTCAAAGCTAGGCTTGTAGGGGAAGAAAAAAGGACTATAGATATAATAGATAATTATTATTTTTTTTATTTATTATTGAACAGTTTCACTCCAGAAAAGTATAGAAATATTTCACCACTGATAAAATACCAGGAAGCTAAAGTATTCTAATACACTACTCTGACTTCAGACTCTACTGCTGAAACATCAGACTATGTTTGAATCTGTTCAGCATGGAATACCTTAGCAATTCACAGCTGCACAGTAGGTCGTTTTTTAAACAGTTTTAAGAGAACAGTTTTAAGGACACTTTTAAGAGAATTGTGTCTCCTATTACAAAAAAGTTTAATATGAACCATCTCTCTTTGATAGTTTTAGAAGAGACTAAGTAGGAATGGAGGCCAAGATATGCTGTTTTGAGTATGCTGCTGCATGTAGATCAGGTTTGGTCAAGAACTGTATGGTTGGAGGCACTGATTCTACCCATTTCCTCTGTGGATGTGGAATCTTCCAGTGCTGTTGAAGTGGCATCTGCCATGAACAGTATTCAATATTCTTGATTTAAGCCTGGCTGTTCATATTACGATGAGGAAAATAACTTGACCCAATATATTCATAATGTTCCTTCAAAAATAAGCAGAAACAGAAAAGGTAGTAAGATAAGCGTTTGATAATAGTGATTTGTCAATAATCAGATGCTTTAAAAAAAAAAAGTGTGAACAACACATTCATATGGACTGAAACCAAAATACTGTTTTAAGTATTGATCTTCCATAAGTAATTTTCAAAATGCTTTGCAAACCAAAGAATAAAGATCTCTGTTTGACAGATTGGGGAAGAAAGGCACATAGAGATATGGTAACTTGCTTATAAAGTGGAAACTGTCACAAATAACAAGGTTAGGGGAAACAAACACCAGCCAGTGTAAAATGGAGCACTGCTTCCTGTAAGACCAAATCCTCTCTGTTGCAAAGATTTTATTCCAGTAAGACTAAAATAGTTTTAGCTCTGGAGGGCCTGGATTCTGTTTTTTAAAGTTTGGAACGGTGGCTTTATAATACAGTAAACTAGTTAATTTTTTTATTTTATTTTGTTTTCAGCAAGCCAGATCTAATTATTTTTTAAAAAAACACTTTTAAGCCACATTATTAGTATGTTTCAGCTGTGATATGTATTACAAAGTATAAGTACATATTCATAAATAATAATTCTATAATATGTAGTCAAGTAGGACTAGAACTACCTTCATCTAAGGCACAGCTAAGATTTCAGTACGTGTGTGATACAGAAAGCCAGAACCTAGTCAAAATGAAGACCTGTGATTCATAATGATCATTCAGATATGAGTTATATCTCGCCCTTATAATGTCATTAGTAGTAAGTAATCCACAGAGGGCAGAAAGAAGAATTAACTTCATTGCCTAAATAAGTGACTGCTACAGTCATACTGAAGGCTGCTATGTGTTATGTGCAAGCTTACAGCCATTTTATGAGTTCTATGACAAGAAAGATGTTCTTGTTATAACAAGCTCTGTATGGGATTTTCTATTATATATATGGCATTTACCCTACCTTAGATGGGATTATAAATTCATGTATATTAAACTACTTGAATGGAGAAAAGCAGGTTTTGTTGTTTGCTTTTTCTAGTAAACAGTGAACATTTTCATGTCTAGCTTTTGGGCCAAAGAATGTACCTTTTGTGGGCAGTAGGTAGCGTTTCCTTAATACTTTGAAAAAGACTCACCACAGATTTAAAGATACTTATATATCATTTTACAGTTGCCTATGAGATTTTTTGAGTAATCACCTCTTTTTCCCAGATTTTAAAGTTGTAAAATAGTACCCTTTCCTTTCAGTCTATCTTATGAGCAAGTGTTGTATTATAGATAAAATTTTAAGGCAGAATGGAGTAGAGCTGAGGCTCTAAAAATGTCTGAAAACATTCTTACCAATTCCAGTAATTTGTTCCAAGCTAAATGGGTTTTTTCTTTTGATGGGATGAAAGGTACAGCAAAACTAGAACAAACAACTTAGCTCATTTACAGTAGTTACAACAAAAGGAGGGTAACCCATTGATTTTAGGGCTTAGATACACTTGTGGTGAACCATGCAGTACTGCTTTTTGTGTTGTACCTGCTGTAGGATTAAGTAAAGTCTAAAGTCCCTTGAGTTTAAAGAAAAAAAGTCTTATGGAATAGATTACTTCTTTCTCTTGTTCACAAAACATTCATATTTTGATCTCCCAACCACAACAATCATATTTGTTGGAAGCAATGAGGAGTGGCTTGCTTGCTAGTTAAATTTAGGAAGGGGCAAGGAAGATGATAAACTACAGCTATTAATGATTTGGGATATCAAAATACTTGTTTGATATAAAAGAAGTTATATGTCATTTAGCCTGAGAGTTCTTCTTGTTTATTCAACATCAGCTTTAAGCTTAAATTGTGTGTTGCGTAAGGTATCTCTCAAATTAACGTTTATCAAATAGGTTCCTAGTATTTATATTTTTTATATGTAGTTGTCTTATTGCCCTTTATGTATTCATTCTCTTAGGACTGATGTAGTTTGGGGTTCTGGCTCATGATTGAAGAGCACTCAATAAATGCATCTAAACCAGAGAAAAAGGCTCCTAGATCCACGTACGTACTGTGGCCGCTTGCCAGCTGCTGCTAAGACCAGCATGTGCACCATCCCCCTGCTGGCCCTCACTTCCCTTAGAAAGAAGGCTGCAGGGGCAAGGCAGAGGCGGCTGTTTTGCACTTACAGAGACTCAGGGGGACAGAACTGTGGAGCATGCCACCCATGCAGTACAGGAACAGGAACAGGGACAGGGACAGGGACAGGGACAGGAACAGGAACAGTTAGTCCCCTATATGAAAACAAACAGTACATATTAGCAGTGAAATTGAAAAACCGTAACTGTGCAAACCTTCCTTTTTGGTCAAGGTTTCCTTTTGGTCCGTACATTTTGGTATTTTTTTTTCTCTTTATGATCGGTCAAGACTAAGGTGATATAACGTGATGCTTGAAAAAAAAAAAAAAAAAACCAAAAAAAACTTGCTTAGTTCAAAGTGTGAATTCTAAACCCCTAACTTTAAGCTTTGGATTCAGGCTCACTGGTTTCAGGAGTACATGAAAGTGTACTGAATGAAGACATTTTCCTGGATCAAGGTCTCAATGCTTTTAATTTTCTGTTGTAGTGTCTCCTCATCCTGAGCCTTTCTAAGCAACTCTGAATTGTTCTGCCTACCAAAAGCTCCAAAGAGCCTCTTTGGCAACCAGACTGTCAGGCATACAGGACAGGTAGACACAAACTCACCTGCACTGAGGCATTCAATAGAGGAATGCTGGCTTTTCACAGGAAAAATAAAAGAAAAAAGGAAGAGACAGAGAGAAAGAAAGAAGGAGAGAAGGGAAGAGAGGAAGG
>VYZM01003380.1:92066-112792 GCA_013398915.1 Dromas ardeola
AGGGGAAGGGGAAGGGGAAGGGGAAGGGGAAGGGAAAGGACCTGGGGGTACTGGTCGACAGTCGGCTGAATATGAGCTGGCAGCATGCCCAGGTGGCCAAGAAGGCCAACAGCATCCTGGCCTGTATCAGGAATAGTGTGGCCAGCAGGGCTAGGGAAATCATCATCCCCCTGTACTCAGCACTGGTCAGACCCCACCTCAAATACTGTGTTCAGTTTTGACCCCGCACTCCAAGAAAGACATCAAGGTGCTAGAGCATGTCCAAAGAAGAGCAACAAAGGTGGTGAAGGGCCTACAGAACAAGTTTTACGAGGAGCGGGTGAGGGAACTGGGGTTGTTTAGCCCGGAGAAAAGGAGGCTGAGGGGAGACCTTATTGGTCCCTACAACTACATGAAAGGAGGTGGTAGAGAGGTGAGGGTTGGTCTGTTCTCTCAAGTAACAAGTGACAGGACAAGAGGAAATGGCCTCACGTTGTGCCAGGGGAGGTTTAGAGGAAAACCTTATTCAGCGAAAGGGTTGTCAAGCATTGGAGCAGGCTGCCCAGGGAAGTGGTGGAGTCACTATCCCCGGAGGTATTTAAAAGACGGGTAGATGTGGCACTTAGGGACGTGGTTTAGTGGTGGACTTGGCAGTGTTAGGCTTATGATTGGACTTGATGATCTTAAGGGTCTTTCCCAACCTAAACGATTCTATGATTCTAAGGAAGGAAGGAAGGAAGGAAGAGAGAAGTAGGCAAGGAGAGAGGGTGGAAAAGAGGGAAGGAGAAAAGGATGAAAATAAAAAAATAGTCTGCTGTGTTTTCAGTGGTTTGGAAATCAGCTTTATAACAGCAGAAAAAGAGAACAGAAGTGTCCTCCAAGATTGTCATGGCTGGTGTTGCAGGCTGTTTTAAAAGCATGTACTGTACAGTAAAGAGCATTCAAACCCCTCCAGTGAAACGAAAAATCTGCCATATTTAAACATTTAAAGTGTGTGTGTGGCATATTCAGGAGCCTCACAGAGGAGATGAGGAGTAACAAAGCAAAACTTTTAAATTGAAGGCAACTTGCTTTAAGAGCATATCCTGAGCGCTAGCTGCAGAACGTGCCTGCATACCTTGCTTGTGTATGCAATTTCAGGGAAATGTTGACAGTGAAAAGTGACCATCTGCCAGAAAAAAATGACTGTGAAGTGGTTGACAACCTCAGCTGTAGCCATTTCCCATTTACTTAGCATTATAAACATATCAAAAGATTTCAGCTATTTCCTGTGCTTCATGGTATGGCCTCCCACACCCGAACTACTTTACATCATCCTGCTAGAATGTCCTATGGGGAATATCCACTATTCAACAAGGAACAGTTTTATTTAAGCACAACTGCACACGGCTTTTTTAGGAAGCGTCTCCCTGCAATCATTTTGCATTCAGATGTTCTTTAAAGCTGCTCTGCTTCATTTCTTCCCCATTTATAGTCTGATTTTCAAATGTACAGAAACACCTGCTGCTCTTGTTGTAGGTAGCTTGGCTAGCCTAACATCTCTGATAACCACCTAATTAATTCACCACTGTTTCACTATCATTACTTTTTGAATCTCTCCCATTACTTTGGTTCCTAGAGTTAAAGCACAGTACTTATTGCCTGGAAGACACAGTTTACTACAGGGCTACTACTACTACTTTGTGGTAGCAGACAAGCTAAGCTGGGGGTCTGAAGGCAAGCCAGGCTGAGGTTTGAATGTGCCAGGTCCTATAGCACTTTAAGGAGGCTGATTTTAAAATAGCAAATGGCACAGCGTTGGACTTGCCGCAATATTTATGTTCCCCCTTACAGATAGTCCCTAGTTCATCTGTAATTAATGAACAGTTACAGTCCCTATTCTCCAGCATTTTTGGGAAGTCAAGAAATCAGACAGTCATGTAAAATGGTTGAAATATTTAGTAAAATAGATTCACCATGTGTTAAAAAGTAGTTTGGTGCCTTCATTTCCCAGAATCAGAAAATATGGGCAACATGTGCCTTCAGAGTAAATACTGCTGTTAGCGTGAATGCAAAAGTAAAATCATCACATTTAAATAGATGTTATATTACGCTATAAGGTTAACAAAAACAGCCATAAGAAATCTAGCAGCAAATATAAAAATTTCATAAATGAGAAAAATCAGATCGACTTTAACCAAAATGAAACATCCATAGGTCCAAAATTTCATTCATGCACACCTGGGTAATGAAACAATAGAATCAAAACATCTAAGAGGAAATTCCAGGTGGGGCTATCAGGTTTTCACTGTTTGTGTTAACTCTCATATAATACATGGGGTTTGTTAGCTTTTATTAGCTTACAGAGTAATTCAGAAAGAGTGACTAACACATATCATTGCTCGCCCAATCTGTGTGCCTGATGGTATCTCAAAGGAAAAAAAAAAACCAAACCAAAAACAAAACAACCAAAGATGGAAATGTATTTTGGAATATTTATTTGGATGCCATTGTTTTGGAAAATAAACATACCAGCTTCCCTATTCCTCCTACAATAGCTATATAGCATATTTTTTAGCAAAAGATACCTCCCTCAAACTGTAACAATAATTACGGTTTCCATTTTCTCAGATTTTCAGAAAGCCCTTGTTTGTTCCTGAGCTGCTCACATAGAAACTACTCAGAAAACAACCCAAAAGGTAGATAAAAAGTGAGTCGAGTATACACAGCCACTCACAACACATCCTGGGTATTTTAACGACCCCCTGCCCATGCATGTTGGATCCTGGGATGTAAGGAAAAGTTTTCCATCCCTCTCTGAAGGCTTGAACTGTGCGGCTGCAGAGGGAGGGCAGAGCCGCGGCCCCCCAGGTCCAGGGAGGGCAGAGCCGCCGTCTCCCCATCTCCCTGTCCCGGAGCAGCAGTTTCCATGCTCTCTTACCAGCGGGTGCGGTGCGAAGCAGGCGGGGGCCCTGCGATATTGCCTCCGCCCTGTCAGGGATTTCAGCTGTTTGTTCTGGAGCATTGCTAATCCTCAGGGAGTGCGGTTATTGCTGATCCGCGGAGTGGGCGAGCACTGGGGCAATATCCTTGTACGTACCTCCTCTGGCACAATTGTGTGGGCTGCGACCCAGCCCAAAGTAATTTTACTTCTTTCCATTTCCCCATTCTTAATAGCACCGTGCTATCAGAAATATTTTTTTTTTATTAGACAGAATCCGCTCCACCGCCACTGTGGCCACAATAACTTCATTTGTTGTTAGGAGGACAGGAGGGGTGAGGAAAGGGTGAGAAAGAGAGAGAGGAGACCTGCATGCTTGATGTTGAAGAAAAGCCTGTTTGTGCTTAATACATTGGAGAAATTGTTCAAGAACAGTTCATCCATGTGAAAAACATAACCTCTACATGGCTGCCAAATTCAGTAAGGCCTAGTACGATCAGTTATGTAAGTGCCAATCTGAAAACCTGAAGTTGCCTGGAGGCAGTTTCAACCTCTACACCCCATTTTTCTCTAAGGCTGTAGAGCATTTGAGAGAGATGATACTTGCTAGTTCAGGTCATCTCCTTTCCTTTTTTTCTGCTTGTTCCAAAATTTAGAAAACAAATGAAATGAGAAATTATAATCAAAAAAAAAAAAAAGGGTGGGCGGAGGGGGGAAGGTGAGGACATCTGTGCATCTGGCAAGTTCCACAAAATCAACACCTAATTCAGGGAGCTGTGATATGGACACCATGTAGCGTAAAGGGACCCGACAGTACAGGAACAGTTACAGGAAAATGTTGTTTTCAAACATTCCATGGCACCTTTAGTTAAACCCACGTGTTTTCATACGGTACTAGGATTGGCTGATGGCCATTTCTTGACACCATCATAACCACATGTTCTCAAGCAGCCTTGTGAATGGCTGCCTGTGTCCTTTGGGCCAGGAAGAACTCAGATATAAAAATATATGCATTTATATCCAATACATACATATATAGAAATATATATGTATAAAGCTGTGTAAAAATATGTATGTATAAATATACATTTATGCATACATAGATACAGTATTATATATATGAAACTATATATGTATGCATTTATAAAAATATATAAATTAAAAATGTATAATCCATGAAGGCATAGGTATAAAATGGATAAAGCATTATTTAATGAGCTAATCAGGTGACTAAATCAAGTTTAAATGTGAATAGAAAGCAGTTAAACAGAAGTTGGGGCTGGGTTGTGGTCCCCCCCTTCACGAGGCTGCAGAACAAGCCCAACACATTGAGGGAGGATGACTTTTAAGAGGGCTGAGGGGTGCCAGACGGGTGGGAGAACATGCCAAAGGGCTGTGGAACCCTCCTAGGAGGCCCACCAAGTGGCCCATGGTGCAGACCCTGTTATGTGCAAAGAAGAGACTGATCCCGTGAGCTGGACCAAGAGGTTCCCATGCTCGCACTCAGCCCAGCAGGATGGGTAGTGTTGGGAAGCTCCCTTTCCCTGTGGTTGTGGGGGATCTTACAGCTACCTGTAACACCATTATAGGTGTTGGTGCTATATGTGTCTCTGTATGCTTAGGTTGATGCTGCAAATAAGAGGTGGAGGAACAAGCATGCCATGAAGAGTGTCCTGTTAGAACATCCTGGTAACTGCAAAAGCTGCAAGACCTAGGCTTTGGTACACAGACTGCAGCCCCATGCTCTCAGAGAACATCAGCAGGATGCTACTGACGAAAGGACAGGCGGTGGTGCTATGACAGAACCTGAAGAAGTCAAGAGAATGGTCATACAAGTGCTAGCTGTGCTGTTAAGGCCATGGTTATTGTTCACAGGACATCAAAGCAAAACACACTGTTACAAACAAGGCCATTAATTGGTACGGCTAAGTCAGTTTTGGGGGTGTGACACAATAAACAGTAAGGAAGGTTTTAGCAGTCACAAACCCATTGGGGGTTGGACTGGATGATCTTTAATGTTCTTTCTAACCCGAACCATCCTATGATTCTATGATTATTTATTTTCAAGCACTGAGGAGCAGCAAACCGTTTGATGGTGATAAAACGGCTGGGGGGGCTGATAGATCTAGAGCCTTCATTTACAAGCCATCAAAACAGAAAAAAAATATTAGAACAAAGATTGATAATTAGGAAAGACAAATGCACTTTGCATCACTGCAAGTGTCTATTGGCAAGGGGGAACCACCTTTGCACCCTTAGGTGGAAACTGCTTTTCTGAACACGCGGACTGGTGAAAAAGTCTCCCACCAGGGTAGAAAATGACCCTCTGGAAGGGATTTACCGGTTATTGCAGCAGACGTGGAGGTGGCAGCAGTCTGCCTCTTGGCTGTCATGGAGCATATTAGGCAGGGGGACTGGCCAGTGTGGAGGTTCGGAGTTGGGCAATATGTAGAACACTACAGATTTGCTTTAGGTCCAGTATCAGTGCTTGAAGCTTATGAAACATTTGTTCAGGGTGTAGAGTAAATTTGCGATCATTTATGCCAGCTCTTTGAACCTGGTGGTTATGCTCAGCTCTGTCTTGAAGCTGTCAGCACGCATGACTCTATATCCTCCCACCATTCATTGAAACAATGTGAATGCAACAAAATTTTTAGATTGGGACAAAGTAAGAGCAAGCTGTGTTTTGATCAAAATTTCATTCTGGCTGTCATTATTGATATTCCATTATTCTGGAACAGGTTGTCCAGAGAGATGGCGGAGGCCCCATCCCTGGAGACATTCAAGGCCAGGCTTGATGAGGCTCTGAGCAACCTGATCTAGTTAAAGATGTCCCTGCTTACTGTGGGGGGGTTGGACTAGATGACCTTTAAAGGTCCCTTCCAACCCAACACATTCTATGATTCCATGATTCTATGATTGTGAAAGCCATAGGGGGCAGGGTTTGCAGAATCCTGCAGCCTATCCCCTAATACAAAATTACAGACAAAAAGCAAAACTATTTAATTGCTCTAAGTAACAGTGACAACAATATCTGTTTTGCTGTGAGGCTTGTAGCACTCATAGCCAAGAGGGTCCTCACAGATGCAGAATTGTTACGCAGAGCAAAAGAGCTACATGACAAACTGTGGTGGTCTGTGCATGGAAAGGTCACGTCGAGTGACACACCCTTGCATGAGAATCTGCTACATGCTAATATATGTATCATCCTTTTATCTGAGGGATTAAAATCTTGGGGGATTTTTAAGCTAGATGACAGTATTCCATACCCCAAGACCTGTTTCCTTCTTTTACATGATGAACATTATTACAGTATTAAGGAGGTCAGGAAGATATTTGGGGTGAGAAATTTCTGTGAGCTTTGTCATACATTGTATAACCATGGCTGTAACTGCTGTTGTTATTGCTGTCTCTGCTTGTCTCATGACCATGCATTTATCTTGGGGAAAAATACTACACAACACAACAGAAGACGGGCCACCTGAAGAGAGTGGATTTTAACATCAGATCTAAATGGGTGCATGAGTGGATGACTCTGACAAAATCAGACACGGAGCTTGCAGCCAAACTGCTCACACTGCAGGTTCCCCAGAGATGTGCTTTTTGGTGGCAGAACAAATGCCATTTGTGAGTATTACAAACCAGCCACTGACAGAAAAATACATTTGCATGATTTTGCTAACCTCAGTCCCTTCATCAACAAAACAAAATGTTACCTTCTTGGACACCCTGGAGTTATTTTTGAGAGTTGTGACACTCTGACAGCCTGCTTTAGGATGTTCGGAGTGAAAGTCTATCCACCTCCTGGGCTCCTCCTCCCTGTGCTTCCTGTGAGGGTAAATGGCAAGCGACTGTTCCCCTTGTGCCACAATTGTGCAGGAAGCTGCCAGGCCCTCTGCAACCACAGCAATGAAGAAGGAGCCCTCATGGGTACCCGGTATTCCCCGGAACTGAACAAGGATCTGGGAGAAGGGTTATAGGGTCCATGAAATTTATGAGGTTTGACGTTTTGAACAGGGAGTAGGAGTCTTTTCTCATAGTATAAAAAACTCCACCTCCACCAGAAGCAGGAAACTTCAGGCTACCCAGCCTGGTACACAGATGATGACAAGAAAGCTAATATGTTGAAGATTACAGGCAGAAAGAAGATGTTATTTTGTGGCGTGAACATATTAAGAAAATCCCTGCGAAATTGCAAAACGTTTTTTAAATTCCCCACAGGGAAACTGAGACAGAGAAACAGATGAGTTGCAGGGTTTGTGATTGTATCGATAAGGATGCGGCTGCTGTCTCATGGAAGCCTGACAAAGGATGTGTGACCCTAGAGTGTAACCCTTTCATAGTGAACTTCAGCAAGGCATACCAAGGCCTTGAGCTTCATGATCTCTTACATGCCCTGCAAGACCCTTGCTTTAATCATGACACAGACTCCGTGGCATTTGTGAGTCATCTGGGGGATTGGATGTTGCTGCTCAGGTGAGTTGACAGGCGATTTACTGCCAAATGAGCACATTATGGAGTTCGTGTCATCAGGCCCCAAATCCTATGGCTACTTGCATTCTGGAGGCAAGTGTTGTTTAGAGGATAAAGGTATCACTCTAAATGCAACAAAGAGAGAAAATATCAATTTTGCGGCACTGAGGGGTCTTGAGTTGGACTGTATCATAAATCCAACCACTGGTGACCTTAAGAAGACCGTGGTAGAGCAGTTGTCTATTACCAGGAATGAGGAGAAGTGGGCAATAGAAACCAGGACCCTTCAGAAGATGCACAAGGTAGTCTATGGCAAAGCATACTGACCAAAATTTTAAAAGCCTCCTCTACAGTTTCTGATAATGGGCATGTGCTGAAAGCATCCCTCTTCTGCTATTCTGGCACAGCCTAGCAACTGTGGGAAAGATTATTTTGCAAAAAATCTTTTGGAGAACACCAACCACTACCTCCATGATATGCTTGAGAATAACGGTAGTCTGATTGATGTTGGCAGGAACTGCTGTGTAAACATTATTTTATCAAATTTGTGGAGGACTCATCTGAAAGTCTTAGTGATAACCATTTATTTCCCCCAATAAAGTAAATACAATTCTGATCAATGATTCAATGAACTCTGCATGTGAGAGCAATGAAACTGAGAAAGCTTTTACTAAGTATGTGCACCGCAGGAATCTCAGTGTCCAGAAGGTTTTTTTCCAGGATAAAAAGAGCTGCACAGTCACTCTTAACACAAAATATGTGCTGTTATTTGAGAATCCCAGAGACAACCTCCAGGTTGTGTCGCTAGCCAGGCGGATGTATCCTGCAAGGCCCCATTCTTTTTAGAAGCATTTGAAGAAGTCACATAGGCACCACATGGGTATCTGGTTGCCGATTTAAATGCTTCTACATGAGTCTTTTAGACTAAGAACTGGTCTTTTCCAGCCAGAGTGGCTGGCTCTTTACACATTGAAAATAAAAAAACTGGTGTTCAACAGTAATTAGAGAAGACCTAGACTGACATCTTGCATTGCTATCAGTGCAGACTTAGGAACACGGTGCCCTGGCGATTGTTGGAGCTGGAGCTGTTGATCAGTCCTGGAGTTGATCAGTCCTGGAGCTGTTGATCAGTCCTCCCCCTGGCAGAGGAAAGCAATGTTCTGCACTGCTTCTGATGACCTGGTAAAGGCCGTTTCTGAAATTGCCCAGAATACGTTGAAGGGGGACATTGCATTAACACTCCAGGAGATAACGCATGCTGAAAAAGGTTTGCAGGCTCATTAAAAGCCTGAGTAGTATGTCCTTCAAACGCCTGTTCCACGCAAGGCTACCATAGGCATGTCTCCATCCAAGTCTACTCATTATGACAGTGCCTACAGAATACAGAGCACTGGATAAGGCATTTCCAACCTCATCCAAACTGGAGTAAAACCTACAGTCTCTCAAACCTCAAACTGAAATCAGAAAGGAAGCTTTAGTTTAGTAGGCTGGGTGGGTCCTGGACAGGTTGAATGGACGCAAAGTGCTTTGTAGCAAAGCGCCCTTTCAATATGTTGCCATTTCAGCATCATTGCATCATTTTGGCGTACAAGGTAGATAAAAAGCACTATGGACTTACAATTTGTCTTTCTTCCCCACTACCTAAAAGCAAAAGATTTTTCTTAAACCTGCTGAAGGTCCAGCAAAATGCTTTTTCCTAAAATAAATAAATACTCATGTCAAAGTGGCATAGGCATGCAATTAGTCAGGACAAGGATCAGACAAGATCAACTGGGATGCTGTCTATGCAGGCAGCTCCACCTATTTCTACTGGTGTCCATAGCAGTATTTCTTTTAATTTCTTAAATGCAGTTATCCTGCCCAGACTGAAGGGAAACAGACAGAAGAGTCAAGCCCATTCAGATCCCAAACCTGGTGTTAAAGATATTCTAATACGCTTGTAAAAACTGTGTGCTGCGTCTGCCTGGATAATGCACTGAATCACACTTAGCTCTTTCCCTTTGGGGTTTCAAGCAGTGTTCGGCCTCAACCAAATGCCTATGGGTGTCCTCAACTTCCTCATCCAAATTCCTATGGGTGTTGTGAATAGATGGGGGTCACAGTCCAGCAGGTTTATGCTGGCTTAATTTTTATCTCTGCCTAAATCTCATCAGATTTTGTTTACCTGGTGACAGCAACTTTCACTCTTGGCTGAAAATTTCTCCACTGCAATTGCTAGTAAGTCTTGATAATTCTCTCAAGCCTTGCAAAGGAGCTAGCAAGAAGAACAAATAAATTGTGAATTGCTGCTAGGCATGTGAAACTTGGAGGTCTGAAAGTGCGAGGTTAGATGATCTCCCAGGATACATCTTAAGCCCACATTTGAGCCTATTATTTATTGGAATGAAGCTGGTGGAAGCAGAGGGAAGAAAGAGAGAGGGAAGAGAGATTTAGCTGTTTAAACTAAGTATAAGTAGTAAGGGAGAAGGACCACAAAAAAAACCCAAAGGGAGTTTAGTAATGTGCATGCAGTTAGAATGCTGGTTACTTGTTTTTATGCCCTTAGCTGCATCAAGCATATTCATTAAAAAATTAAAGATTTAGTTCAAGGCAAATCTCTTTGGCAGTACTCGATTTGAAAAACTCACACAGCCTCATGTGACACAGCTAGGACAAAGACTGCTATGGGGGTCAAAAAACACCACACATTGGGGGTTAAAGAAAGCATGCCGCAGTTTGCTTTTTCTCATTCAGGATTTCATCATAGTGAAAAAAAAAGACACACACAAAAAAAAGAAACCCTCCTGGAAAGCCAAGTACTCACACAGGCCTCTGCTTCATGGGGATTAATGATCCCCATTCAAAACTGTGCTACATTCAGAGTAGCAGGGAAGACTATATCCTTTGTTGGCATGAAAGGGTGGGTCTCCTTTGACTTCAGCAGAGTTTGGCTTATTTATGCTAGCAGAGAATTTGGCCCTGAAATTATTAGTTGCATTATAAGTACCTTCCTCTGCCAGAGCAGGATTATTCCCTCATTCAATGCATTTTGCAGTCTAACGTTAAACACGAAATGTTAAGCATTCCATATGACAGGGTTTTCCCTATGCCTCTTGGGATGCTAACTCATTAAGAACTTTTTCTGATTGCTCAGCCTATGCTGATTTCTCTTTATTACCATCTGACTCCAGTACTCCCAGCTCTACTCCATGGTACCACCCAAAGCAATTCTCCATCCTTTCTTTGTGTGTAGCTATCGTGTTTCAGGAAAAGGAAGGATCCTCTTTTCATAGCACTAACTTATGCATATCTGATTGTTCTGCAAAATGTTCAATATTTATTATTACAAGACTTAAAAGTTAACTCAAGAAATAAGCAAAATGCCACCTTTGATCCTGCTTATATGCTAAAAGGAGCACAAAAATTCTTATTGAGTAGGTTGCCAGGAAAAAGTACATGAAGAAGTACAACATGCTTATGCCCCTACATGTAGGTGAGTGGAGATTGCCAGATGCACTAGAGACACTCTTTAAAGGGAAACCATAAAGAAAGCAAACGAGGAGCCTCCTACTTCTCCTCTGGTGCTGGAAGTACACTCTGTACACTCCCTGACACTGTTGTTGAGTGCCAGAGGCTGGGCCCTGCTTGTTGAGATGGATTAGATGAGCAGAGCTCTAAAAAAAGGCCAGCAATTCCTTGGCCCACTGTAAGGCCACTTGCTTTGGATTCCCCAAGATTGTAAAGGTAGCTCTGCTTCATGATCAAATTTTGCTTTTCTTATATATTTTAAACAGTAATTTACCTTCCAAGTATTCCCTCAGAGATGAATAAGGCTACTTATGAAATAAAATGGTATTCCATTGCCAGTAAAGATGGCACACAAAATAACCCTGAACCCTCCTTTTAAAATACTTGCTATTAAACAGCTTAGTAGGAGTTTAGCCAGTATACATACTTTCAGACTATCCTGAGTTGCAGAAGCTGGAAGTCCTACTTAGCTCCCGATACAGTAATTTCGTCTTTGATTTTCAAACAAAAATACACATCTCATGCTGTCTTTGTAAATAAATGTTTACACCTCTGCAGGGTGCTGCAAGTAGTTCCTCCTAACACACCGTGAAGTAGGTTAAACTGAGCAGAGCTTGGTGCCTAATATAAAACTGGTCTCTATAAAGTGAGAAGTCAGAGCTTTGTGATTTTGGCTGCAGAGCCTCACCGGACTTGAGCAGCTAAACTTCTGGAGCCCAAGTGTAATTCTGATGCCAAACATTTGTCTGCACACTGTTCCTGTGCAGCTCAGGCTCAGCTTTGTCAACATCCCTGTGACTTAGGAGGCACTGCTCCTCCTTGCCTCACATGTGGAAACTGTCCCCTGTTAATGAAGTCATACTGACTGAACGTAGCATGCTCCAAGTGAACACTGATGGTAGGGCACAGGAGACACACAAAGAATGGCCCTGCCCTCCCCACCCCAACACGCACCATTTTACAGCCCATGGTTTTCTAGCAGGGAGAGAACACAGAAGTGTCACATCTTCCAGCTCTCTGCTGAGAGGTGCTCCCAGCTTTGCCTCTGGATGGTCACCACCTGCAGCACACTTCTGCGGAACAGAATTATGTTTATGAGGCAGGGAATTCATTTGCTCTTTTTGTCGAGATGCCACAGAACAAATGATTTGCAAACACAGCCCCTCCTAGATGAAGGTTTTGTTTGTACTGCACAGCCTACAATACAGAGTCAATAAAATATTCACTATTGAAAGGTACTTACCATCATGGTGTACTTGTTTTCTAAATTAGGTAAGTTGACCTAGAAGTCCATCCCTGGCTTTGGCCTCTGGGCTAAATTTCATCAGAAAGAAAAACAAAGTTTCTTTAAGTTAGTCTGCTATGGTTAAGGTACTTACTTCAATGATATCATTAGCTTAAATCATAAAGAATTACTCTTTGAGGTTCATTTCCATCAACAGTTCAGAGAAGGTATGGTCATTCAAGAACAATGGCACTTTTCAGTTCATTGGAATGATTATCATGTATAAAGGAAGCAACAAATCATTAACAAATGAGGAGTGGAGCTGACGTGTTGGAGTTAAGCAATTCCAAAAGGAGGAACAAAAACTTCATAACAATAAATAAAAATGCTAAATCTGCCAGTGTATTACAAACTGTGTGGTCTTCATTATCTATATGGTTCCAATTTTGAAAACAACTTATCTTGGATTTTTAAATCCAAATGACACCTTTTTAACTGAGTATGAACATGACATAATTGTGTTAGTGAGAATAAACCTTTTGATTGAAAACTCACATTTGAAAAATATTTTTTGCTCTATTTTTTAAATTTGCAATGCTAGCTTAACTGCTCTTACAAGGCAGTAGCAATGTCTTGAAGATTTCCAGTCCCTGAAGTGATACACTGGATCACTCCAAAACTGAATTCAAGATAGTGGCCAGTAGTAGAATCCCACAATGAATTACAGCAAAATAGTGTCTATTCGGTATTATGTTTGTCCCCTGTTTCTATTGCATTAAAAAAAACAGGACTAAAGGAATTCCAGTGTTTCAGATACAGTCAGCATAAAGCTTACTGTTTCAAAAGATATATGTCAGATATAAGATGAAAATAAAAGTGTAAGAATATATATTAAAAAAAAAGTAAGACAAAAACCAAACATATAGAATGGCCCAGACAAGCAACGCTCCCCACCAAACATCTGGACACGGCAAACTCTGAGGAAGTTACTGCATCAGAATCCAGATTTTGCAGCTGTCTTGTAACGAGCTGTACCAAAACCTTGGATCTGATCATATCTGAGTTTTAAAGATGTTTGGATTTGGACCTTAGTTTGTAGCTCTGGCCCAGTTACAATACATGCATTTTAGATGTTTCTGAGCCACTAGTATCATTGAGTTTTTTAAAAACCAAAACATTTTGAAATATATGTTAAGAGATACTTTACCATATTAAGAAAAAGGATTAGTTAATTTTAAATGTTCTTATTTAAAACTTATTCACACATTCACCTACGTAAAAATTTGACTGTGCACACGCTACTAGTGCCATGGAATGTACATGCATTATGCGTCCGTAAGTTTGACCTTTTACATTACAAAGAAGCATTGGACATTTAAGAGGCAGCTAAATGCTTTTTATTGGTTTTGTTTGCATACAGTATTATACTTTGCTTGCTAAGCACAAAGCACCATCTATTGAACTACTCACTTCTTTATAGCATGGTTTCTCACATATCAGTTAGAATTCCTAACATTTTTCATAGGTCATTTAGAAATCTTGAAGATCTTTGGTATTTACCAGAATATTTTCTCTTGCAAGATAAGAAGCTTTTTTTTTTGTTTGAATAGAAATATGAGTAAATAACTCTTCCTTATTTCCTTGTTTGCCATCACACAGATTAATTCATTTTGTACCACAGAGAGATGAATTATCTTCTTCAAATGCTATTGCTTTTAAAGATAGTTCTTTCAATTATTTCATGTATATCATGTGAGATAGAAATACTTAGCACCTGATAGCAGTTTTTCAGAGAATAACTATTGTGAGCCAGAGATAGGCAAAGTCTGAGCCTCACTATAATAAATATGGTACCAGTAGATGCATGCAGTTGAGAGCGTTGACTTAAATACCTGGGCAGGAAAATGACTGTTTGAAAAGGTTAACTTTCACCATAAAACAGGAGCTCAGCATCTGCTGATACTAGTAGTTGGTGTTTCTCTCCCTCTCTCCTTCCCTGGCCCCTCCTGNGAAATCTGCCTGACATATCCATTCCCTGCTTCAGTCTCTCAGTAAAGAAAAAAAAATACCTGTCAAAACCCGGAGATCTGCCAAGTACTTCTAGTATCTGGAAGATGCTTGGTGTTCCTCTGGGCTGCAGGGGCCCTGTCCTTTTTCCTTTGGTACCACTCACATTGTACAAGTGCCTCACCTCAACCAGAATCTGGGTTTCAGAAATAGTATGCCTGAAAGCCTAGCAGAAGCAGAAGTGAAATCGTGCCTTTATCTACTGCTCTGCAGGGGACTGAGTTGCACCTTCGCTGAGGAGATCGATTGCAAAGACTAGGCAGCTGCAGTTAAAAGCCTGGAGCGCCTGTGTAGAGTTCTTCACCCAGAAGGCGGAAACAGCAGCAGGATAACAAAACCACCTTTGAATCACAAAATTTTTCTCTCAGTGGAGAATTCCGGGAAGTAGAATTTCCTTTTCTTTCAGGATACATTTTCATCTTTTGTGGCTTTTCAGAGACATGTATCAAACTGCACTTCTACTACCATGAAGATTGCAGTCACTACTGCCATTCAAAAATAGAAGGTTCTTAAAAATCGTTGGATTCAAGTTGTTGTAAATGCCCTTTTTAGCTGTCCCCATTTTTTATGAGACTCTAGAAAACATTTGGAAATGTTATAAGTATTTTTAACTTCTATGAGAGCAAGAAACAAAAGGTTTCTCATGTATCCAGTAATGTCTATGTGTTACAGCTTTTTAGATAAAACTGGAGATACAGCAAGAAATATTTATAATGAATTTTGCTTTTTGACTGCACTGGTCGAGACAGCTAAAACAATGCCATGTAATCATGTAATGAGCCATGAATATAATTTAATTCTTGTTTTCACTCCTCTGTGTCTACTATCAGAATAATTACACAGAGATCAAGTCTCGACCAGTGATTCAAAATCAGATCCTAAACATGCTAATGCCTTCTCCACCTTTATACATCATTCCTCACCCATTTGTGAATTATATTTAAAAAACAGTACTAAGTAGTTCTGTGAGCCACGGTGAGTAAACGAAATTGCAGTCCTGGGATTTAAGAAAGAGCAATGAACCAGCTATTTAGCTTCGGAAGATTTTCAGTCAGTCAGCACAAAGAGACTGGATGATATCCACGTGGAAATGGGACATCACTTGCACTTATTGCTCTGACGCTTTAGTTAGATAAGTGAAATCCAGATCATCAGTAATCATGACCAAAGTAAGAGGATGGCAAGCCTCTGCACTGGCAGGGATCACCTCTCATTTGCCCACTGAAGCAGTAGGTAAAATAGATAGTTAGCGTGCTGTAACTAACCGTTAAATTGCCCTACAGTTCTACCTAGCTTTGCTTCATGGGGGACACAAAAAGGAGAAAGATGATGAGGGAGTGAATGTCTCTCATTTCTGCAGCCATTTAATTTACAACAGGAATAAATGCTATTAAAATGAATCACAGGAAACCTTTAAGAAAGCAGCAGGAATAAATTCTTCAATTCCTGTCAAATGAAAGATTCAAATCTCACAGACCTGGTAATAATAAGAAACAGTGCTTTCTACAGCTAAACAAAAGTGCAGTTCTGAAGCTATTATAACAATCAAAATTAATCAACACACTTAATGGAAATTTGAGTAACTGTGGATTTAATTATACTCTTAGGTATAACCCTAGAGTCTGTGGTTGCAGCAAGTCAGTAAGACAATAGTAAGTCTGTTTTAGAAAAATAAGATTGGAGAGGATCAGAGGGATAGCCAAGTCAAGTTCCTGTAATGAAAAAAGCACTGTAAAAAAGGCTTGGCTTAGATAACTGTCTATATGATTTCTATTCTTTGTGTCATCATAGAACCTACAGCACTTCTCAGTAGCCTGCAAAAAATTTAAAGCCAAATGAAGAAAATTCACAACTGTAAAGAAACATAGGAAGTGAGAAGAAAGGCCAGAAGGTCTCACAAATCTCATAGGTTCTTGATCTATCAGGGACTCCCTTTGATGAACCTCCCAGCTGATTCTCAACAGGAAACCATGCCTTACATTGCTGAAGAAAAAGAGAAAAATTCGAATTTTTCTTCAAATTTGATCTAAAGGAAAATTACTTCTTTATCCCAAACCCCGTAGCTGGCTAAATCTTGAGTATATTATTTAGTCACATTAGTCAGACACCGGATAAAAATTACTATCACTAATCACGCTTTATCTATATTCGCCTTTTTTCAGTCCAGTGCTTCAGAGAAAAATGACAATGCCCAGCAGCCGATCTTTTAAGTGCTCACTGAAGGGGGCAATGGAGTGTGGAGGAGTGGGAGAGAGGAGAAGATAGTCTTCTTTCCTTGGCAAGGAAATAAGCCTCCTTAGCAACTAGCAGAAGACTCAAAGTGCATATTAATACAGCAAAGTCAGACTGCAAACAAACGGTAATCCAGGTTCTTTTCAAACTCCTTTTGGAATATGATGTACTCAAATATTCAAAACTTCATTCCTGATCTCCTGGGAATGATCTTTCTTTAAACATAAAAACCTGCTCCTAATTTTTTCAAGCTTTATATTAAAACAATTTGAATTTATTGACCATATATCTTATTTCAAAGAATCTTACAGGACTCTCCTTAGATGTTCAGAAATACTATTGTAACTATTTGGGTTGGCATTTTAGTGTTCAGTTACGATTAATTTCCCCATAACTGATGCATAACCATTTGAATATGCGCTCTTGTTATCCTTTATCTTAGAAAACGTTTAATCTTCCTTAGGTACTCTTTTTTTGCAAATCTTCATAGTAGCCCTTCTATGCACCTGTTCCAATTTCAGTTCATCTTTCTTCAACTTATATGATGACAACTGTATGATATAAAATAGTACTGGTGCTTCCCTGACTTTATAAAAATATCTGTTCATATAATAGCGAGGGGTTTTGCAGCTACAATACATTTGACTCTGAAAAGTAAGTTCCTATTCACCAGAACACTGTGATCACTTTCTTCTTCAACTGTCTGCAGTTATTGGGTTTCCCACTTGCATCATATCATTCTTTCTAGCATCTGATTCCATGGTTATACACTTGCACTAATAAATCTTATTCTGTGCCCCCTCATTGCTGTCAACAGAAGAAATTCACATCTTCTGGTCTATGCTAGGGGACAAATACCACAAGCATTCCCTTGGTTGTTAGACGTTTGCCCTAGCAAACATAAAAGAATGAGAAAACATAACCAAAATGCAATTCCAGGTGGAAACCCAAGGTCAGGCCTCATTCAGGTGTTTCAGACAGGCTGATGATAAAGCTTAACTGAGTAGGGCTTGGAGCTCAGGCTCTGGTCTCTGCCCTTCCACCAGAGTGCTGACAGTTTTGGTAAGTCAAACCCCAGAATGAACTTCCAGTTCCCCTTCTGGACATCTCCTCTCTCTCTGGGAAGCCACTGGAGTTTGACTAATGGAGAAGCAACTATATAAACAACGTGTAAAATCCTGACCAGCATGCTAGATGTGATATACAAGTGTTGCATTGTTCAAAGCTGTTACCAAATATTTATTATGATATTTAATATTTGTTATTTAGTTATCTAACACACTTGTGCAGCACTACCCAAACTGTACATGAAAATCTAAAACGTGGCTTTATGCAGCCTGTGTGCATTCCAGAGCTAGGTGCCGCCAAGTGCTTTGTCAACCTGCTGAGTTAATGTAGACAATTTTAGGCTTTTTCTGAAGTTGTTTATCACTTCAAGGGAGAGCTTCAGCAATTGGCCATAGTCAAAGGATATAAAATACTATGCCATCTGCCTTTGCTTGCTGCTGTGAAAAGGAGTGTTAGATATAGAAGGGCCTCGCAGAAGTTAGTAACAGTTGTTACTGACCTAGGAGGAATGCAAGGGACTTCATGATAAAGAAATTCCCATGTAGGGCCAGCGGCCCTCTCAAAGCTGCCAACTTCTGCCTTTCTCAGGCTGAGACCTTCGTCAGGCTTTCCATTTTCTCTCCACTGCGGGGATATTTCCTAACTGACCAAAAGGAGTCGACGCTCCTGCAGCCTTTCCTTGCCTAAATTCCTTGCCAAAATCCTTTGGCATGAGGGGGAACACCCTCCCCCGTCTCACCCCAGGAAGGAGTCGTCAGAGCCTGCAGCCTCTGGGGATCATGATCCCCAAAGCACTGGCCCATACCATTCAGACGGCACCTTGGCTGAGGAGACTAGGTCTAGCGAGGGCCCACATGGGGTGCAGCCATATCTGAGTCCCGTGAGGGGTGTCTGAGCTGTGTAAGGAGGCCTAAGCAGCCTGAACATGGGGCAGGGGGTGATCCTGGCTCAGCTCCCCCATCCCCATGTGCGCTCCCAGGCACAGCCCTCAGCTTCTGCCTCTTGCTTGCCTTTAAGACAGCTACCAGTCCCAAACCCTGAAATGCCACAACACAGTCAACTTCCAGCTGAATACTGTACACACAGACATCTTGGGCAGATCTTGGTGCAAAGGGGGTTTTCCTGAAGTAGGGAAATACTGGGGCAGCTAACAGAATGCTGGGTTGCATCAACAAGTGCATCACCAGCAGAGATAAAGAAGTCATTATCCCACCCTACTGAGTGCTTGTCAGGCCACACCTGGAATACTGTATTCAGTTTTGGTCCCCGCTACACAAAAAAGATGTGGACAGGCTGGAGAGGGTCCAGAGAAGGACCACCAGGATGATCAAAGGACCAGGAAGCCTGCCATGTGAGGAAAGGCTGAGAGGACTGGGTTTGTTCAGCCTTGAGAAAAGAAGGCTTAGGGGAGACCTTGTCACCATGTTCCAGTATTTAAAGGGTGTCTACAAAGAAGGTGGAGACTCCCCTTTTACAAGGAGTCACAGGGAATTGACAAGGGGTAATGGGTACAAGTTACTCCTGGGACATTCCAATTGGACAAAAGAGGAAAATTTTTCACAATGAGAGAAATCAGCCATTGGAATAATCTCCCCAGGGAATTGGTGGATTCCCCAACATTGGACAATTTTAAGATTCTGCTGGACAGGGTGCTAGGTCACCTTGTCGAGACCGTGCTTTTGACAAGAAAGGTTGGACTGGATGATCCTTGAGGTCCCTTCCAACGCGGTATTCTATGATTCTATGATTGATTCTATGATCTGTCTTTGTCATAGGGAGATTTACCCAGTTCAGCTCTCCACCAACAGCATGTATGCACCCATTGGTATCAGACTGATGTAAACTCCGAAGCCTAAAGCCAACGGTTCAACTGTCATCTCTGCTACTCTGATAAGTATAGCAGGCCTGAAAACCAGTGTAATCTCCTTCTCAATCCAGTGGGTGCAGCTTTGTGGGAAAGCGTGGGCACTTCCGCTCTCCTTCCATGTTGCTTTCCTCATTTGCCTTTGAATTTAATGCGGGAATAGGCAAGTTCAGGTGGACAATTACATTGTCATCAAACTAATTCACAGGCCAGCGTTGGAGAGGTTGGTGTGGTGCTGCCCAAGAGTTCCAGAGCTACTGTGCTCTATTGGCAGGGAAGTGAGACCACATTGGTGCAAGCTTCATTTTCCATGGAAGACTCTGCCAGAAATTCTTGGAAGAAAAGCTCGACTGTCTGCAAGAGGACAGTGTAAACTTAGAATCAGATTGACTCAGGTTGGAAGGGACCTCTGCAGGTCATCCAGTCCAATGCCACTTCTTGAGCAGGGCCACCCAGAGCTGGTTGCTCAGGACTGTGTCCAGAGAGCTTTTGAATATCTCCAAGGGGGGAGACTCTATAACCTGTCTGGGCAACCTGGGCTCAGTCACTCTCACGATAAAAAAATGTGAGAGTGTTCAGATGGCACCTGCTATGTTTCAGTCTGCATGCACTGCCTCTGGTCCTGTCACTGGGCACCACTGAGAAGAATCTGGCTCCACCTTCTTTTCACCCTCCCTTCAGGTATTTATATACATTAATAAGATCTACTCGAGCCTGCTTTTCTTCAGCCTGAACAGTCCCTCCTCAGCCTTTCCTCATAAGAGAGATGCTCCAGTCCCCTCATCACTTTTGTGGCCCTTCATTGAAATTTCTGTTGTACATCCATGTTTCTCTTGTATGGAGGAGCCCAGAACTGGACACAGGACTCCAGATGTGGCTTCACTAGTGCTGAGTAGAGGGGAAGGATCACCTTCTTCCACCTGCTGGCCGGTGGATCCTTTGTTTGATGCAGCCCAGGATGCTATTTGTTTTCTTTACTGCAAGGGTGCATTGCTGGCTGTCGTGGTTTTGGCCAAGTTGGCCAATGGTCGGCGACAGATGCTCCCCCCCAACTTCTCGTACACGGAGAGGAGGAGAGTTAAAGAGATTTACGAGTTTAGAGGAAACTAAACTACTTTAGTGAAATATTAATAATAAGATAAAAGGAAAATAAAGAAATAGATACAGTATATACAAAACCATATTAAGCTCCCAGGATGACGTCACCGGCAGGCACTGGGGAAGTCCCAGACTGGACTCAACGACAGGTGGGAACTGGATTCCACAGATGGAATCAGGAACACATGGATCGGGATCAAAGGCAGATGAACAAGCAGGGTCCTCATCAGACGTCGGCCATTGAAGAAAAAGAGTTGACCCTTTGATCCCTCAGCTTTTATACTGAGCATGGG